>CM034531.1:14779199-15361699 GCA_020002185.1 Paraescarpia echinospica
AAATTATGTTAGACAATCCTTTCTGTTGCACGTACCCCGGTACTTAGGGCACGAAGATGAATGAGTGAGCGTCTATTCCATAATTTACGAATTTGCACAAATTCATCATGGCGACTACAGTGGTCAAAACAAGTTGCGTGTGTTGGTAGCATAGCATATAACTTACGCCCGTAAAAGATAATACAATTATAATTGTTATATTTGCATATGTGATGACGTACACCTGTTTGATGACGAACACGATGACGTACACCTGTTTGATGACGAACACGATGACGTACACCTGTTTGATGACGAACACACATTTGATCTCCAGGCCCGTAGCCAGCTTTTCACAACGGGAGGGGGGGTTCACATTTTCCCAATACGGACTCCAGGGGGCGCCACATGCTTTCATAATTTATTAATAATATAATTCAGGTAGTAATTTATTAAACCTTTACAAAATATGTACCCTATGTATACAAATGCGACTTTGATACAACGTCGGAACCCCCTATTTGTGGCTACGATTATGTCGCAGAAATAATGATCTCGAGAGTCCCGGATATCCATTGCAATTGTACGTCGCCGGAACGCACCGCGGTAACGCAGCAAGGTAATCGTGATCTTTTCTAATCCATGACGTATATATGGTTGCATAGCATGGTGGCAACCTAATACCTACCAACGTTTGAGTTTTGAAATCCACAAGAATTTCAAGTTCTGGGACCCCATTGCTCTCCTCATTGAAAACTCAGCAAAAACTTCCAACTGCACCCCCGACATACGCATACAAACACACGCATGCACGCACACGCGCACACGCATACACACACACACACACACACACACACACACACACACACACACACACACACACACACATACCAGTTTATAGTCAGGTTGTCCAGGAACACTACACTGAACATCTGATTGTCAGCCTCATTAATACCATCAGTATGAAGTAAATTAGTGTAATATTCTTAATCGAAATTAAAAAAATTCCCTAGTTAATCCACCATCTTCGTTTTCAACTGGAAGATGTGCCAAGTAATGTGCCACAAAAAGCGTTAGATTTAGAACGTCTTTTCATGCTGTGATGGCTCAAGATGAGGATTTGGCTTTCGAGTTGTAGTGGCGAGAGGAGTGCCTGCTGAAAAATGGAGATGCTAAAGATGGCTGGAAAATGTTTTCAATTTATGGTATGTTTAGTTATTTTGGTACACGTGAAATGTCGATTTGGCAGTATAGTTGGAATCGAAATTAGTGATTCTTGTTTAAACCGTGAACTACTGTTATGGCGGCAGGTTTTGGCACTTCAGCAGTAGGCCGTGATATTATACAAAAAGTAAGAAAAAGTTAACGCTTTCATATTTATCTGTTTTTTCATGCCAATTTCGTTTTCAATTCCTTCATCTTTCTTCTATCTTCTCGGGTCACTTTCCATGAAGATAGAAGGAAGTTGAAGGAATTGAGAGAAGAAATTGGCATGGCAAACCCCGTCGCTTATTATCAAGTTCAGTGTTACCCCGTGCAGTATAGCCCTGTCCGGTCATACGCCGTCCAGTATTACTCCGTCCCGTATTACCCCCTCCATATATTATTACACCACCCATTATTACCAACATCCAATATAATCCCGTCCCGTATGATCCCGTCCATATTATTACACCATCCAGTATTACCCACATCCAACACAATCCAGCCCCGTAATACCCCGTCCATATTATTACACCATCCAGTATTACCCACATCCAATATAATCCCGTACCGTATTACCCCCTCCATATTATTACACCACCCAGTATTACCCACAGCCAATATAATCCCGTCCATATTATTACACCATCCAGTATTACCCACATCCAACACAATCCCGCCCCGTATTACCCCGTCCATATTATCACACCATCCAGTATTACCCACATCCAATATAATCCCGTCCCGTATTACCCCCTCCATATTATTACACCACCCAGTATTACCCACATCCAATATAATCCCGTCCCGTATGATCCCATCCATATTATTACACCATCCAGTATTATCCACATCCAATATAATCCCGTCCCGTATTACTCCCTCCATATTATTACACCACCCAGTATTACCCACATCCAATATAATCCCGTCCCGTATGATCCCGTCCATATTATTACACCATCCAGTATTACCCACATCCAACACAATCCCGCCCCGTATTACCCCGTCCATATTATTACACCATCCAGTATCACCCACATCCAATATAATCCCGTCCATATTATTACACCATCCAGTATTACCCCGTCAATATTATTACACCATCCAGTATTACCCACATTCAATATAATCCCGTCCCGTATTACCCCGTCCATATTATTACACCATCCAGTACTCCGCCAGTAGTCACGTTTGTAGCATTGACATTTGGCCGACCGCAAAGACAGGTAAGTCGTGCTGGAAGGCAGCTTTATATTGGAACTAGTTATCGTTATCTGAGCAGTCACGTACCAGACAGGGCGGTAGTGTATGGGGTAATATTGAACTTCAACTGAATAATAAGCGACCGGGTTTTCCATGACAATTTTTTTCTGTTAATTTCTTCATCTTCCTACTATCTTTAGGCAAAGTACCCCGGGAAGGTAGAAGGAAGATGAAGGAATCGAGAGACGAAACTGGAATGAAAAACCCCTAAATATGAAAGCAGTCGGAGACAGAATGAGACGGGCAGGACATGTTCACAGAATGAGCGAAGACACACTATATGTGTATATGTGTTTATTTACAACCTATACAATCAGATTCAAGTTGTTATCTTCCCCCAGCCCCTTGCATTCCATAGACGCAAGCTGTTGTGAGGGGATCTGGCATCATGCATACACACAAAGATGTATTGGGTTTCACTGTCTCAGACCATAGAGATCAACAGTGAACATGTAATGGCACACAAGTTCCCTGTTTAGTGTTGTTTTCCAGTCAGACCACGTGTCAGTGAGGGGATCATATTGCTCAATGACCGACGTCTCTGTGTTCTTACCTTCGCCGCCTGCCACCAGTATACACCCGTTCCACACGACTACTGGAGCGTTGCCGTGGCCATGCACAGGCCGACTCAATGTTGTCCAACTATCAGAGGGCGGGTCGTATCTGAGACATATGCGTTTGAAGCTTCCCACAACATACATACTGTTGTTCATTGTGACGGCGGCACCGAGGCTGCATGCTTCCGGCATGTCTGCCATAGTGTTTCAGGTGCCCCGTGTCGTGTCAAACATCTGCGTGCAAATCAAGTCCTTGTTATGCGCATCTCGACCTCCAAAAGCGAAGATCTTGTTGCTGTATGTAGCAACCATGGGGACAGTCACCCCATGTGGCATATCGGGCATGCACATCCACTGTTTCCTCTTAAGATCTAAACATTCTACAGACCTGAGCACTTCCCCGCCTTCAAGTTCCCCTCCCACTACATAGCCGCAGTCGCCCAGCGAGACACTACCGTGGTAAAACCGCTGAGTAATTAGAGGTGGCATCGCCTCCCATTTCTTTGTAGCCATGTCATAGCGCCAGCATTCCTCGATCGCACAATGATTCGTATATCCACCTGTAACCAGCAAGCCTCGTTCAACGCGACACACGTTGTAATCCGTGCCGATTGATTGTGGTAGCTCCGTCAGCGACTCCCAAGAATGAGAGCACTCATCGAAGTACTGACAGCGGTGGTCTTCGACGTTATCGCTTCCCGTCTGCCCGCCGACCACCAGGAGACAAGACTTCATGCGGAAGTTGGTGCGTGGCACTGTGCGACAACTAGTTATCTCGTGTTGATGCACTGTGTCTGCTTGAAAACACAACGCCTCCTGTAGATATTCAAAACATTTCAGTGTCAGGAGATCATCGTTGTCCTTGATGTGTCGTAGGTAGATGCGTGAACAGTATGGCATGCGGACGTGTTCTAGGATCGTTTCCAAGGACGACTTCCTGTTGCCAAGGTCATGTCGAACCCAATCCAGCAGGGACTCGACGACAACGTCCTCGTATTCAACATTGAGTACATCGTATTTGATGCACTCGATCAGTTCCATGCAGGATAACTCTTTGAATTCCTCCATAAACGCGACCGTCTTGAACTCTGATTGCATCACTCGCCTAGCATTTTGTTGCAACTTGTCGAGTCGATACAGTGCAGCATATCTGTAGAATCCGACACAGTTGTCTGGGTCGACTTGGCTCAACATAAAGTTCTCACAGGCCGTCTTGAGAGTGTCTAGATTCAAGACGTCACATGCCTTGATCAAACTCTCCACGTTGTCGCCGGACAGATCAATCTCACCGGTGTAAATATAGTCGACTATGCTGGTCAGTATCTCCGGTTGCATTGTCAATTGGACTGTGTCCGACGTGCTTTCTTTAAGACCACACTTGAACATTGCTTTGAAGTAATCACTCGCGACTGCCAGAACGATGCGATGACACTGGATTTGGACATCGCCCGACTGCAACGTCACATCCGTATAGTCCTCGTTCTGGCGCAGTTTGTGCATACTCTGCATGAAGCCATTCTGGTATGTCTCATCAGCAAATGTCTCGACTTTCATCGTAGAAGATTCTGCAAAACAGGCAGGTTTCATTTACAATCACAATAGTATAACCGAAAACACTATTTAAAAGAGAGAAAGAAAATGAATTTGGAATAATACATATTTTGCGAGATTCTAACAAATAAATAATTAAATTAATATAGATAAATTACACACTCGCACGCACAACTGTTCTACATATTTAATATAACAAATGCAACAGCTATATTTATTAATGACATCCACATTTGGTTCAAACACTTCTAGAATCGTAGCCCAGTATCTATTTTGTTCACATACCAGCTTCCATCCAACCATGAAGCAACAAACCGAGGACACCAATTACCATCATTACTAGGAGGTGTTGATCTTAACGTGCACAGTGGCCCATTTGATTTGAACGGTTCACTGCGGAATTCATTATCTTCATTTTAGTCGACCGTTAGAACAGCGAACACGCAACTTCCAAGTTAAATAACTGTAAAGAACGATCTTTGTGATGGTTTTTAAAAAGACGCCAATCGCCAATTGGTAGAACAGAGACCAATGGTCAAATGAAGCGAATGGACACGCACGCACGCACTCACGCACGCGCACACACACACACACACACACACACACACACACACACACACAGTTCATAAATCAATGCACCGTGATTATCATAATAGAGCGTAAAAAGTGTTTGCAAGCGCCCCAATTGCGATCGCGTCACTCGCTTGCAAACACTCTAGTTGCTACCCTTGGTTAGTTGCTCCATGGTTGTACTTGGGTGACGTCGCATCCGGGAGGGAGGAGTGGGGCTGAGCTCTTCAATATTTTGGCGGGGAGGCTGCATATAAGATTAGTCCTCCTATATTTAGGGAAGGGGTGTATTTTGTGGTTCAACCGTAGTACAACTGGAGGGTTTGTGTGGGCCTCAGCACCTCGACTATTCACCACATTTGAACGCCAATGATATAATAAACCAACTATGTATTTTGTTTCCCTTGAATAGGTTAGCTGTTTCTAAAAACATTCATTTATGACAGAACAGAACAGAACAGAACAGAACAGAACAGAACAGGATTTATTTATCCAAACTGCACTCAATAATATACATTTTTATAAAATTATGGTGTACAGAGAGGATCATGGAGACTTCTACTAAGGCTTGTTGAAAGTCGCTACTGCAGGAGCCACCAGTCGTGATATTTAATTAAGTTTCTGTAAAAAAAATATATAATATATGTTGTACAAAACTTAAACATTAAAATGTAGAAATATCCATCATCAATAAAAAAAACTGGATTGTTGTGTTTAGTATGCAGCTGGGGTGGATGTTCATAATCTGTGGTGAAGTGAGTAGGTGAACACATACTGTATAGTGTTTGGGCACAGATGATATCATTGCAATTGATTGCGTGTATATGTGCAGGCATAACAATTAATGTTTGTGCACATGTTTTTGTAATTTTTGAATGATGTGATATTTTGCATAATTTATGAAACTCTGTTTTGCAAATATGGTTTGTACTGTAAATGTGTATTTTTTGTTGGTTGCGTGTATTGTGACCATGAATCATGGTGTTAGTTGCTTTCTGCCAATGTTGTAGATATGTAGGTAATTTATTATGCATAAATTTATAATAAAATTGTAATTCCTGAATGGCTAACATATCATTCACTTTTAGTAAGTTTAGTTTTTTAAATAGCTGGTCAGTATGTGCATAAAAATGGCTCAACGTTATTATCCATATGGCCCTTTTCTGAAGTTGACTAATTCTTTGAGATTTAATCCCCCAAGTCGTTAGGCAATAATATATATGTGGTACTAATAATGCATTATATAGCAGCATTATTTTAATGTTCATTGACAGAATTAGTTTATTAAGTTTACGGATTATTCTAGAAAATTTCGGCATCATCATCGTGTGCAGTTGTGAACTTACTAATTCTACTTAACAAAGTGGTGTAGTCTGCATAGCATATGATATTGAACACTGGGCTAGCTTGTGAAAAATCGTTAATATAAATAATGAAGAGAATTTGTCCAAGAATGGAGCCTTGAGGTACACCAGTTGTTATTGATAAGGTATCTGATATTACATCACTAATTTCTACATATTTTGTTCTATTTGATAAATAACATTCACAAAGTTTCAGAGATACCCCATCAATACCATAGTGTTTTAATTTACAAAGTAATACATTATGGTCTAAATTGTCAAATGCTTTAGAAAGGTCAAGGAATATGCAGAATGGTATTTCATTATTGTCCATGTCGGTTGTTATTCGGTCTACCCGGTCTAATGCAGCATATTCAATCGAATGACCAGAGCGGAAGCCATATTGAGATTTCGAAAAAAGTGTTTTACTTTCGAAACAGGATGATAGTTGATTCCCCACAATTCTTTCCACAATTTTTGATATAGCTGGTAGAAGAGAGATTGGTCTATAGTTACTGATTATTGACGGGTCACCATTTTTAAATAGCGGAATGACTGGCCTCTTTTAATTTTTTAGGGAAATTCCCCATGCTAAAGACTTCTTTTAAAAATAGTATTAAAGATTTTATAATTTGTTGTGCGATTTGTTTTAATAAGTTAGTTGAAACAGAATCACACCCGGTACTGTTTTTTGACGGAAGGCTGTCTATTGTTTTTTTGTACAATTAGTTTGTTAACGTTATTAAGTACGAATTTGCAGTTATAATTTGTGTCAAGGTAGTGTCTAAAATCTTTATCGCCTGAGAATGTTATGTTATTAGCCAGTTTTCTGCTGATGTTTGTAAAAAACGTGTTAAATGTGTTAGCAATATCTAGTTAGTTTTTTCTTTCTTTATTGTTTATATTGAAAGAAACAGGAAAAGATTTTGTTGTTTTTTCGTGAAATATTAACTTCATTTATAGTTGTCCAGGTTATTTCTGATGTCAGATTTATATTTAGTAAACATGGACACATAATAATGTTGTTTGGATGTAAGTATGCTTCTCCTTAATATGGCACTGTATATTTTTAAGTTAATGAGTATTACTTTGTATTCCCGTGAATTAGGATTTGTAAGTTTCATTGTCTTGTATAACCTATCTCGAAACTTTATGGATTTTAGCAGACCCACGGTGATCCATTTGGATTTGTTATGTTTGTATATTTATCAAATCTAACTAATTTGCTCAAAGTGTGACTGTTCTTGGCTTTATCAATTACTTCGCGTATAATATCGTAACTTAGATTAGGGTCTGTCTTCAGCTTTTTGTCTATTTTTTGTACAAATTGGATGCATTGATATAATTTATTATATTTTGAGTGGCTTTGTCATTTGGTATGTTAATTATAATCCATAAAGCATGTGAGATGATCAGATAACTTGCTTATTTATATACCTGATGTAGTTCTGGCTATAGATCCATGACTTTTACAGTGTATATTGTCAATTAGTGTGCTGTTTGAGTGGGATAATCTGGTAGGAGGTGTGATTTGTGGAAATAAACTGTGGGATGTCAACATATCAAAGAATTTGCTGCATACAGTTGAGTTTTTTGCCTAAACGATTTGCACTATATAAGAACTATCCATTATTATCATTATTATCTTAAGGAGAATAAGATTGAAGTCCTCGGCTATGTTAGTAGTTGTGTTTGATTCTTCTATTGAAAAGATAAGAGATTTGTTGTCGAGTCCATGCTGGATTGGGTTCGACATGACCTTGACAACAGGAAGTCGTCCTTGGAAACGATCCTTGAACACGTCCGCCTCCCGTATTGTACCAGCCACTACCTGCGGCACATCATGGACAACATTGATCTGATGACTCCCAAGTGCTTTGAGTATCTGCACGAGGCGATGTCGTTCCAAGCAGACACTACCCATCAACATGAAACAGTTGCCACACAGTACCTCGCACCAACTTCCGCATCAGGCCTTGTTTCCTGGTGGTGGGCGGGCTGACGGGAAGCGACAACGTCGAGCACAACCGCTGTGAGTACTTCAAGGAATGCACTCATTCTTGGGTGTCGCTGACGGGCTACCACAATCGATTGGCCGTTTTTACAGCGTTCACCAAGGCTTGTTGGTCACAGGTGGAAAGAAGAGTGGTCGTACGATGGATGAATGCTGGGTCTATGACATGGCCGCAAAGAAATGGGAGGCGATGCCACCTCTAATTACTCCACGGTTTTACCATGGTAGTGTCTCGCTGGGCGACTGCGGCTATGTAGTGGGAGGGGAACTTGAAGGCGGGGAAGTGCTCAGGTCTGTAGAATGTTTAGATCTTAAGAGGAAACAGTGGATGTGCATGCCCGATATGCCACAAGGAGTGACTGTCCCTATGGTTACTACATACAGCAACAAGATGTTCGCTTTTGGAGGTCGAGATGCGCATAACAAGGACTTGATTTGCACACAGATGTTTGACACAACACCTGGAGCACTATGGTAGACATGCCGGAAGCATGCAGCCTCAGTGCCGCCGTCACAATGAACGACAGTATGTATGTTGTGGGAGGCTTCAAACGCACATGTCTCAGATAGTTGGACAACATTGAGTCTGACAGTTGGACAACATTGAGTCGGCTAGTACATGGCCACGGCAATGCTCCAGTAGTCGTGTAGAACGGGTGTGTATACTGGTGGCAGGGGGCGAAGGTAAGAACACAAAGATGTCGGTTGTGTTTGATTGTTCTATTGACAAGATAAGAGTGGTGAATTCATTAATAAACTGCCTGACATGTTCTCTTACCAGGCTTGGGGGTCTGTATATATTACCAATTGTAATTACTTTTGGTAGTTACATTAATTATCAGTTCCTCCCAGTCTTCGTACATGTTTATGTTTAGTTGGACTTTGTATTGGAATCTCTTATCAACATATATATATTATGAAGCCACAATTGATACTACTGCTCTTTCCTAGAGCAATGCAATCGTATCCAGGTAGCTGTATATTTGCTAAATCGGTTAAACTGGATATCCAGCATTCTTGTAGGCAAACTACATTAAATTTATAGTTTATGTCCTGTAGTGAGCTGATGAATGATGGTAGCTAGTTCATCAAATTTAGAATTTATAGATTTAACATTTAAGCTGACTATTGAGAAATGTTTACTTTTTTGGCAACAAGTATTTTAAAGTGATCTATGTCGTAATAAGATGAATGGTTTATGACTTGCTGTTCATTGTTATCAATATCTAATATCTTAATTAAATTGTTGTTATAAATTCCACCCAAGTGTGAAAGAAAAATGCGACCAAAATGTTCTGTCATTAATTCGTTGTTTAAAAAATATTGATAGCAAACACGAGCACATGCATAGTCCTGTGTGTAACGAAGTTATATATATGCATCAAGGAGGCAATAAATAATGAAGAGGTGATCACTAATTGAATTATGTTGTTTTGAGTAATTGCATAGGTGTGTTTGTTTGTATGCTTTGTTAGACAATGTTCAACAAGTAAAGCAAAATAATATGACGATGGACATGTATTTATACAGTATGTAAATTGAACACAAAGAAACAGATGAGACATTAGTGGCTTTGCCGGCTGCATAAATAAGGTACTACCATGTCATAACTCACAACAATGAGGTGTGATATGTTTGTTTAAACACTGCAAGGTACCTCATTAAATGAAAATGAAAGGTACCCACTTAATATAAATAAAAGTACTTTACATACAAAAGGTATACAAGCATTACTAGGTAACGTAACGCACCACTTACTGAAACCATGTCTAAACCATATTAGTATATATATACCCTAGAATAACTGTATGTGCTAACTTGCTAAGTTTATTTAAACACTGCTTATAAAAATTAATAACTAAAAGGTAACATCATATGTAAACCAATATAACAGGCATACCATCCATCATATCATTACACCATATTGGAAAGACATACAATTCCTGGACCACTGGGTGTACAAAGTTTGTTTAAACATTGTAAAGAATTTAAATAAATTTTTATTTTATTTTAATTAAGTTACCAATCTACATGTATGCGTGTCAAATTGACATCGAACAATCATTCATACCATACTAAAACTTGTCAATTATTAGTAGATACCCTAAAATATTGCGTGGCAAAAAAACAAAGCAAAACAAAAATTAATAAGTGAACCATAGCATCGTTAAGTAGGAAAATTTAAAACATAACATCTATTATTAAAAATAATTTAGAAAAAACATGACTTGATCATTATGATGAATTCCTAAACCGCTATATATAGTAATAGTGGTGGTGTACAATGTTTGTCTACGTATTGCAGAGAAGAACCGACAGCTAATACTCAGTACACGTGGAACAGCATTACTACAAATTCACAAGCCTATGTGTAAACAAGTCAGACGACTGGGTTTTTGGGCACGACAGAGTTTATTGAATTGTCAATGTTTTAAGCTCCCAGAGGGATACTCAACGTTCAGGCCGTAGGTATAAACGAACTACTGGGCCCAGAGACTCTACAAGTGTGGGTGTGTCTCTGTCACTGGCCCAGGGCAAACTGCCCCTGATAAAATAGCTGACCGGTTTAGCTCGACTAGCAGGGTGTGGCCTCTACCCCTAGTGGCCTCTGGTGAATTAACATATATATAGTACTAGAATATCCACCAGGGTTACATGTCCCCCAAGTTTAAAATTTAGCCGTCCGCGGCTAACATAATAAATTGAAATCATTAACTAAGGACGGACCTAGGTTCTCGATGTGGATTACTATGGTACCCCGCATTGCTTCGCGTTGACCGACGTAACGGTGTGTTCGGAGTAATTGATTCATCTACGTCCGAGTTCAAGTCTAAATGGCCATTGTTCGGTTGACAAGAGATTGTCACCTCGTATGGTGGGTGGTCAGTTTCCTCACTGTCTTGACCTAGTCTGCTCAGTCTTGACCCTTTCGCAGTCTCTGGGACACAAACCCGCAAGTCTTTGTGGTTAATTATGCGTTTCTTGTGCCCCCTCGCCGGTACGACTACGTATGTGTCGTCCTTTTGTTCTGTCACTACGTACACTCCCGGGTCCCATGCATCCGCAATCTTGTTACGCCCTCTCACCCTATTGCGTAAATGTACACGTTCCCCAACTCGCAGTGCATTCTCCCCGACATGCTTGTCATAACTTGCTTTTCGGTTAGCAATGTCTAACTTCAGCTGTTCCGCAGCTTTAGCATAGGCACTTGTCAGTCTAGCCTGATGATAGTCAACCCAGTCCAGGTTGGCTCCATGAACCGTTTGTAATTGGAGGGTGTCGTCACTGTGCAGTTTGATATCAATCGGTAAGCGCGGAACACGACCGAACATGAGATAGAATGGACTAAACCCCGTTGCAGCATGAGGGGTCACATTATATGCATATGTAAGTTCTGGCAAATATTCCGGCCATTTGGTCTTCTGGGCGGGTGTCAGTGTGCGTAACAATCCATGCATTGTTCTGTTGTATCGCTCACATTGTCCATTTCCCATGGGATGGTACGGTGTCGTACGAGATTTCTCGATACCGTATATCTTATACAACTCTTTGACAATTTTTGCGTCAAAACATCTCCCTTGATCAGAGTGTATACGACACGGAACTCCATAACGCAGAAACCATTCCCGTACCAGGGTTTTAGCTACCGTTAGGGCTGTTTGGTTTCTCGTCGACACGGCTATTGTGTATTTACTGTACACGTCGGTCATGACCAGGACATTCTCGATGCCGTTACTAGCTGGTTCGAGAATTGTGAAGTCTATTGCGATGACTTCTAATGGGCCCCTTGTCACAATACTATGCATTGGAGTCCGTACCTTCAAATGTGGCATCTTTGCAAGATTACAACGATCACACTTCGAAATCCAATTCAGGATGTCGGAACGCATATTCGGCCAGTAGAATCTTGCTCGTACTAGCTTCTCAACTCTATCAATGCCTTGATGTCCCATCCGATCATGTAATTCTTGTAATACCTCCTCCCTCATTGTACGCGGTAACAACAACTGGCTTACCTTTTCTCCACTCATTGGGTCTATTAGGGTTCTGCACAATTTTCCGGAACAGACCTGAATGCGGTCCCATTGTTGTAGCAGTTTCGCTACTGCCGGTTGTTCTTTCCGTCTTTCTCCGAGTGTCGATTCTCGCCCTCTGTCTATGTAATGCCAGACTCGACCCAAAACCGGATCATAACGTTGTGCCTCCTGGATCGCGTCCGAACTAAGACTTGGTAGGATCGGCGACTCTGCATACTTGGATGTATATCGCACCTGTGCTGTGGTGGTACAGACTGCTGCCTTGAGTAATTTCTGGCGCAAATCGCACGGCAACACCGTTACTTGGAGAATGTCAGCTATTTCGTCTTCTTCGATGACTGTGAACTCTTTTGTTTCAGTCTGAAGTGGTTTCCGGCTCAGACCGTCCGCCGATGCATTAAGTCTTCCGGAACGATAGCGAATGCTGAAATTGAACCTGGCTAGCTCTGCCTGCCAGTGGTGTTCCGCCGCCGTTAGCTTTGCCGAAGTCTGAATATACGTCAATGGGTTATTGTCGGTATATACTACAAACGGAACGCTCAACAAGTAGTCGCGGAATTTCTCAGTCACCGCCCATTTCACTGCTAACAACTCTAATTTCATAGAGCTATAAGCCGTTCGGTTCTTCTCAGAACCCCTGAGACTACGGCTAGCATAGGCTATAACTCGGATTTTCCCTTCCTGTTCCTGGAGTAGTAACGCTCCTAGTCCTTGGTGACTGGCGTCTGTCTCCAGAATGAATGGTTTCGTGAAATCAGCGAATCCCAAGACTGGAGCTGTAGTAAGAGCATGTTTCAGTGAATCAAATGCTTCTTGGTGTTCCTGCCTCCACACAAACGGTACCGATTTGGCTGAATTCCACTTTCTACCTGGTTTTCTCTTCTTTCCTTTGTTGGGATCTTGATCCACCAATTCATATAGAGGTGATGCCAACTGTGAAAAGTGATGAATGTAACGTCGGTGATATCCCGCTGTTCCCAAGAAAACCTTGAGTTCTCTCGCGTTTTCAGGTACTGGCCATTCCCTTACTGCGTTCACCTTCTCTGGATCCCCAGAAATCCCTTCATTAGAGATTATCTGTCCCAAATAAGAAACCGATTCCTGAAATAGGTAACATTTAGTGGGCTCAATCTTTAGACCGTGAGATGCCAGTCGTTGGAACACCAAATTCAGTCGTTCAAAGTGTTCTTCAATGGTAGAGGAGTAGATGATTATATCATCCAAGAAAATAAGTGCTTTTTCATTCATCTCTTCCCTGAACACAATGTGCATTAATCTCTGGAAGGTTGCTGGTGAATTGCAAAGCCCGTATGGCATTTTGTTGTATTCGTACAACCCCATGGGGGTGGTGAACGCTGTCTTGTGTTGATCAACCTCGTCTATCTCCACCTGATTATAAGCCGATTTCAAATCGACAGTCGAGAAATACTTTGCTCCCGATAGGTAGTCGAAGATCTCATCCACTCGGGGAAGTGGAAACGCATCTTTTCTTGTCTTGGTATTAAGCCTGCGATAATCCACGCACATCCTAATCTTACCGTTCTTCTTTCGACAAATAACAATCGGACTCGCAAATTCCGACTGACTGGGCTTAATTATCCCTTTGTGGACTAGATCTTTAATGTGCGCTTTAACTTCCTCAAACTGAGTTGGTGGAATGCGACGATAGGCCGCCTTAACAGGGCTGTCGTCTGAGGTGTATATTCGGTGTTTAACCGTGTCCGTCAATCCCACGTCATTCTCGTCCTGGGCAAATACTTGCTGATTGTTATGCAATAATTCCACTAGTCGATCTTTGTCTATTGGCGGTATCTCACCTATGTGTACCTCTTCCATCCAGTTGTACCCAGGGTCGAGAGGTGACGCATCAGATATATATTTACATTGCTCGCTGCTTACCTGTCGTGTAGTAGCAGTTACCTGTCGTGGTTCTAGGGACACTCGCAAGCCGTCATCCAATTCTTCGAAATCAACGAAGTGTTCCTGATTCCGATCGACTACATCTACCGTATAGATCCTCCCGACAGGTGAATGGGAACGTAGCCACACATCGTCAGAGGTCGGGTTGAGGATAGTTACTTCGAAATGTCCATTGATGGAACCTACTAAACAAGTTTGGAGTAGTAAACCTCCCTTCAGGGGAACATCGAATGGCTCTACCATTCCGTTACCGGTGCAATGTGGACCTGATACTGTTACGTTACACGACGACCATGCTGGTATCTTAACACTAGTATCACCTGCAATTTTCACTACTCTTCCATCGATATCCTGTTTCGGGTTAGTATCATGGGTCTCAATAGTATGAAGTAGTTCCCTTATCTCTGGCATGTCACCCAAAACATTCATACCTAGTATTCCAGACGTTGGTCGGGAGGGGACAAACCCTGGTGGATCTTTTTGTACCAAAATACCTTTATTCTTAACGACCGTGCCCAACACATTTATATCAGCTGTGAAGTACCCTATATAAGGGAACTCTAGAGCATTGGCTGCTTCCAGCCGTAACCACGCTGATGCGTCCTTTAACCCATTGACTGACGTCATTAAATGTTCATTGAACCACCACTCCTGTAAAATCGTTACTTCAGAGCCCATGTCTAAAACCATATTGGTGTCTTCACCTGATATACAACACGAAATTACTGGTGTCTTACCAATGATGGCGTCAACTAACATAGAGTCTATGTTACTACACCCGCCTGCGTGACGCTCGACAGTAGGGCTACTTAGTTTTCCTGATGATTACGGGGTGTTGACCTACCCGGCGTTACCGGGCCCTCCCGCAGTGCGCTTGCCCCTGCGCTAGAATTTGGTTGCCCCCCGTATGCCCGATTTTCTGTTTGATCTGTAGTACGGCGCATGTCCCCAGCACGTTTCCAACAATTAGTGTAAGTGTGCCCGCTTCGGCCACAATACTCACAAGAGACCGAGCCACTGTTACGGGGCTTCGGTCTGCTAGTTCTATCGCCCCTCTCCACACCCACTGACGACTGTTGTGCTCGCAACAAAGACACAATTTGCGTCTGAGTTGTCGCGAGTAGTTCTAGCTGGGTGGCAATTCGTTCCAGAATACTCGGGTCGACGGGGGTGTGGTGAGGTTCATGAATTCCCCGAATACATGCATTTTTACACATACTGCTCAATCCGTCCTCCTCGAGACGGATCGCCTCCGACCTCAGAGCACTAAATGAAACCGTAGGCTGGGTGCGGACCAATTTTTTTATTTCCCGTTTGATTTGTGGATCAACCAGATTCTCGCAGAATACCTCTATCAAAGTTTCATTCTTACTCTGTGATTTGTCTGATAAGCCTTCGGAGATTTCTAGAAGTGCCCGGGAAAAGTCCCTAACGCTTTCTCTATTTCCTTGACCTCTATCATACAACTCTTTCTTTAACTGCGCATTACTGCGGGTTTCCCCAAAAGTGGACACAAGTAAAGCAAATAGTTTATCGACTGAGTCTTTCTCCTCCTCTGGCGCATACCTGACTTCTTCCCGGGCAGGTCCATCCAGGTGTGCGATCAGGAAATGTAACCGCTCGACCGATGAGATGGAAGACAAACAGTTGCGGGCATCTTCCATCCAGTCGTGTAGATCACACGAACGACCCTCGAACGTCTTTAATTTTCGGGTGGTAGGGGCGGTAATCGTGACGTTGATGGATTGTTGGTTTCGCTTGAGCGTTTCCACCATTTCCTCTAGTCGCGCTAACTTCTCGTCTGCCGACGCCATGCTTTCTCGACTCCCCTGGGAGCTTACTCTGTCGAACCCCACTTCTGGTACCACTTGTAAACAAGTCAGACGACTGGGTTTTTGGGCACGACAGAGTTTATTGAATTGTCAATGTTTTAAGCTCCCAGAGGGATACTCAACGTTCAGGCCGTAGGTATAAACGAACTACTGGGCCCAGAGACTCTACAAGTGTGGGTGTGTCTCTGTCACTGGCCCAGGGCAAACTGCCCCTGATAAAATAGCTGACCGGTTTAGCTCGACTAGCAGGGTGTGGCCTCTACCCCTAGTGGCCTCTGGTGAATTAACATATATATAGTACTAGAATATCCACCAGGGTTACATATGATATGCGTGTTTGTCTAAATAAAATAAAACGAAAGTATAGTGACTAATGCGCTATATTATTATTAGCCTATATTACAATTCTTGTCTTGCATGGGCTTGGGCCTTGGTTTTTAATTTACGCTGTACCACTGATTACAACGCGACAACCTCCTCGACAGTAAGCTCTCAGTATTAATTAATAACACATTTTGATGTTGAGACTTACCCATGGTTGTATTTATCAGACAACTTGAAAGTTATGACTAGTATGAGGCTGGGTCCCGTATGAGGCTTGGGCCTTGGCAAGAAGAAGGACGTATGACATGCGCCATGTAGTGCCGCCTAGCGTATATGGCATCTGTGTAATACATAGAACAGCGCCATCTGGTGATTACGTTACGTTGCAACTATGTTTCCTTATGGGCTCAGCACACTATTAGTTTTCCCATTGACAACCGTGTTAACGTTTTGTGTGATTATAAGCAAACGTGACCTACAAAGTTTCTTAAACTTCTCACGTGCTGTTATTGTCATCTCATTGACATGCTGGTCGAGTTTAGGCAAAATCTAATATTTCTAGCTGTCGTAAAAAGCTTGTATGTGTGACACCCGTCTATATTTACGAATGGATGCAGGCAGTAATCCGGCTAAAGGATCAACTAGCCAAATTGCTACCAAATACCCTTCCGCTTAGTAAAATCAGCTACCAATGCACTATTTTACTGTCAACAGCTTCTACAATCACACCGGGAAATCTGACTACTCAAATGCACTTATGTCAGAGCAGGTGAATTTTTTTTAAATCATTTCTCAAAAATAAATTGCACTTTTCGTAAGTCCAACAGTGTCCTAACCCTTTATGCCGAACATGTGTAAGCAAAGTTGAACATCCGTCACACAGCATTGATATAGTCTTACATGTAGCACAGACACACGCGCGCACACGTACGCACATGCACACACACACACACACACACACACACACACACACACACACACACACACACACACACACACCACACACACCACACACACACACGTACACGAATATTCTTTTTCAGAAAGCTTTCGACTAAGTGTCACATCAAAGATTACTGCTTAAACCAAAGGCCCATAGTTAACTAGATAAAAAAAATGGCTAATTGACAGAAGACAACGGGTAGTAGTTGATGGCGAGGCTTCAAACTAGAAATCAGTTTTGAGTGGGGTACCACAGGGATCACTACTGGGACCTATATTATTCTTAATATATATCAACGATTAGAACGACGATATATAACAAGAAAGGTGTTGAAATTTGCGGATGTTACAAAATTGTTTAGAAGGATTAAACGTGATGAAGATAGACAGCATTTACAAGACGATCTTGACAGATTGATAAAATGATTTGAAAAATGTCAAATGTTGTTCAATTTTGAGAAATGTTAATGCCTCCACACAGGACATAGGAACGAAGATGTACAATATACAATGGGAGGTTCTGTACTAAGTACTATTGTAAACGAAAAGGACTTAGGGTTAACCATTAGTGCTGATATGAAGGTTTCAGAGCAGTCCGGTATTGCCGCTTCAAAGGGAAATCAAATCCTTGGATTAATTAGGCGAAACATAACGTATAAGGAAAAAGGGCTAATATTACCGCTGTACAAAACAATAGTTAGGCCTCATTTAGAATATTGTATTCAAGCGTGGAGGCCATATTGCAGGAAGGACATAGATATGCTAGAAAGAGTGCAGAGGAGAGCAACTAAAATTATACAAAAACTGAGGGATCTTAGTTATGAAATACGCCTAAAATGTGGTTTAACAACACTAGAGACCAGGAGACTGACAGGAGATCAGATAGAAGTGTTTAAAATATTGGTTATGGAAACATTGATAGAAGTATTGTTTTCTCAGTTAAGAAAGATAGAAGGACCAGAGGACATGAAATTACATTAGTAAAGGAGCAGTGTAGATTAGATATAAGAAATTTCTCATTCTCACAAAGGACTGTAAATATTGGGAACAGATTATCTGCTGATTGTGTTGGTGCTAGTAGCGTGAATATGTTTAAACATAAAATCGACACATACGTTAAAAGGGCGGGATACACGTAGATAAAAAGTATTTGAATTCTCGATAAGCCACAAGGCTTCCTTGTCAACCTGCCACCTAGAGTTAATTGTCTGGGTGGCAATCTTGTTAAATCTGGTTAAACTGCGAGTAGTTCCAGTTCACCAAGTCGTATTTACGAAAACAACGAGCCCATTAATTGGAATGCAGCATCAGTCTTCGGCAGCACTGCGGAGCCTATTACCAGACCAAAATAGCAATGTCATTAACATTTTAAACGCGGAGACTCACTGGTCAGCAATACGTGAAGGTTACGTAATGCTTTTATCAGACGTTGCCGGTCTTGCCCTGTTATTGGTGCACAGTGGACACGCTTCGTGTGACAACAAAAGCAGGTTAAGTCTTGCAGTGACTGCCCACATGGAGACCACAACACGCTGACACGTTATGGTCATCTGGGTCAGGGATGGGTGGGCCATTACCTCATGAGATGTCACAGTCCAAGCTAGGAAGAGTGGACGGTAGACCACTGCCGCTAGCGATGTTATAACTCGTATGCGACTACAATTGTTGGATTCTCGATTAAGGTGAAGGTAAGTTTTTATATACAGCTGAGTGAACTGGAGCAACGTAGAGTGAACGAACTTGTCCAAGGTTACAGTCAAGGCAGCATACGATTCGAGCCAGGGTTCTCTCGAATTAGAGGCTGATACTCTATTCACTGCGCCACTGCGGCCGCTCTCACGTGTTTTCTCATCTTGCAGAGTGTGGTGATTAGACCCTATACCAGAACGATTTATAAGTCTTTCTGGAATTATCTAAGATATGTGCCTTGGTAGCATGTTGGATCGGTCAAGAGGTTGCCTTTAGTGCGACGTATGCTGTGGCGTCGTGAGTACCCACTACTTCGGGTAGAGTTGTATTGTAAAACTAACGTGGCAAAATGGACACAATTATATCCGCTTTCTCCTACTTCTTTATTTGCTCCACCCACTTTGCCCCATATTCGCTATCGCAGAATAATTTTATTAATTCCCATAGATTATTGAGCGCCCATTTGCGATAGTAATGTCTAGATTTCTGACATATACGACTCCGAAAACCATTTCAAAAAGTTAAACATTTAAAGAAAGTACACGCACATATAGAGCGACTGATTTGGGGGGATGCAACAATCAACCCCGGCATTTCCGACGAAATAAATTGCGAAGCGTAACTACTATTATGAACATACGAAGATAATACAGCCGTATTTCGGCAAGGTGGGCGAAGAAAGGGGTCACGTGATGAACGAAACGTATACAGGTGTACGATAGGTACTCGGTGGGCGTCGATAGGCGTCACGTGATGAGTGAACGTATACGGCCGTATGACGGTACACGGTGGGCGTCGATATGCGTCACGTGAGGAACGAAACGTATGCGGCCTTACGAAGGTATTCGGCGGGCGTGGATTGGCTTCAAGGTATGTGAGAGACGAACGTTGTGGTGCCATGACGGTTGGCACTGGCAATTCTTACAAGTAACCAAACGCAACCACGATACAAGGGTGTCTGCTTTTAAAATATTGATGAAGTTACAAGCGCCGGAAGTCTAACTAGCCAATAACAAAACTTAACACAAACTAAACCATCCCAGGATCTGCGCTTCCGAATCTCTAGAAACATCGTCAGATTCTATTCAACTCGTTCGGTTTAAAACAAACATTATTGCACAATAGACACACAATCGTCAGCTCTTGAAAGTCCTAAAATTACCTCAATTATACATACATTTAATATCATCGGAATCCCTGAATCGTGACGGAAATAACGATAATAATAACACATCTTAACGTTCACAACTTAATACATTATTTTAGTAAAACGAATATTCTATTCAGACATGAGGTGTGAAATATCTATTCGCACCTGCCCGGCGCAATAAACAATTAACCGTCTTAATCCAAGCTACTAACTTCTTCTAATGTCACTAAAAGTGACTTACAATAACACCACATTATCAATTAGGTTAAACCCATTCTACTCATTAAATTTGACGTATTTAGTCGTAAAATTAGTATAATAAGATTATTAACTAATCAAATAGAATTTGTTAGCCAACATTTTACGTTCAAGCACCCGAGGGATGGCAGCACCATACGATGGACTCCCTGTCGAATTTATTGATTAACCCTTTAATTTTTTGAGCCAGACTAATTCTACTTCGCGATAGTCAGAGTGGTTGTTTTGATCACAAGTGTAAACTAACGCATTTGATTGTAAATGTTTCAATGTATTCAGATACAATGCACCGACCAGGTCACGGCTGAATTTAAATATGTTAACAAACCTGCTAAGCCTGTTACGCGTCCAGTCATTAGTTGACTGATTGCAGTTGGATGTTTTGTTCAGAGTTTGTTTTCTTGTCTTTGGTCCTGGTGGAAATCCTGTGATTCTCGGGTTGAGTTGTGGTTGTACAGAATGTGTGTGTGTGTGTGTGTGTGTGTGCGTGCGTGCGTGTGTGAGAGAGAGTGTGTGTGCGTGTGTGTGTGTGTGAGAGAGAGAGTGTGTGTGTGCGTGCGTGTATGAGTGTGTGCGTGCGTGCGTGTGTTTATCAGATATTTATAACTTGTTGCTATTCTGTCTGTGAAGTATGGTATGATAGCGTTCTTTTCTGGGGCCGGCCAGTATAGTGTATTAATTTTTACATATGACAGTTTTCATATAGATGGGATTATTGGTTATGAACACCAATGACAATGGTGCCAGCTTTTCCAGCTTGATTGGTTTGGGCACATGGTTTAAAATTATGCAACGTATTTACTGTTCAAGGATTTTATTACGATATACAGGTCTACACGGGCAATTTATCCTCTTTGTTGGTAATATTTCATCAAGTAATACACAGTTAGCCTATAGGTCGTCGTACATTGCATCACATATCACACCGTATAGTAGAGGAGTGACTGGGACATGATGCACTATGCCCTTCATTAACGATACTCTTGAAGTGTCTTTACATAAGAATGTTGATGTTTTTACTTTTTCTTGTTGCAGTGCAACAATTTGATTCGGTTTATTTACGTCACCACAAAGCCAGCCATTGCAATGATGAACCCAATGGATGTCCGCTGTTCTCAACGGTATACTGTATTATTGGTTAACACTGTTTGTGTGTGCGCGTGCGTGCGTGGTGGTGCGTATGTGTTCGTGTGTGTCTGTATATGTGCATCAATGACATTGGCATGTCTTCTTTAAAAAAAATCCTCACGTACGTATTCCAACTAGTCAGTTAATTGCTACCCTCGAACTAGTCCTATATGTCCGTATTCGCTGTCTCACCTACTACTAGCAAAATCACTGACAAAACGATCTGTAAAACCGCGCCACTTTTATTTTTTCGGATGCCTATTTTTAGGCAGTGAAGAAAAACGATATAAAACAACAGTAAAATAATTATTATTATGTATATTTATTCACTACATCGGATGTATCTTCATATCTTTATGGATGTATCCTCACGAACACAGTGACTTTCCCGTGTATGACTGTGCCTCAGATCTCTACCATCAAGTTAACCATTATTCTTGTTTCCCAGCTGTCTTCTTCTGTTAATTTTCCCCTCCCACTCTCCCAGCCCGACCACCCGTCACCCTGTTTCCCATCTCCCCCAGTCTTACCACCCGTCACCATGTTTCATATCTCCTCATTTGCCAGATGACTACCTGTTTCCTTCCCTATTATAAACCCAATACAAGAACGCTACTACCTGTTTCATTATACCCAAAACTTAACTGTTTCTGACGTATCATTTACCAGGTGACCCAGATCTGCCATCTCATTCGACAAACATGTCACTGGAGTGTTGAACAACTCTAGCATACTGTTTAAATAATAACGACTGATTGACAGACTGCATGTATCTGTAAAGGTAAACTGGCTCACCCCACGTCATGTGTTACAATTGTCTATTTGTGTATTATTATTGTCAAAATGGACACGTGTCTGCCCTTGTTGTACAGTAATCCCGTAATTGGAGACGATAAGAGACAATAAAGCACTGTGAAAGCTAATTTTGTGTTTTCCAGCATCCGCAAAGTACACCGGACGACATTCGCCGTCGTAATTTTCATAGTTGTCATTCAAGTCGCCATTCAAGTTGTACGTCATTCACCTCAAATGTTGTCACGCCCGAAGCCTCACGAGAAGAACATGCATGTTGTCGACAGAATGGAGCCGTACGACAAAAGCAAACTCAACCAGTTATTAGACGTGTTTTTCGCACGACACAACGGCACATCGCTAAACAGAAAGGAAGTATCAGCATTTGTTCCGAAGCAACTCCTGCGATGGAAACATCCACTAGAGGAATTGCTACAGCTGCCAGAACTACGTGCCAAATATAACGTAAGTGCAAATCTGAAAATAAATGTACCAATGGCAGACTGGAAAAAATACGTGAGCAGTGGTTCAATCAAACTCAGTCCAGCAATCAAAACAGAAGGAGAAAAAGTGATTCGGTTTCTTCGTTGGACGATTAAGTTTAACTCTTCTCCTCAATGGTTTCCCAAGCTCGGTCGCGAAGCGTTTAAGAACTGCCACACGCCCATTCCTTGCGAATATACAGAAGACAAAACTTTATACAACCTGAGCGATATCATCTTAATCCACCCTTTCTACGTAACACGCAAACGACAAGTGCCCAAATACCGACTTCCCCATCAAAAGTGGTTGTTTTATGAAAGAGAAGCGCCAACGAGATGTAGGTTTGCTCTAAAATCCTACGATTCATGGTTCAATGTCACGTACGCATACATACGTGACGCTGACGTAGTTGCACCTTACGGGGTGTGCCTACCAAAACGAGCCACCATCAAAGAGGATCCGGGTAGTATCACAGCGTACATAAGGCAACTTTACGGGGCTTTTGCTGGTTCAGCTCCGTGGCTATCACGGGAGAAAATACACGGCTCGTATAACCGAGCAGCGGACAAGACCAGGCTGGTTGCCTGGATGGTATCACATTGCAATTCGCCGAGCAAGAGAGATGACTATGTAAAGTTATTGAAACGTTACATTGCTGTCGATATATATGGCAAGTGTGGAACTGTGACATGCCCGGATAGTGATAAGTCGTGTGAAATTCGAATGAGAACTTACAAGTTTTATCTGGCGTTTGAGAACAGTTTGTGCGCTGAATATATAACAGAGAAATTGTGGCGTCCGCTACAGCAAGATGTCGTTCCGATTGTGCTGGGTGGGGCCGACTATGAAACATATCTTCCCAAACATTCTTATATCAATATCAAAGACTTCACATCTCCAAGTGAACTGGCGAAATACCTTCAGGTTTTAGATAAGAATGATACGTTATACAACGAATACTTTGACTGGACAAAAGACTATACATGTCACAAAGGCGTACCCGGAACATCTATAGCGTGTAATATGTGTCGTCATGCGAACGAAAACATCAACAGAGAGGAAAGAGTAAAAACTATTTCTGAATTTTGGTCACGGAAACACTGCATATCACCGAAAGAATTTTACAAAGGTATTGCAGATATTGTAATATAATACAAGGCAACAAAGCATACGTCTAATATTTCATAAATATTGTTTTGATGACAGATAAGGTCGGCACGCGGCGTTATTTGCAAACTATAAGTATCTGCGATATACGGAACACCTGCTTTATATCTAGTTATCCAAGGTTGACTTTACTTGTTTTATTTGCATACTAGCAATTACAAATCGATTTTACGAAACTAATAAAGCAAAACTACACATGTGAAACTGGACAGTTTGATTATAGGATTAGTTCATATAAGTTGATTTCGCCAAAGCAATTGGAGGCTGACGTGCTCATGTGCTTCATTTTATAAGAAAATAAAACAATCACCATAACTCTTTATTCAACGGTCAGAACTTCGCCATATTTCATAAGCACAGTAATTAGGTTGTGCTACATCATATAAATGAAACACATCGTGGTAATTGTTGAAAAGAATTAGCTGTAACAATTCGAAATAACAAATGCATAAAACGCACATAAATTGTCCTTTTTATTTTCCTATCTTTCAGACGTTTACCATAGTTCACAAGAATAATAAAGACGCTGTAGTACCTATTATACAATAACAAGTTATTGAGGTTATCGTTGCAACTTTCGAGAAGTGACAATTCAAAATACAAACATTGCAAATAAAATAACAGAAAGTGTCCTAACTATTTAATCAATCTAAAAGGCGTAGCGTATTTCATCAACGTAATCATCAAATTGTACGTCATGTACAATTAAAATATAGTCACAGAGGTGCCAAAGGCTTTCCTTTTTTGTATAATCGCACAGTTTACCGTTTAAGTGTCGAAATCTATGGTTAATATTATGACGATTTTAAACAGGAATTACGCATTTTAATCTGTGCAGCGACCATTACTCCACTGATCCACGTGACCCGACAGTGTTGAACAGCGATCGTGTATTTAAATATATTTTTGCAAATAATAATAATACAAGTTATATGCAATTGTTATGTTACGCATACTAACAACTACAATCGTAAACGTAAACCTATCATTAGCGCAAACTATCGCAGGGTGGGCCAAACATGTTCAGTTACTTTTGGCAGATATGTTCAATCGACAACCATTTCGACTTGTCTGGGAAGCATCCAGTCACTCTGCAATTAATGCGCGAAGAATATTCGTACACAAATATCCACCACTTTCTATACCCAGCATTCATACAGCTGAGTGAACTGGAGCAACGTAGAGTGAACGAACTTGCCCAAGGTTCGACACCGCAGCACAAAATAGGAACCCGGGTTTTCTCGGTCGAGAGTCCGAAGCTCTAGCCACTGCACCACTGCGCTCCACACTTTTGTAATATTATAATAACTTACATAATCTATTCTTACATCGTGTTTTAGTTTGTAAACTGGGTGATGTACTAGTAACAAATTAATGTACTAATATACAGCATTCTGGCATACGTAATATTATCTCCGGTGTAGATCAACTGGTTGTAATATCGCCGTGTGGGCTGTTTTGTTTAGGTTTAACCCTCTGGTCAGTCCGGACATTGAAACATATCATCCACTTCACGCTGGTGCAAGCAATATATATATATATATATATATACACACACACATATATATATATCACTGAATAGTCCCCTTGTTGAGCGGTCCCTCTTTTGCTTTAATTGTTTTGTTATTAAAACATAAGTCCACATAAATAAATATAATTCTCCAAGAGTACTGTGTGGAAGGTAGGAGACATTCAACTTTATCAATTGTAGTCCCTAGTGCGTAAAGGTAATGACCGCCAAAATATAATCTTATTATATAGTTTATTGTATGAAAACTGTGTGTTAAATGTATTTGTATCTGCTCTGTTTCAAATAATGAGCGAATTAGTTGACTCTGTTACAGCGCTCGGCATCAGTGGTAACAGTTCCTTATATATATCTAGGACCATTATTTAACTAGTTAACGTGTTTGTATAAAGGCTGTCACAAATTAATACACTATCAAAATTTATTCACATCGATTTGGTTGAGATTTTATGCATTTTCAACTAATCTAACAATAATTCCAGAAAGATTAAGCTGTTATGTTAACACACTTAGTTCATGCTTACTGAGAGTAGAAACGTCCAAAGAGAACTACGAACATGGAACTCGTAGCGACATTTTAAGAAATCTCGATAATGTCGTATTGCCTTTTTACACGTATTTGTAAACATTCGCCAGATGAACGTCCATAATGCAATTAAAGAAAGTAACAAACAGTTAAATGTCAACCTGGCGCTTCGCTTCAACTAATTTATCCTTTTAATGACATATATTGGCAACCTGTACCCCGAGTTACATTACTTGCAAAGACATAAATGAAGAGAAACCCGGACTGAAATCTTTCAAACTTGGAAACAGTCAAGAAGACGTCGTCTGACACTTCTGAACGATCAGTTCTCAGCACAACAGAAGATATTAGCACGAATACAGAACAGGATGATGATGTTATCAAACTAAATGTTTCAGTCGGCTCTGCGCAGTTAAGAGACAGCCTGCACCTTCCAGTGAACCACCAGCCAGCAAAACCATCCGCTGAAATTCGAAAATTCCAGCAACATCCAGCAGAAGAGGCACTCTTGGACAGGAGTGTCTTTTCTGTGGGAAGAAGAGGAGGAAAAAGTCCAAGAAGGATGAACGCTTGCACAAATGTCTTACCACATATGGATGCAAGTCGATCATTCGCGCGGCAAAGTCAAAATGTAACGTTAGGATCCTCGGACTAGGCGAAGACCTCATTGAAAAGGAGGCGAGGTACCATATAACATATGTCGGCACGATTACGTAAGCCTTCCGAAAGTTGTCGATGTTCCTTGACAACGAAGTCATCAAAAACAAAACTCCTATGCTGGCGACAGTAGCCTAGTGTCGAGTTTGTACAAAGAACAGTTACTAATAAGCAGAGTTATCCTGTTGCGTCGGTTGTGATTGCTGAAGATATGTAAACAGTTGTCCTGTCGCGTTTGTACTAATGATGGACGTTTTGAAGAATAACTAACAGTGTTAGGCTCCCGCTCTAAAATAATGAGAGTATACATTGATATTGCAAACAATGTTTCTGGTTTGTTACACGCAATTTGGCAGACAATATACATTTGTTTTTTCGAACATTATGTTAAACGTGCATTATACAATATACCTTCAACACATTTAGTTATTCAAACATTATATTAAACGTGCCTCTTCAGTTCGATTTTTTATTTGCGAAAAAAAGCAAACCTAAATAGTATCCACTACGACCAGCTAACTCGTTGTTTGCGCAACGTTATTCGAAGTTTTACTAAAATCATCAGACAAACAATTAATGTGTTCAATTTCTGCCCAGAAATCAATTCAAATGATTTTCAAAATTGACATTTTCTTCTGATATTAACCAGACAATTGGCTTTGACAAATTACCAGATATACAACTATAGAAGTGCGTAGAAATGGCGTCAAACGACAGAACTTTACGTCACTCCCTAGTTACGTTTACGCTACACACACACACCGTGCGTCGCCACTGTCCTCACCTATTTAGTGTGTATGTGCGCGCGTGCGCGTGTGTAGGCATTGTAAAGGCTACTGTTTTCGACTATAATTAATCTCGGCACAAACTAAATGAATTCATGTATGGTAGCCTTAATATAGTTGTGTGGAGTTCCACAAGAGGGCAGCATTAATGAGTTCCCACCAAGAGGCATGGCAAGAATATTTAAATGTCACGCGTGATGAGGGTTCCGCCGAACTAAAAACTAGATAAATAGGGGAGGAAGAAGGAACACGAGGCTTTTGGCCGGTAAGTTTAGTGGTAGAAGGACCCTTGGTTCGGATAGGGAACGATGGAGCCACGTTAACCTTTTTGGTGTTTATTTCTATTTTACTTTTGTCTACAAAGAGGGATATTTAATAGTGTCTTTGTATTCTTTGTACACTTTGAATCAATCTTGGGCCAGGAAATGTCTGGGCATCACACTGTTATATATTGTCTGAGGTAATACTATTGTTATGCAAATAGAGTAATCACAAAATTGAGCTAATCCCTGAAACTATGTCGGTCTAATTTGCTTCATGTAGCGGAACGACACATGTCATAGCACACCATTTACAAAGCGGAACATACAGTGGTTGTAAATTAGAACTGTATAAAATATGCTTTATTTTTGTATACATTGTAACGTAAAATACTACCTGTCATCTAGACCTACCCGGTACAGATTGCACATTGTTCTTACTGGATTATCACATGCCTACCCGGAACTACTATCATATTATAGGCCTACAAACCCGACCACATCACCAATGATGCATTATTAAAACAATGTCTGAATTCTTCATGTACTGCAAACATTTAATGCCATAAATAGTTGACTAAGCAATCACATCATTAGTTTGCATTTTGCTTACTTATTATATTAATATTATTGGCACACACACAATGGCACTATGTTGTGCTGGTGTGTTATTCTGCAACTGACGGAATTGGCCCCTTTACTCGGAATGCCGGCGAACGGAAGCAAGCACGTCAGTAGGCGTCATTGACATTCTAAGACAGTCACTTGCTCGTATGTGTAAGTCAGTAAAGAAGATGGCGTCGTGAAAGTGTGGACCGCATTCACGTTCTATCTGTGACGTGGTAAAACAGAATCACGTGACATGAATTCGACGATGTCATCACCGGTTTCTCTCCGCTGCACAGCGAAGTCACGAACGTCTCACAGCGACATGGACAGTGACAGCATCTTCAATATCTTAGACTCGCTCTGCTGCCGAATCGGCTCGCAACTAGTCGACCGGGTGCTCCCGGAGGCTCGCTTCCCGTCCAGAGCTTCTCCTCGCGCCCGATGCAGCCGCTGACGACTGCCGTGTGAACGTAGGGTGCCAGGGCTTGGCAGGACTCCGCGAACGCTGTGTCACTATGTCGCAGGCCGCGGCGGTGGCCGTACGGCATCCAGTTGACGTAGTCGAAGCCAGGAGCCATCTTCATGTAGCCACCGGTACTGACAACAACATTGATGAAACATTCAAGATATGTATTATGTACATAATGATAATAGACCAGTGTGTCTACGTTTACCAACAGTTCAGCCAACTTCATAAATCGTTGCAGTTCGATTATGTTAAATATGACACAATGAGTTAATTACCAATATTATGTAATACGTTAAGTTAATGGAATGGAGGAAAACAGGATAACAAAATGGAGGGGGTTTGACAAGGAAACTCCCATCCAATGTCGCGAGATAGCTGCTAATTTTAACCCGCAACCGATGGGGATAGGAGAGCGGCATAGAAACATGTAATAAAAGGTTAACTAGTCAGACCTGGGGCGGAAGTACTCGGTACTCGAGTACATTTTTGAAGTACTCGTACTCATAAAACTTATGGGTCATGTACTCGTACTCATTGTACTAAGATTTTACAAGTACATTACGAGTACATCTGAGTACTTTCTCAATATATACTGGGAACAATTAATTTATTTGCAGTTATAAAATCAAACTTTCCTGAAATATTGAAATGCTCAACTATTTTTTTAAATACTTTGTTATTTCACATAGAATGCCACCTTGCCATCCCTACACATAGTACATCCTCATTCTCTGATAGCCATGAGTCCATGACTATGATACCCTAACATGGCAACAGGCAGCATCTTTCCCCAGTCAGAAACACCCTGTTAAGCAAACAATAATTGTAGGCTATCAGTTCAGGCCATAAAACAGTTTAATCAAGCCACCAGGATGTCCATAAAGAGCCAACTACTAGTAGCAGTTAACCCACCTGTTAGACAGGAAATGCATTTAATGTAGTCTGGAGACCATGCCACTTGGCACTGGCCGACAGTGCTAACTGCTAAGAACAAGAACTGCCAGTCTTCCTCTGTAGAAGTAAGGTGGCTCAAGTCAGAAGTCACCCTACACTAATATAATCCGGTGCCAACTTAGTGTGACACCAGTGAAGCCATGTGGCATGATAGTCTAGGTCAGAGAGAACATGCACTGAGGGAGCAGAGATAAGAGAAATGCTAAACAAAGACATGTAGCCAGCGGGATGCCAGGTAACAAATCCTCCTGTTGGTTGCTTTGTTTTACATGCTTAACCTGGAGACAACCAGCAAAGTTCAAATGATTGGCTGGGGGTATCCACTGGTCAGTCTCTTTTACCCACTCATTTGTGATCATTAAAGACAGATATCAACTTGATTGGCTAAGTTTTTTTCTCAAATGTCAATCGTACTTTATGATTGGTTTACGTGTGCCTAGTTGGTCGGTGACTCAATATTGCCCCTAGATAAATCATGACAGTGATACCACATGCCTACATTGCAGAGAGATCCACTAAATTGTCGATTTTATGATGTTATTATTTAATATTTATATTTACAAAAATGTACTTGTACTCGTGAGAATGTACTCGTACTCAGCTTTTAGCAATATACTCGTACTCGTCCATCGTCAAAGTACTCGTACTCATAAAAATGTACTCGGCCCCAGGTCTGTAACTAGTATACCTACTTAATGTTATGCGCACAATGTAAATGTATAGTTATTGCTTATTTTGTTTGGTCTGTTAGCTTTTGAACGCACCATGAAGTGATGGATCAGGTTTCATATATATTGCAGTTACTGTGTCAATCTTTAGTTTATTGTAATTTTTTAATGTTTATTTTCATTTCTTTGTTATAATCAATCTATATCAATGTCATGTTACCTCATTATTTTAAGGAATATAGGAATTATGTGTTTGAATTATTTTGTATCGACATATTACCTTAGGGTAAACATAAGTTATCTTAATGCTAATAAGATAATTTGATATACATGTTTAGTTGAATAAATGTAACATCCGTTGAAACCATTTAATTGTTCCCCAAATGTGCCGATGTTGACATAACTGTAGTTGCCCAATCTAGCACTGGAGCCTTATCATACAGACTTCCCCTACCTGTACGATTTTTAATCTGACGTATATTTAATACATAAAATTATATGGCACTTAAATAACATGCTCCAAAGTAGACAACAATGATGTACCAATGTGGCAATATAATTTAAAAATATATTATTTATAAACCTTTCAAAACTGAGGCGTCCTATATAAATATGCACATATTTTCAGATAAGCAGTTATTGACGGACTCATAACTCATTCGTGTGCATTGTAGCTCATTAATAACTAGTACGACATGACTCAGCGGTGCCAATGGAGGAGGGCATTGAACCACGGGCCATGGTTTATCACTTTTGCAATTTGTTCATTATTTGGTTCTGGTACATTTTATCATAAAAACTAACTGTTCATTAAACTTGCCCCCACTTTCGACATTCGAGCCTTACCTGCTGCTAAGCCTAAGTATGTTTACCTGCGCGCTAAGTTTACCTGCAGTGGATGGAGGTTCTCATTGTCCATGAAGTGTTTGGCGCAATAGCCGTTTTGTTCGTCCAGATTTACAACAATAGTCTATTAAATAGATACTTAAATATGAAAAAATGTGTAATACGATTGATGGGTACACACCTATTCCTGTACGCCGATACGTTCGTGGTGAACGTCTGCATCGCGATCGCCTGTTGGTGTTGCGTTTCTCCGTAGGTAGGTGGAGCAAGTTCGCTCTGCCACTGGTAGCCCAAATTGACGGCTTCCTTCGGCTCTAACTTCGACGAGACTGTCTCCAGTGGCTTCTTCGGTGTCGTTTCCCCCTTCTTTTTGAACAGGCCCATGGCTGTGACGATAGCTTTAACACTACAAAAACGCCAAAGTAATATCGACTGCTCGGTTCAAATCCGTCTACCTGTCGTGTTTACACCGGCGCACCTGAAATTTCCGTCACCGGTTGACCTAATTAGGGTGTCGCGTCATTCTTTGGCTGACTGTTGTACAATGCGCGAGATGGCGACACGCGAACTTGGCTCGATGAAGATTGAGAAGCTTTCTATTAGTGAAGGCAACCAGGCTCGCATTTCGTTAACAGGTAAAAGCGTTGACCGTGGTCGCCAAAAACGTGAAATTAATTACTACGGACCATTAAATTTGTATAGGTACTATAGTTCCCCTCTTCCTAGTTCCTAGTTGTTTCCAGCACTCGGCAACGTTCTATCAACTGACTATTCTGTATATATTGTGGTTACAATGTTATGAACCTGGACGCCTACAATATGTTCAGAAGTGACAGAAGGGAATATATTGGTGGCGGAGTACTAATGTATATACACAAAGACCTACCAGCCATGCCCTGCCAAGAAATGAACAACCTGGAAATAGAAGACTCAATGTGGGTGTCAGTTAAGCTAAACAACAAAGACCAGCTGTTAGCAGGAATTGTGTATAGGACACAGAAGTCAACCGACGAGAACAACACCAGACTAATAGACGCAATAAAACATTTGCAAGAAATGCATGGATACTCACACATCCTGCTGATGGGAGACTTCAACTTTCCAGAGATTAAATGGGAAGACCACACAGTAAGTGGGACGAACACTCCACAGCAGCCAAGTTTTTTGATGCAACGCAAGACGCCTACCTGACTCAACACGTTGTCAAACCGACCAGACTGAGACCGGGCCAACAACCTTCTACACTTGATCTAGTGTTTTCAAATGAACAATACATGGTTGACAAAGTCACTCATCTACCACCACTGGGGTGTAGCGACCATGAATCCTTACTGTGGACCTACATATGCTATGCAGAAGCACCAGTCAACAACAGACCAAGCGGTTCGAGAAACTACCCCAAAGGCAACTACGAAGCAATCAATGAATCCCTGAGCAAGATTGACTGGGAGAGTAAGTTTCAGGGAAACAGTGTAAACACTAATTGGACTAAACTCAAGAAGGAGATCTCAAAGGCAGTGAGAGAAAATGTCCCTCTCAGGAAACCGAAACGCAAGATGGCCAACAAACCTCCATGGTGGAGTAAACAGATGTTGAGAACAGTGAAGAGAAAGTATGACCTATACAAACGCTACAAAAGTTCGGGGCTGGACAGAGACTATACTGCATATGTCAAACAGAGAAACGAGACAAACACCAAGATTAGACAAGCACAGAAGGACTACGAGGAGAAACTAATCAACAATTTCAAGAAGGAACCAAAGAAACTCTACGGTTACCTGAGATCGAAACAGAAGGTAAAGGTGACAGTAAGCCAGCTGGAGACAGAAGGCGGCAGATTAACAGAAAATGACCAGGAAAAAGCAAATGTACTGGGTGACTTTTTCAAGTCAGTGTTTGTAAATGAGGATACGTCCACCATCCCAGAATTTCAACAAAGAACAAACGAGGGTGTAGCCGACATCATATTTACAGAAGAGATTGTACACAAGAAACTACAAAGTATTCATCCCAACAAGGCGCCAGGCCCAGACGGGTTGCACCCATGGGTATTGAAAGAGTGCAGCAAAACCCTTGCCAAGCCGATGTACTGGATATTTCGCCAATCATTAGACACTGGTCAAATCCCTACAGACTGGAAACAAGCCCTAGTCACACCAATTTTCAAGAAGGGGTCAAAAGAGAAGGCCGGAAACTACCGTCCAATCAGCCTAACATCCATACCCTGCAAGACTCTGGAAGCAATCGTCAGAGAAACCATGATCAAGTTTCTCAAGGAACATAGCATCATCAACGATAACCAGCATGGGTTTCTTGAAGGAAAGTCCTGTTTGACCAACCTACTAGAGACCTTTGAGGAATGGACACGAACACTGGACGAGGGATACGGACTGGACGTCATATACCTGGACTACAAGAAAGCGTTTGACACAGTTCCTCACTACAGACTGGTAAAGAAGCTAGAAGCCTACGGCATTCGAGGCAAAGTGGTTCGATGGCTGGAAACTTTCCTGACTAATAGAACCCAGCAGGTGGTACTCAACGGAACTAAGTCAGAGTGGGCCCCCGTCACAAGTGGAGTTCCGCAGGGATCTGTCATAGGACCGCTTCTTTTTATTCTCTACGTGAATGACATCCCAGACCTGGTTCACTGCAGAATCAAGATGTCTGCCGATGACACGAAGCTGTACACAACGATCCGTAACCAGGAAGACCAAGACCAACTGCAAACTGACATTGACACCCTGGAAGACTGGAGTAAAGAGTGGTTGCTACAATTCAACCCTGAGAAATGCAAGTTAATGCAAGTGGGGAAACCACCACACAATACATACACCATGACTCACCAGACTGGAGCCAGAGTGAACCTCGAGACGACAAAAGAGGAAAAGGACGTTAGTGTGTGGGTAACCACTAACCTAAAACCAACAGTGCAATGCCAGAAAGCAGCAAAGAAAGCCATGCAAGCTCTTGGCATGATAAAGAGAACTTTTAAGCACATGACCAAGAATTCATTTGTGACACTCTACCGGGCATACGTCCGTCCACACCTCGAGTTTTGTGTACAAGCATGGTGCCCATATCTGGCAAAGGACATCGACATCCTCGAAAAGGTACAGCGAAGAGCAACAAAGCTGGTTACTAGCATAGCAAAGCTCACATATGAACAGCGATTACAACAACTGAAACTACAATCGTTGTATTACCGACGTCAGAGAGGCGACCTTATTGAAACGTACAAAATACTTAACGGAATCGACAAAGTTGAAGCTCATCAATTCTTCCAGGAGAGGGACAGTACAGCAACACGAGGACACACGAGAAAGCTTTTCAAGCAAAGAACAAGACTGCTGGCCAGACAGAATTACTTCTCAGTTAGAGCCGTGGATCAATGGAACAGGCTCCCACAACATGTGGTAGATGCCAAGACCGTCACACAGTTTAAGGCTAGACTCGACAAGCACTGGAATAGCCTAGGATATGGGCACCAACAAAGGCCAATGGCCTAAATCAGCCCATTAACCTGTAAGTGTAAGTGTAAGTGATCTTATAAGGTCTCATTCAACTAGCCAGCCTTTTTCAGAACATTATCGCCAAGTCGACCTTTCTATGCTGGCACTGAGGGTAGTCTCTGCCAGGGTGCTTGTCGTCCTCGGTGGTTCTTTTACGTCCCAAATTGAGATGGGACCGACATTAACGTGATCTCCGAGTTACGAGGGATACACAGTCCCCAATGTTGAGAGCCAGGTTTTTACACCAAATATACCATACTTGCCCGGTCCGGGTATTGAACTCGGGGCGCCGGCATGTCAAGCGGATGTGCTAAACACTACACTATCGCGCGCCCCTTATCTCCTTCCTCGGGTACTTAGACCGTACACGAAGGATGGTATCTCTATGGGACATATCCACACGGTACATCATTATATAAAATATAAGATATATATTAATTTATATCGGTCATTCTAAATATGTTGAACATACACAGCATACACATGTGTACATATTATAATATGGAAATACACATGGAGATAACATGGGAATATATTTTATTTACAAGCCCCATAGGAAATTATGGACGAAATTCGGCGACACACTTACACGCGCGCACACGCACGCTCGCTCACGCACATTATATAGGTCATTCATAACAGAACTGTTATATATGCATGTCTATGTGGTGGACTATGTGTATAGTGATGCGTAGGGATACACGTTGTAGTTGAGAACTATGTGAGTAGTGATATGCTGATATGCAAATAAAGTTCAGTTGAGTGCCAACCCTAAGAACCACGAGTATGTGTTACTGTAGTGTCTGAATATACAACAGATAATTGGCGACGAGCGGATGGGATGGTATCAACTCATCGAAGTGTTGAAACAGGACAGTTTCCTGATACTGTGAGTGAAACAGTTATTTGAATTTGACGTGTGAGCTGTGAGGGAAACAGCCGAAGAAGACGCACGCGTGAGCATGGCAGACTTCACCGGGCTAATGGCGCCTGCCTAGCTGGGTCAAACGCGAAGGAAAGTTGGCAGACTTTCAAGCAGCAGTTCAACATGTATTTGCTGGCGTCAGGGAATACTACGAAGAGTAACGCAGAGAAGATTGCAATGTTACTGACATTCGGTGGCGCAGAATTGTTGGTGATTTACAATTCGTTCGATTATAACATTGAAGGCGCGGCAGCAGAAATACCGACAGTGTAAGTAGTACTCGAGCGATTTGACAACTACTTCGTTCCGAGGACAAACGAACTGATTGATCGGTATAAATTCCGTTCGTGCAAGCAGTCGTACGATGAAACGACGGCGTCGTACATAGCGCGGCTATGTAATCTAGCAAAAACGTGCAATTTCGGCGACGAAAAGGAGAACAATTTACGTGACCAACTCGTCTACGGATGCCACGATGACAGTCTCCGGGAGAAATTATTCCGCGAGGAAACGCTGACCTTGCAGAACGCGAGGCAGATTGCCACAGCCCACGAGGCAGCGCGACAGAACATGAACTTATTCCGCGGACAGCAGACGCACGATGCGCCGGCGGCTACCGTCAACAGGGTGACGAAGGTCAAGGCCGACAAAACAGTTCCGCCGCGGCAGGGCAGCACGGAGATGCGACGTGTCGTCCGGGGACAGGGCCAAGTGAAATGCAAGTTTTGTGGCCGAGAACATGCTTTCGACCGAAAGCAATGTCCAGCTTTCGGTAAGCGTTGTCACATTTGTGGACGGGACAATCACTTTGCCAAGATGTGCCAAGTGCAGGGCAATCGTGAGCGTGGTAAACACAAGAACACTGAGCGACAGCGGCCGGTGCATACTGTGTCTGTGACAGTCGATACTGACGATAGACAGAATGATGTTTCAAATGTGTTAGATGTGCATGCACTGCATGATTGTGAAACCGATGGCATGATTGTTGACGCATCTGCTATCATTGTATATCCAACTGTACATAATGTTGTGTTAGCCATGGAGCTTGACACAGCCACAGGGTCTGCAGTATCAATGATTCCTGTTGATGTGTACCAGTCGAAGTTTTCAAACTGTCGGCTCCAGCCTAGCAACGAAGTGTTCCGTAGCTTCACAGGGGAATCGGTCCCATGTAAGGGCATGTTCAGTGTGAATGTGCAGTATAATGCACAGAATGTAGACCTGATGCTGTATATTGTCCCGGGCAGTAGACATGTGCTGTTTGGCAGAGACTGGCTAGAGGCCATTAAACTCGACTGGGCAGGGATCAAGTTTCGACCTGGGTCAGGGTCGGTGTGCCTCTCACATGAATGTCAGCTAGATGGGCTAGTCAGTAAACATCAGGGTTTGTTTGATGGGAAACTGGGGTTGTTGAAAGGTATCAAAGCACACATTGAAGTAGTAGAGGGAGCTAACCCGGTGTACACTAAGCCGTATCGGGTCCCCTATGCTCTGCGACCAAAAGTCGAGCAAGAGTTAGACAGGCTTGAAAAAGCAGGGGTGATTTCACCAGTTACAAGTAGTGACTGGGCAACAGGTGTGGTGGTTGTGCCCAAGAAGAATTTCCAACAGAACAGAACAGGTTAGTCTATGGAATCACAACTGCGCCAGCTATCTGGCAGAATGCGATAGAGAAAGTGTTGCAAGGATTGCCAGGTGTCAAGGTATATCTAGATGATATCCTTGTGTCAGGAAGAACTGAGGCAGAACATCTGAGAAATTTAGGCAGAGTGTTCGAAAGACTGACAGAATTTGGGTTGAAGTTGAATCGGGAGAAATGTGAATTCTCCCGAGATTCTCTCGAGTACCTGGGTCACGTGATTGATGCCCAAGGTATTCACAAATCGGCAGACAAGATTGCCGTCATATGTGATGCACCCAGACCCACTGATGTGAGTTCACTGAGGTCATTCATTGGCATGGCAAACTACTATCGAAAGTTTGTGCCAGATTTTGCGTCCACACTCCATCCTCTCACCACACTGCTTGAGAAGGATAGGAAGTTTGAGGGGACAGGTGACATGGATGACGCGTTTCTGGCAGTGGAACGTGCTCTAGGCGAGTCAGGGTTTCTGATGCATTTTGACAGCAATCTCCCTGTGACAGTTGCATGTGATGCATCGCCAACTGGTGTCAGAGCGGTGCTCTCTCACATCATGCCTAATGGAGAGGAGCGACCAATTCAGTTTGCATCTCGCTCGTTGACGAGAGCAGAACAGAAGTACTCACAGATTGAGAGGGAAGGACTAGGAATCATATTTGGTGTGAAGCGATTCTATCCTTTTCTGTTTGGCAGGAAGTTCACATTTGTCACTGATAACAAACCACTAGCGGCGATCATCAGTCTTAGAAAGGACATACCAGCGGTAGCAGCAGAACGCATCCAGCGTTGGGCAATGTTTGTGTCTGGTTTCAGCTATGACGTGCGCTACCGGAGCAGTGTACAGAATGCCAATGCGGACTGGCTCTCACGGCTACCCACACAAAATGAGGATCCAGGTACATCTACAGATGAAGATGTGGCTCTCGTTCTTGGTGTTGGGGTGTTACCTGTCACTAACGAACAGATCAAGGGTGGAGTTCGGAAAGACCCATTGTTGTCACAGGTGATGAGGTACACACGAGATGGTTGGCCTAATAAGTTGCCAACTGATCGGGCAGATTTACAACCGTTCTTCAGTCGTCGTAACGAACTATCTCTCGATGGTGATGTGCTGGTGTGGGGAATGAGGGTGATCATTCCAAAACAGTTTCGAGCAGAAATTCTAGATGAGCTACACACAGGACATATCGGAGTAGTGAAAATGAAGGGTGTCGCACGTTCATGTGTCTGGTGGCCAGGCATGAATGCAGACATTGAAACATGTACTAAGGCTTGTGAGTCATGCCGATTGGTGCAGAGGAATCCAACCAGTGCTCCATTACATCCATGGATACCTCCATCGCAACCAGGGGAACGCATTGATTATGCTGGTCCTGTGGAGGGGGAAATGCTCCTAATTGTAGTTGACTCGTTCTCGAAGTGGCCAGAAGTTGTCATTGTCAACAGCACAACCAGTGAAGCGACAGTGAAGGCAGAAATATGCAAGACTATCAAAAAGAAAGCGACGGAGGATATCAGGAAGTACAAACAAGAGATCGTACGAGAAACGATTAGGGCATCAAAGAGCCTGAAGAAAGCCAGAAGAACACAGGCACTAGGCCGAGACAGACTGATTACATTTCTAGACAAGCAGGATAGAGAAATACAAGACCAAGATATGATCATGGAACGAATAGAGGAATTCTACACTAAGCTATACGACAGTGAACAGAGTACCATAATTCACACCGACCCGAAAGAAGTATTAGAGATAACACCATGGGAGGTGGAAGCAGCGCTAAGAGATATGAAGAATGGGAAGACACCAGGCACCGACCAGGTAAACATTGAAACATTAAAAGCAGGAAAAGATATCATCTGGAAAACACTGGCTAAGCCGTATAGTAAATCCTCATCAGAAAGACGAATACCCACCGCATGTAAGAACGCAAAGATGGTAATAATCTTCAAGAAGGGCAATAAGAAAGACTTAAAGAACTACAGACCGACATGTCTGTTATCAAATATATACAAATTACTCACAAAGATACTAACGAATAGGCTAGAGAAGACACTGGACGAAAACCAACCACGAGAGCAAGCATGATTCAGAAGCAGGTACACAACAACAGACCACATACACGTCAGTAAACCGGCCAACTGAAATAGAAGTGCCGAGAATATAATATCCCGCTCTGTATCGCTTTCGTCGACTATGAGAAGGCTTTCGACTCGGTGCAAACTCAAGCAATGCTGACCTCCCTTCAAGAATAGAGGACAGAAGACATGTACATCGAATTCCTGAAAGACCTCTACACCAAGAGCTCTGTGACAGTCCACCTACGCAAAAAGAGCAACTTGATCAACATCAAGAGAGGAGTACGATAGGGTGACACAATATCGCCCAAGCTGTTTACGGCAACACTCGAAAGCGTATTCCAAAAACCAGAGGCTTGAGAATAGACGGAGAAAGAATGTCTCAGTCATATTCGTCGACATACTCATATGCGCTACTACACCGTGAGAACTACAAAAATGCTGTAGGAGCTAGCTGATGAAAGTGAAAAACAAGGTCTGAGATGTACATTTCAAAGTGATGCTAAAAATGACACACCAATATATATAAACACAAAGCAGACAGAGAACTTTGAAAGCTATATCTATCTGCGACAGCGATACAGTATCAGAGCAAAAACCAAGAAAAAGATATTCAAAAAAGAAACATCGTCAGCTAAACAGCATATTCGCCAAACACCGCGACATCTCCCAGGGTAACTTTGGAACCTGCTTGAAGAGACAAGTATACAACTCATGTGTACTTCCAACGATGACATACGGGGCGGAAACATGGGCACTTACCATCCAGGCAAAGAACAAGTTAGCAGCCGCACAAACAAAGATGGAAAGAAGTATGTTACACATCACATATCGGGAGAGAAAAACAAGTATCTGGGTAAGGCAGAAGACAAAGGTCATAGACGTGATAGAACAAATCAGAAAACAGAAGTGGACCTGGGCAGGGCACATCATCAGACTACGAGATAACCGATGGACATCGCGTGTCACAGCCTGGAGACCTTCCGAAATGAAACGATCTAGAGGAATTCTGGCGAGACGGTGAAGAGACGAACTAGACTGGTACTGGAAGGGCACCATCTGGCAGAGGATAGCGCAATACAGGCAGATTTGGAAACGACATGCCGAGGACTTCGTCCAACCACGGGACATTACGGCTGCACAATGATGATGATTTTAATCGACCGAGTTATTATAAATTCTAATATAACAGCCGCTGTTCAAACTAGAAAAAGGAAGGTTGCGTCGACCAGCATGCTTGGAAGACTGTGATTTGAGCTATTCTTTCGAACAACTGTTTATTATGCAATTTCTAGCGACAAAGAGAGGGAACCTCAATGCTTTTGGCTGCCTCAAGGGAGATGCTGTTGGAGGTATGAAGGGTGTGCAGTTGGAGGTTGGCTGCAATCGCTGGTCGGAAAATGCATCTCCCCAAATAACCCCGGCCACGGCGTGATGATGTTTCAAATACATTTTTGATGTGATGAATTTTATGTTGTTTTCGAAAGAAGAATGTCGTATTTATTTGTGTCGTTGAAGCGACGGTGGTGTAACTGGAACCATAGTTGACAGTCGATCCCGACTGACTGACTGACTGACGGACGGATCGACCGACGGACTGACCCTAGAGCATACTTACTTTGCGCTCCTGTGATGACCGTTGCCAGCAGCAGCGGCGTCCACGGGGGCCATCCTGGCGACATCTCGGAGAGCGGTCAGTCACCAGGTCGCATTCCACTAAGGTCAGATACGACCTGGCTACGCGGACAGTTCTATTGACGGAGTGTGTCCGTTCGACGATGGTGGAGGAAGAACCCAGTCTGCTCCTGACAACGGGGAGCTCCCAAGCCTAACCTTCTGCAACCGTCAGCTAGGCAAGAAGTGCGCGACCAGCCACTCGGCGTCGATGGTACCATGCAGAAAAAAACCATTACATTAGAGTGGTATCATGTTGACACGGGCTTATTGATTAGCTACGTTTGGCAGGCATATCAGTTTTTGCCGCTGAGCTGATTTTGCAATAACCAGGCCCACAAAGTAAGTCCAAGTTTATGTCATAAACATGATGTATCATTGGCGTCGGAACATGGTGAATATTCGGGTGTCTGATACTCACCATAAACCTCCAATTATGCCATCCTTGAGACTCGCCAAACTCCTCCAATCGCACCCACCCATTGAACCCCTTGGTGCTTTCCGAAAACCTAAATTCACACCCCCTTTGTCGTTTGGATAGTGAAAGTTCCGAACTGCTTGGATGGGTGGTCGGCTTGCAGACTCCTTCCATTCTCATCCGACGTCTTGAGCTGTCAGTCACTTCAGTCGGATATTGTTTTTATATGTAGCTGACTTGCTGATTGCCGATTGTGCTTTATTCATCATTTTCATCAACATTATACCTGCCAACTCTCCCAGATTTTTTCGGGAGTCTCCCTGGTTTTTGTGTATATCCCGGTTTCCCGGAATACGAACAAACCTTCCGGATTTACGCTTCAAATTTCCAACAGCATCCTCCCCCGTCTTCCGACGTCATCACCCGAGATAGCGCGACACCACGGGAGACGTGCTGAAACGTGCTAAACAGCTGTTAAGGCGTGGAATATCCAACAGCATCCGCTGTGTCTTCTGATGCCAAGATCCGAGAGACAGAGCAACGAGCCAGTGCGACACGGCCACACGGAAAGCGTGCTGAACCGCTAATGAATCTCCCGGAATTCAAAAACAGTTGGCAGGTATATAACATGCATGTACCATTTCGTGAAAAGTAACACTGACATCCAAAGAATTGTTGTATTGTTTGTGTCACCGGTCAAAGGATGGGTAGCTAAAACAAACGAAAACACGAACGAAGCTGGTGACGTCATTACATCCTGGATCAATTCATTGACTGCGTTTCATTGATCTGTTCGGCGATCGCAAATTTTCGCGACTCCACGTGTGCAAACATGGAATTGTGGGACGTTAGAGGACCGTTTTACTCTTAATAGAGGGTAAAACGGCCCCCGATAACGGCAATTTTGTTTTTGTGATAACTGTACAATGAGTTCAACAAGAAAGTTCATTATGTTGTTCACAAAGATCAAGTTTTTAATGTGGAGAATTTGTATTCTCTATAGGTGCATGGTTTAGTTCTATTCCTTTCTTTTTGTTAGGCGGCCGACTTAACCCACCTCCTTTTATTGTTTTGATGTAGCATTGTATAAACAGCGCCTCTCCTGCCACAAATATATTAATTAGTTCCTCTTCTAGATCAAGATGCCTAGTGGTGCTTGGAATTTGCGCCATTTCTTCGTAGTTTTAAGATACTACAGACAGTATACAGTCCCATGACTGATTATCGCTTCGTCTGCGATAGGTCCCGGGTTTAGATCGGAGATTATACAAGAGAATCCGTAGGGGTATATTATCTTTGTTTATATCCAGGATGAGCCCGTCTTTTCTTTTATTAATTCATAATCTACATACAATACTTCCACCAGAGCATGATACTTAAAGTTCGTTTTTAATAGTCATCCATGATTATGTAACTGGACGTATTGAGTTACAAAAAAACAGTTTGATCCATTTACTACCGGTTTAATCCGTGTAGAACTATTATTCTACTGTCTGGATCTGGAGTGAAGTCCTACTAGTAATAATTATATAGGCACTATATATATTGCGTATACGGTTTACTTGTGTCCTCCTCTAATATTTAGAGAGTATAATTACAGGTTACGGTAAATGTAGACCACCGCGTTCCAAAGCAGGGGTAGAACTTCAGCATTTATTTTACTGGACAGCAGGACTAGTAAAGACAAAAGTTTACTAGTCCGCCAAAAGGTTTACTAGTCCTTAAAATATCAAAACAACACAAATTTAAATTGCAACAAATGCGTCAGACGGTCCATGGTGGCCGTTTTCAGCACTTGAATGGCTCGGTGGGCAGTTGCAGTGTTTTTCCAGCTTGCGTTTTTCTGCTGGTTTTGCAACCCCAGTCAAGTAATGATACATCGTGCATAAACGTAGACTAATAAAGCAATGTAGATGTAAACCGTATTCGAAAACCGTGCATTTGAAAATGACCACCAATTGCACTCATTAGCCCTACCCCTCTACCAGATACGCTAAACCAAACAAAACTGTCATTTCAGAATTCGATGTCACACAACAGCCAATCAACAGCACTGTTTCACTTTTCACTGTCGCCTCATTACGTAAAGAATTAGTTTGTCAATGGTACGGGTGGTGGCATCATGCAACATGCTGATTTTTACTAGACAGCCGGACTAGTTGGTAGGCGGATTTACTAGTCCGCCGTAATCTTTACTAGTGTACGGACTAGCGGACTAGTGGGTAGTTCTACCCCTGCAAAGTGTCTCAGTAATGGCTGTCTCGTGAATTAAAACCTAGGCTAGGGTAGTCTCGCTGAACCGATTCTCGCCTGGCTGCGTGACTTCGCCAGGAAGATAATCCGACTCAGAATGGCCCTTCGGAATGTTATTCGTTAGATGGCAACACTGATATACTCATGAATTAAAGCGTCATCAGTTTATGAAGTTATACGTGACGGATTTGCCGCTTTTTAATTAGTCTCGCTTAACCGACTCTCGCCTAGCTGCGTGACTTCGCCAGGAATCGCGTTTTGACAGCTCACTAACAGTTGGCACGTCTATCCTCCAGAATGTTTATATATAATGTATGTTTTCGATAACGAAATTAAATTACGAAACAGTGCCCGAAATAGTATTATACAAAATAAAATGAATATTAAACTAAACTCACAAAATTAGTGACTAAACAATTTAACAAGATTTAACAAGATTGCCATCCAGAGAATTAACTCTAGATGGCAGGTGGACAAGGAAGCCCTTTGGCGTATCGAGAGTCCAACCCTTTTATCTACATATATCCAGCCCTTCTGAGGTGTGTGTCGATTTTATTTTTAAATATATTCACACTACTAGCACCCACACAATCATCAGATAATCTGTTCCATTCATTCACAGTCCTTTGTGAAAATGAGAACTTTCTCACGTCTAATCTACACTGCTCCTTTACTAATGTAACTTCATGTCCTCTAGTCTTTCTTAATTGAAAAAAACATATTTCTATCAATATTTTCATAACCATTCAATATTTTAAACACTTCTGTCTGATCTCTCAATCTCCTGGTCTCTAGTGTTGTTAAACCACATTCTTTTAGGCGTTTTTCATAACTAAGATCCCTCAGTTTTGGTATCATTTTAGTCGCTCTCCTCTGTACTCTTTCTAGCATATCTATGTCCTTCTTGCGGTATGGCCTCCACGCTTGTATACAATATTCTAAATGAGGCCTAACTATTGTTTTGTACAGCGGTATTATTAGTTCTTTTTCTTTATATGCTATATTTCGCCTAATCAATCCAAGGATTTGATTTCCCTTTGAAGCTGCAATTCCACACTGCTCTGAAACCTTCATGTCAGCACTAATTGTCAGCCCTAAGTCTTTTTCTTTTACAGTAGTACTTAGTACAGTTCCCCCCATTGTATATTCTACATATTCGTTCCCATGTCCTGTGTGAAGGCATTTACATTTCCCAAAATTGAACAACATTTGCCACTTTTTTTGCCACTTTGTGTATTAACAAATTTTTTTAATATCGCATGCCCATAAAATGTAAACCAATGAGAACAAATTACTTAGGAAGATGTTTAGTTGAACAAATGTAATAAGTACATATCAAATAAAAATAACTATTATGAAACATAATTGTTTTTTTAACAAAGAATCATAATTTATGGTTCTTTGTTAAAAAAATCAATGATTAGAATATTTTATAGTTTATGCAATGCTTGGTATGTATGTTTACAACTCGCAAATAATAGTGACTAGACTAGTCAGGGTCATCGCCATGTGACTGAGAATTACATGTACAATCACTACATGCTACATTGCTCAGGTTTACTCAGTTGGATGAAGAGTAACGGCTACAGACCGCAATATTTTTGTACGAATAGTCTTCGCATATTAATTTCAGTGTGGCTGAATGCTTCCCACATAAGTCGAGATGGTGTTCAAATTAACAGGTCTACCAGGGATTAAAGTTTAAAGCGCTTTGAGCAATCCCGAGGACTGGATACTACACCATATCAGTACAAGTGTATGTAATGTAAATTATTTGTGAAAATATAAACCAGTGATAAAAAAGAATAATTTAGAAATATGAAACTTGGCATGAAAAGTATAATAACAGTCCTCATGATACATAGAGAACTTAAACAAGTAAAATGCTGCTGTCAGTGTATCAACAGATTGTTGTTGCAAAATGTGAAAAGGCTTTCAATACCATTACTTCATCACAAACTTGTGTTGTACATAACAAGTACCTGGTGTACGTTGCAAGAACTCAGCTGGCTGCCACTGACTATCAGCAACACAAAGACAATGAAACCCTACCACTGTAACAATGCTGGATAATTGATGTATTTTGTCATAGACACTGCTAAAAGTTAAAGTTGAATTGAATACAAATACTGTGTATTATTGACTTTTAATAAATGTGTCATCACATATAAAATATAATACATGTCGGAGCCATGCTAATTGTCACTTTGTCTCCGGTATAGGTAGATGCGGATGTACAGCAAAATGTCAGGAGGCTGGTATGCAGTACCATCGAAGATAGCGAACACATACAGTGATGTCATCGATATCCAAACCGATGTAGTTCACTGAAGAATGCTCGACACTGAACCTGTCTCACAAGCTAGTCAGGCGTCACCATATTCGTATGTTGAGCAACCTGCATTCTACATTGGTTTTTAGTTAGTTAAGCTAACTGACTGACCTGGAAGCCAGTGTACACCACATCTGGGGAATCTGTCATGGATGCAACACACGGCACAATTGGGATCAGTCGGTGGACATTCACATGACAAACCATTAATACGCAGCATGCTGCATGGCAGTTAGAGTAGAGTATAAGATACTTCTACTCACGCACCGAGCACTGACTGGATGTGCACCACAGTATATCACCAAATGTTTGAACAGACGTCAGCCAACTCCTTTGTTGCGCTCCAGTTAACACAATCATTTATGTGTACCATGTGCATCGCGTCGCTGGGGTGATAGATCCTTTTGCGTGGCAGCCCCAACACTATGGAACTTGCTGCTGAAAAAGCTGACTGCAACAAGAATGACAAACACTGATTTTAAATCAAACCTTAAAACTTATCTGTTTTCCCAAACATTCTGTACGGCGCCGTGAGCAACGATTGTTGGAACGGCGCAATATAAATGTCACGATTTGATTTGATTTTTGGCTGTAGAATCTTGTCCGAGATCCTGGACAAATACAGCTGCCCAGTATGCCATATTAACTTGGAGAACTAGTGATACTAAGCACACTAGTCCAAACTCATGTAAAGAAAAGCATATATTCAGTAAACAAAAACAGGTATTATTGTAGTGTTGGTAGTAAATAATTATGGAATGTTCATTCTCATAATCAGTAAATGTAAAATAATGTTTCATGTGTGACCTGCAGCATTTCACAAGAAAAACGGCAGCAAGAAATGTGCTACTACAGCTGCATCTATACATGTTGATATCTTAGGAACAGTCAGTGTTTACCGGGGTTGTTCCGGTGGAGGGAGAGGGTGGGTTGATACAGCATGCAGACATTAGTAGAATGTGCTCTTTTTCAAAACGGTGAAAAATTTAAACTATTTTTTCTTTATAAGGTGTTCATTGTCATTACATGAATTAAATTTTTTTCAATTTCATTACAGTGATGCCTGATCTTAGTCAATATTATAGACTGATTTGAATTCTGCTAATCAGTAAAGCATCAGTAAAAAGCATTTATATTATTTGTTTTGTTTTCAGTATACAAATTCATGTCGGTATCTGCCATGTGTAACTAGTACACATATTCATGTTTGACATTTTAAGGTTCTGCCTGAAGTTGAATGGTCAAGGTGAATGTTGGAAATTACAAAATGAGGTGTTATTGTGATGCTAACAGTATATTTTCCTCGCCAAGTATTTAAAGGTTCATAACATGTATGTTTACCTTCTTCAAAAATGGAAAATTTATTTTATAAACTTATTTCTGAGTCATCGCCGTATGCTAAATACTTTAAAGGTGTATTAATATGTCTGTGGGTATAATATAAGTGCAGAAGTCAACTTAGTTTTCCACGTCCAAAATGTTATTATTAAAATGTGTATGAAAACAAATATATATGTAAATGTGCACATTAAAATTTTTTGATAACTTATATGTGGTTGATTGTTATAAATTTGAAATTACCTGGATTGATCAAATGTGGGCCTCCTGCAGACTATGTATCCTCCCTGTGTCTGCCTGACCCAGGTGACCGCCTTAGCTCCTCTTCTGCCTCCTCTCATTCCCATTCTTGGGTTGCAGTGTGGCCTCTAGCGACATCATAATTCAAGTTACGTATTATGCATTCATATATTGCTGTGTTGAGAATATATACACATATTGGTAAATACACAAGAATAGCTGGCCTATGTCAGTTGAAAGGTATCACAGGATACCAATTACGTAAACTATAGCCAGGCACCAAGGACCACAACGGAAACAAGTGCGAGCATTATCTTGTTTAATCCTTATATATGGTGTACTTTAACTGTATTTATATTTTATGTATTTACACGTTTACATTTTTATATTTAATAAAATCATCATCACCATCATGGTTGTCAATATAACAAATCTCAATTATTTTGCATAAACTACAATGCAAATCAACAACATTCTGCAGTAATAGTATCAAAATATGCGTCACAAAACACTGTTTTAATAATTATGATTACCAATATAATACTCCCTGGTGACTGGCTTAGTTAGAGTCAGACAGTCTTAGACTTAGACTTGGTCCTGGAGTTAGACTACCTCGAGTCGAGTGTTGACGTTCGCAAGTTGCAATTCTCGTTGAATTAATACGCGGCTACGCGTTCTTGTTGCTAAATGCGATAGTGTAGTATGCGTACCTTCGTACAACCACTTTGGAATCTTATTCTTGATACACCAAAGCACGTGTATGTTGTTATTGTTTTCGAATGCATGGGATGCCAATCTCGCGTAAAGCACGTGACCGAAATGGCGCAGGAGGTCGACAGCGCAATTGGCTTTCGCCAGCTATACCCGGTGTAACGACAACTCTTGTTTTTTGACGATTAAAAAACAAGTACGCATTTTTTTATTAAACCAACAGTGCACACTAGTTAAACTATTCACACATTACACATCTGGACCTAAGAGAACCGGATTGGCGATGGGCAAACGAATTAGTTGGGGACCTTTAAGGCTAGGCCCTAGGCCAGGGTCCTACTACTGACGCAGCGATGCGTTTCCAAATTTTCTGTGCTGCAGTTACCGAACCACCGAAATTATCGCGCCGACCTGGCCTACTAGTATTTTTTTGAAGTGTAGGTTTTGCACTGTACTATATTTAGTAGTCACATTAGACTAGTCAGACCACCACTATTCCTTGCGGAAACCAGCCAAGAGCCGGCGATATCGAATTGGGCGCGCGCGGACAATATTCTTGCGCGCGCGACATTACGTAATTGTCTAGACGACGACACTTGTCTCATGCGCATTGGAACAAGCGGCGTTTGCCTTTGACTTTGACTTCGAGGTAAGCTTCTATGCCTAAGTCTAAGGCGAAGGATTTCACCAGCCGCCTGCGCTATCTTTACAAATAAGCTGCTCTTAAAATTACACACTGTGGAGTGTGGTGCATCAATGTCATCATGTTGTTGTGTTTCATGTGGCGTCTTGAATTACGCTACAATATAAAGGTTTGCTCAACACGAGTGTGTTACTGTGTAACGCAGCTCCCATTCGCTGTTGAGACTTGAATCGACGAGAAATTCAGTTGTAATACCTAGACTCATGCAGTCAGACTCCGGTTCTTTTGTAGTTTAGGCCTGCGCCTCGAAAAAACATGATAACGGTCACCTACACTGTAGCAGTGTAGGCTACAGTCACCAAACTACACATCATATATCTACAAAACCTAGTTTACACTTATACACTCGTCACGTGATAAAACAATTAAATTTACTGTCTTGTCGATCAAAATGTACAAGATATTGACTCGTTTTTGTGTGTATAGTCACCTACTCGGTTTCTGCCCTATCTGAGTTTCTGCCTCATTACAATTATATAGCTGGATCTCATATTAAATACATCTTTAGTCAGATATATCTGACACAGTGAGCAAAGGATGTATACAAACTTGCAACAAAGTTATTTGTCTTAAATTAAAACGAGGCAAACAGGTTTTTGACAGATATTTTGATAGCGAACGCAGACCACGTGACTACAGTACAGTGCACAATATGGCATATCTGTGACGGTGATGTAAACAACCGTAATATAAAAATTTATTGGACGAAATTGTAAGCAACTATTCACCCTAATAACCACAGGAAAGATAACGAACAGCCCGTGGAGTTTATATAGTGAATGCATTGCCCTTTAATGGCAAACCAACCACCTTCTCCCAGTACCACATTTACAGAATGACCATTATAAATACATATAATGTACACATATAATGTAAACACATTATACAAATATTATATATATATATATAACATTTGACCACTACTTTTGTCCATGTTAAATTAAAGTATTTTTTTATTATTTTTAATGTCTAGCATGGATAGCACACTACAGCATATAAATTAAGAGTGCTCCAAAACATACTGCATAAATAAAAAATAATAGACATTAAATTTTACAACAATTTTTTTTAAAACAACAAATTAATATATGTATTGTATCATAGTACATGACATAGTGTTTTAAAACAATTTATTATCATTTAACTAACTTATTTATGTCTTTTGAACTGCATTTTATGTCACGTTTTAATTAATGTTATATCCTTTTACCACATAATCTTATTACCTGTGCATTATGCAACACGGTCTTAGCAATTTATTTATTTTTATTATTATTTATTTAACTAGCTAGTTTTAACATTCATGTACTAATGTATTTTAGTGCCTCTGGTGGACTTTTGTGTCTTGCGTGTTTTATTGACTTTGTTTGACAATATTATTGAAATATAAAGTCTGATCTACCTCCAAGTCTGAAATCAACCATAAAGTGGTGCCACCTACCAGAGTTTCCGATGAAACTAATGTACCGGGCAGGGCCTCACCCAGAGACCTGTCCACCCGTCCTGTGGACTGGTAATATTAAAAAATTGCGTTTATGTCGGAAAAAATTTGGACTGGCAAAAATTTGATCCTGGGTGAGGCCCTGTATGTATATACATACAAAAACGAGTTAATTTCTTGTACGTTTTGATGGATAAAAGACAGTAAATTTAATATTTTGTTCATGTGACAAGTGTGTAAGTGTAGAATAGGTGTAGTAAATATATTGTGTGAAGTTTGGTGACTGTAGGTGACCGTTATGTTTTTTTTAGGTGCGCACCTAAACTGCAAAAGTACCCAGACTCCTACCCCTAGTCCTAGACCTAGTGGGAGTATAGCTGCCTAGATCAGGGCTAGGCCTAACTAATTCAAATATCTATTACTAATATATTTAGTTACTGGGTCATGGTTCGACCCACACCACAATCCGTTGCTTTGAATTTTGCAAGGTCTAACTGCTGGCAGGGGTAGAACTACCCACTAGTCCGCTAGTCCATCCACTAGTAAAGATTACGGCAGACTGGTAAACCTGCCTACCAACTAATCTGGCTGTCTAGTATAAATCAGCATGTTGTGTGGCGTCACCATCTGTACCATTGACAAACTAATTCTTTACTCAATGAGGCGGCAGTGAAATGGCAGGGGTAGAACTACCCACTAGTCCACTATAGTCCGTACAGCTAGTAAAGATTACGTCGGACTAATAAACCTGCCTACCAACTAGTCTGGCTGTCTAATAAAAATCAGCATGTTGCGTGGTGCCAACATCTTTACTATTGACAAACTAATTCTTTACCTAATAAGGCAACAGTGAAATGGTGCTTTTGATTGGCCATTGTGTGACATTGAATTCTGAAACAACAGTTGTTTGGTTTAGCGTATCTCATAGAGAGGTACGGCTAATGAGTGCAATTAGTGACCATTTTTAAATGCACGGTTTTCGTATACATTGCATTATTAGTCTACTTTTACACACGATGTATCATTAATTGACTGGGGTGCGAAACTAGCAGTAAAGCGCAAGCTGGAAAAGTACGACAAGCAGAAATGACAGTGTGGCTACTTGAAGGTTTGGGAGCGCGACCACACATAACTGTCCTACGATGAGGACAAGGGCTTGATGTCCTGCACAATGTGCTTGACGGGCACAGACAACTTTCGACCAGACTCCCTATGCGCATTCGAGTTGTGGAGTGCTGATGTAGCACAGAGGCCAGACACTTGGGCCCGGGCCCGACTGACAGTACTGCCTCGGACGCTGAATGACACTGTTTGACTGGACTAGTAAACTTTTGTCTTCAGTAGTCCTGCTGTCCAGTAAAATAAATGCTGAAGTTCTACCCCTGAATGGTGCTTTTGATTGGCTGTTGTGTGACATCGAATTCTGAAACGACACTTGTTTGGTTTAGCGTATCTGGTAGAGAGATATGGCGAATGAGTGCAATTGGTGGCCATTTTCAAATGCACAGTTTTCTAATATGGTGTACATCTACATTGCTTGATTAGTCTACATTTATGCATGATGTATTGTTACTTGACTGGGGTTGTGAAACCAGCAGTAAAACGCAAGCTAGAAAAGCGTCACCGGGACACGCAGTATGATCAGCAGAAACAACAGCGTGGGTACTTGAAGGTTTGGGAGTGCGACCACACATGGCTGTCTTATGACAAATGACGAGGACAAGGGTTTGATGTTCTTCACAGTGTGCAGGACACACAGCGTGACTGGTGTTCATGGCAAGAATGCCATCTTGACGGGCATGGACAACTTTTGACCAGACTCCCTATGCGCAATCGAGCTGTGTAGTGCTGGTGGAGCCCGGAGGCCAGGCACTCAGCCACTTGGGCTCAGGCCTAACCGACAGTAGTGCCTCCAAGGCTGAGTGACACTGACTGACTGGCACTGACTGACTGGCAGGCAGTGTTAGCACCAGGCCTGGATGACACTGTTTTTTGTGGTTGAAATAAAATTGTTGCAATTAAAATTTGTGTTATGTTTTGATATTTGCAGGACTAGTAAACTTTTTGGCAGACTAGTAAACGTTTGTCTTTATTAGTCCTGCTGTCCAGTAAAATAAATACTGAAGTTCTTCCCCTGGCTGATCTCTGTGTATGACTAACGAGAATTGAGAGTGAATACCCAAGGCAATTACATCACGTGTTTTGTTGCTGTAACTGAGACCTGGCTCAGACCAAATGATACAGCTGCATGTATTGCTGACGTTTCTCCTTCTGGTTACACCTTTCACTGTCGACCATGTTTAGTCAGACGTGGTGATGGTGTTGGCTTTCTAGTGTCACAGCAGTTCAAAGTTAAATTACATTACAACCCTAATATAGGTAATAAAATACTCCAGTTTTGAGTCCATCTGTGCTAATATTTCAGATTCTTCTTTCTCTATACATTTTTGTATCTATCACCCTCCAGGACACCCAGCAAATTTCTTTGAAGACTTTCACGTCAGGATCTTTTGTAAAATTTGGCAACCATTCATTCAGAATTTTACATTCTTGGTGATTTTAATCTTCATTTGGATATACCTTCTACAACTACATTTGATGATATTCTGGCATCCTTTGATTTGAAACAACATGTTACCTTTTCAACATATATACATGGCCATTGGCTTGATCTCTTGATAACCCGTTCAACTTGTTATAATATCCAAACACATACTGTTTCAGATGGATTATCAGACCACCATACTGTCATTGCTAATGTTAACATTTCTATAACTCCATTAGAGTCGAAACACAATGTGTCTTACAGAGCCATTCATAGAATTGACATTACAGCTTTAATGGCTGATATCCTTACATCTGACCTTATCACAGATCAAAAAAACATATCTGACTTATATAAACAGTACTGTCAAGTACTCAATGTATTACTTAACAAACATGCACCTATGAAATCTAAATGTGTGTTAGAAAGACCACCAGCTCCATGGATGACTTCCGAAATTATACCATCTATAAAGCATCATCGTTATTTAGAGTGTGTATGGCGCAAATCATGCTCGCCTGTAGACAGATCACTCTATTCTAAGCAATGTCACCTCTGTAACAGACAACTAGCCAAAGCTAAATCAGATTATTAAGATCACTGCTAAAGAGCGAAATCAATTTTAAACAGCAAGATCGGCCGTATGAGTTCGTAATTTTTTTTTGAAATGATCCCTGAATCTTGAGTATTTCAGTGGAACTAATTTCAGTGAGTACACAAGGTTCTTCTCCAGTCCAGTAACTAACCATCTATATCAGTTTGTCAGTATATATTTTTTTATAAATTAACCATCCCTGACTGCAGTCAGCTGTCTTCTTGTGACAGTTGCAGTAACACAACAAAAGAATTCTGAGGCATATTGCAGCATTCTTGTTTATGTCAATAATTACCCTACCAATCAAGACCTTACAGTTAGCATGCACTGCCTTATTTTCTTAGCCACACACTTAGGGAGTGGTTATATTTTATCAGAGATGGTGGGTTAGAGGAATCGTGGGGAGACATGTTCACCTGCATTTTAAATGCAATGCCCCCTAAAATCCTCAATACCAACATATCATCCACCAGGCCACCCTATCAATATGCACTGAAATCTGACACCATGTGCTCAAATTATTGCTGACACATTGCTGTACATTGAAAACGACCACCCCAAAATCTAAAACACAGGAATGGTCCAACCTATCCCCAAATCATGTGCGTTAAAAACTGAGCCCACCCCTGATTCATCCATCCCACCCCTCTGATCAATTATGGCCGCTCTCCTACAAAGCAGACTTGTTTTTTTTGCTACATTTTTTGCATGCTAAATATACACCAGTCTGTGTGACGCTGGGAGACCAATTGACCTGCTTGCCATGTCGAGTTTACAGGTTTACGCAAGCATGATCCACATGACAGATGGTTAGCTTCCCTGTACATGCATGCATGTGTGAAGAACCGCCAGTATCACTCAGAGGTTGTACTTTGTTCAGAGCTCTCATAAAACATGCATGTTTTCTGGATTCTCCCAGGTACGATGCCATATGTCAACACCCACAACAGTTTGTTTGTCGGTTGTTAGGTCACCGTTGTACAGAATGGTGCTGGGTCAGAGTAGGTGAATAATTTAGTCTGGTTGTTTTTTATCACTACCCCGGTTAGTGACTATTGTGTAACATGTGTGCAAGAGTTAACTAGCTGGTCTACCATGGCTTCACATATGAATTTTGGCTGCTTGCCCGTCAGACAATTAGACCTGGCGTTTTACTTGCCCAACCAGAGTTTTTACCTGATTTTAACTCATTGATGAAATTAGCATATGGGACTGCAGGTGTGTAAAATTAATCAGAAATGTGTCAGTCAGTGGTTGTAACATAACTTTGTTGATACCGCCCTGAAACCAGTGTTGTACAGAACAATTATATTAAAGGAAACCACCTTTTTAAGTCTTAGCCCAGGGTTAGTAATAGCATTAGCAGGAAGTTTGCAGAATCAGTTGTACTTCATCCCGCTTGCTGTCGTGGTTGGTTTTGTTTGTGGGAACCATACCAACCCCAAAGAGGAATTCCACCACAAAAAACAACATAAATTACAAATGCGGACTACTGGATAAGCAGAAAACATATAATAATAGTTTCCCATCCGTTTGCCAGCACAGGAGGCTATATATACAGTGGCCTTGGTGTACCACATATATCATCTGGTGAACTTAATTGGCAATATACAGTCAGCAATATCTACGTTGCAGCGGCCCTAGTGGGTGTGTTTTTATTTACAGCATTGTAAATAGTGATAAAACATGCAGAATGTCAGAAGTTTGGTAATGCTGCTGTTTGATCGGGCAAGTGTTACACCAACTTGTCTTCCCCATATTTGTGTGGAGTTCAGTGGCATAGCTACAGACTCTCAATCAAGAGATTCTGGGTTTGATTCCTCTTGCTGCCATTTCGAACCTTGGGCAACATCTCTTGCTCCACATTACTCCAGTTCACTCGGCTGTATTGATGAGACAGTGGTGGGTACTTGTGTATGAATAGTCTTTGTACATTAATTGCAACATTGCTGAAGGCTTCCCTGAGAAGTCGAGATGGTGTTCAATTGGACAGATCTGCCATGGAGTGAAGTGTAAAGTGCTTTGAGCAGTCCCAGGAACCGGATATTGTGTTATATAAGAACTTATGTTTTGTTTGCAAGCCCCGGGCAAACAAGAGGTTGGGCAACTGTTAATGTAACGCCCTGTGTGCATCTGCTTAGGAGATATGCATACACAGCGATAGAAATAAGCCAGACTATTTACTTGTCTGCCGGACAAGTAAGTTTTGAAATCTACTTGTCCGCCAACATTTCAACTTGTCCGAGTGGTTGTCAAGGGGAATCGAAGCTTAAAAAAAATGTAAAAAGTCTGTCTTATTTTTATGACAACAACACAATGTTCCAGCTGTTTTGTTGCATGTACATTTGAGTGACTTGTGATCAAAGACACAATTTGATTTAATCTTCAAATTTTTAAATTGCAAAATTATATTTGCAACTATTTTCCGGTCCATTGTTATTCATCACGAATATTAAAAGTAGACACGTTACATGATGTATACCAATATTGTAGTGATGCTGATATGAACGCTTTTATTAATAACAAATAATTATTACAATGATAGGAATGAGACAATTGTTTTCCTTGCTATTTTTTTATAATGTTGCAAAAACTGTTTATGTTTAATATGGTATATATATATATATATATATAAAACATAACACTGCTGTAAAATTTTTGCATCAGTTTGTCATTGAATATGCCACTCAACCATCAGGAACATGACCAATACAAAGTCAGGAAATGTTGTCACAAAAATCATAATAAACTATGTAATCTGATAATATTTTGTTAAACCTCTATGAACTTCAATATTATCAAAGTTCTGTATTTTACAAACGAAGATAATATTCAATTGATCATCAGCAAACAAACGCATATTTTTTCCTAAATGTTATATTACCATTTCAATGATGATAAAACAGTTTTAACGGTGCCTGAATTACATTTACCAGGTGGAAAATAATTTATAGATTTAGTTACAACGTAACGTTGCTGCAACGCGCAGACCGCCGTAGTTGGCGGAAGCTGACATGTCAATGGCGGTTGGCATCCCGTCCCCGGCCGCGCGTCTTGCATAATTCGGTTTCGAAAACTCGCAATTTATGGTTAAAATAAATGTTACATAGATACAACAACACTTCTGAAATGTCATGAATATTCCGTTTATCAACCAGCACCATAGATTTACCAGAGAGCCAGTTACAAGTTTTGAAAATTGTCACTGATCTGGATCGGCTAACGACGTTCGATGACTTGGAAGACTGCTGTGGGTTAGGCGTAATAATGGTTACAACTATATATATATTAAAGTAACAGGTAGCGATACAAAGTCTACTATTTCCAAAGTTCATCAAATATGATCTGTGAGTGGGAGCAAGTTGTACGTCAGCCAAACTGAACGATTTACAATTGTGAGAAATACCGCCTCGATCAACGATGGCTGATGCGGAGTCTGTCCTACACGTATGACAGAGTTAGGTCGGTGTGCTCAGTGGATGACCCTGTTAACGCAGGCACTAAACTCGGTCGAACACTGATATATAACACACTGGCGGCGGAACGACAAGACGCCGACACACCAACAAAACTGGAACACGCGCGATTGCTAGCGAACTTCATTTACGTTTGAATTTCCTCAAATAAAAAGTGTGCAATGTTGCACGCGTCACTATTTAATGTAAATTTTCTCTTGTCCACCAGATAACCATGTAGAGTAATTTTACTTGTCCAGGCCAATAATCACTTGTCCCGGATAAACGGACAAGTGCTATTTCGAACGGTGCATACATGCACGCACGCACGCACGCACGCATGCACATGGAGGATGCACATACATGTTGTGGTTATTATAAATTGATGGTCTTAGCAAGTACCATTCAACTAACTAGTCATCCTTTTTCAGTTGTAACATTATCGCCAAGCTGAACTTATTATGCCAGCAATGACGGTGATCACTGCCAGGATGCATGTTTGTGGTATGAACAAAATTTTCATTAATAATTTTATAATTGTTATAATTAAAAGAAAAAAATACAATTGTGTTGTTTAATCACAGTTATAACTACAGCATTTTGCCTGTAATCAATTATGTCATTTAATACAGCCCTGATTACTACCAGAAATGTCATATTGTTGTAACATAATTTATATGTAAATAAATCAAATAATTTATGCATTGATGATTTTAGTGTCAAAGCTGTTGTTGATGTGCACTTGATCCTTCCCTATAAGTGTCTTTTCAGGTTCAGTTAATCCAAATGCTATGGTGTTACAGTACCATCCTAGCAGTTTTCATTGCCTAACACAGTCAGCAACTAGGACATGGTTCAGCATTAAAAAAAATTATTTTGGGTGGGATAGTAGAACTAACCAAGATTGTTAGTGAGACAAGAAATGTTCGTCTCGACCACAGCATTGTTGAAATTCCAAGAAATGTAACTTCCACGTAATGAATGAAGTCGGCTCCGTAAACCCACTGCCTTTGTATTTTGAAAGGCTTAATTGTTATTCTTGATGTACAAAGCACTATGGTGTCAAGCCCAGTAATATGTCGATGGCTTGTGTGCACTGATGCATTCAGACCACGGATGGAACTGCACTATACAGTAGACAACTTTATAATCATAGCCCAGACTATCTGTGTTGTATAATATGTTGAACACTGTATATTGATGTGGCATTGACAGCAGTGTCTGAGTACGCTATTATGTTATCTATTTTAAGGCATCTCTTATGACGTTGCAGTGAGGATATGTCATGCAGACAGTGTAGGTGACTATAGGGTAGACGTTACCCCAGCTCCTATCGAAACCCTCCTTACAACACCCTTCTACCCCAGCCCTGACGACGCAGGTGTGCCCTAAACCCAGGGGGTGAGTACATGGATGTTTTCTACCTTTGAGAGCAGCTGTAGATGTTGGCACTGCAAGTGACTGGAGATCTAAGCGGTGGTCATGCAGCTATGACTATGTTGTGACTTGAGGTGGTTAGGATAAAAGCTAGTGTAGAAAGTTTGAGGCTTCGTCTGTCATTCGTTGAGTTCACGTGCACGCATGTGTGTGTCCCAAAAAGTTTTCATGCATGTGCATGTTTGTGCAGTGATCTGCCTCATTCTATGATTGTCTATAAATTAGTTGTTGTTTTTAAACTAGAACACCCTCTGTCATGCAGACTTTCCCATTTCCGTTTGGAGACTACAACATTTTTATACCCATTTCACCTTCTCACAAGGCTGATATGAAATCTCAAGTCTTTAGACCTCTGCATGTTTTAAAAACCAGAATTTCACATTTTCAGATTTCCTCCTGTTTTGGGAGGTAGTCTTGTTTGGCTGGTGTGAACCAGCAATTTTCTTAAAATCGTCCTTGTTGGCAGTGACAGTGTGATTGAGGGGGCTTTCATTGTGCCAAAGCAGTGCTTCACGTTTGAAAAAAAAACAAATAATACCCTGCCATAGAGTGGTTCAGTCCGACACTGAAGCAGTGACCGGGAGAGTTACAACAACCCCGCCTTGCACATGTATAGAGTCTGTACATATAGACACTGAGAGGTAACTGAATGTTTCTCATTATGTTTATATGTGGGGAATGGCACCACAGTAGTTAGAACATCCGACTGTTGTCAAGAGATTACGGGTTCATTTCAAGTCTGAAATATTCATACAACCCCATGTTGCTCAAGTTCACTCAGCTGTATGAATGTACCTGGCTATAGATGGTGGTGGCTATCGCTGTACGAAAAGTCTATGCAGTACGTCCTGCTAGGGAGTGGAGTCTAAAGCGCTCTGAGCTGTTAAAACAGGCTGGATACTGTGTCATGTAGGAATTTACCCTTTAAAAGTTTTGCATCATGATAAAGAGCTGTTGATAAAGTACCACATGTAATTTACTGATATATCTTGAGTCTCTACTTGTAGAACATGTGGTTTACCTGTATGTTTTACAACCCACACTGAAATGTAAGTGACATGGTTCAGTGGTCTCAGTCATGTTTGATAAGTATATTTTGTTTTATGACCCATGACCGTTTGACATGGGATAGTTTTTAGATGTTATATTGAGCAGTTTGTGGTTTCACAATGGGAGTGTGTTTACTCTCATTCAGCCTTATAATTAAGTGTCTGGTGATATACTGGTGGTATTATGTGATTAAATATATTTTGTGCACTAATTGTGGTATGGCTTAGCCTTTCATGGGCTTGAATAGTAATTGGGGTAAAATTATAGGTTTTTCCTTGAGGATAACATGTGGTGTATATAAAACCCACCTTGAGTCTGAGTATGGTCGTTGTACATAACCAACAGGTTGATGGAGAAATGTGATTGGAATGCATGCAACCTGCATACCTTGACAAGCTTTATTTTAGTACCTTCCGAAGAAGCTGCGTTACCGACTGCTGTCATCCTATTCATCCACTAGAAGAATGTTTACCTTGAGTAATGTATGTACAGCAATAATAAAGCAGAAAAGACCTCAAGATATTCACCCTTTTCAAAATGTCTCATCAGCAGCACTGGCATTTGCAAGCATACATGTTAAGAGACCTTAAGATATTCACCCTTTTCAAAATGTCACATCAGCAGCACTGGTATTTGCAGCCATACTTAGAAAAGATAAGCACTGAATCAGTGAATGTCAACTGTCATTTGTACCTTGAAAAAAACATTAAGATGCCAGGGAATGTGCTATCACACATATCAAAGAATAAACAAAATATATGAATCAAATGAAAAGCAATTTGGCGAGATCAACATTAAAATGTTCATATATATGATCATATCTAAATATGTCATTTCCTTACACTACTACTGACAGAAACAATAAATCTTAACAGCGACTGGCAGTTGCTGAAATAAGAAGCTGCATTCCAACGTGCGTGTATTTATTGGGAATATATGACTGCACGGTATATAAATAGCATTGGACACGCGATACAAGTAATATTTTCTAAATTATGAGCCACCACCTTTGGCTTCTTTGTGTTTTCGAGTCTGCGACTCATACACGGGAATGCAGCATAATTCACAAGTGATATACTAGGAGCATGGTCTTTCCAATCAGGCAACATACATATATACCTGTTAAACAGGAGTGACAAATATGTTTGGCAGCTAATAGCTGTAAAAAGGCCAAAGCAGCACAGAGATGAATAGATCACACTGTTGGTGGAAGTCAGAAAGTGGCATGCATGTTGACAGATTTTCCTCTGCTACAATATAATATATTTAGTATCATGCTTCTGTGACATTTATACGTTAACTTGCTGTGTCAGTTTTAGTTGAGACGCATTAAAGAGCATTCATTTGCCTTCCCTTTAACAACATCTGATTGATGTCTGCCATTCATGATGTCTGCCACTTGTGATGTCTGTCATTCAACATATCTGCCAGTCATGCAGACTGGTTTTTATTATATTTAACATAATAACTGACTTATTGACCTACTGACAACGCATTCTATTTTGTATAGGCCTTGTTTGTGATAGTCAACATGCCTATTGTTTTTTGCTGTGTATTGATAGAATAAATTACATTATGTCTACTTTTACTTTTTTCATTGCATAGTCTGCTATCAGTATGTTGTTTGTTGGGCGAATGTGTTTGTAAAGAGTTTAGTGATATAAAAAATGCAGGCATTTTACCACAAATGCATTTTGCCCTTTTTTAAAGTACTGCGATGTTTAACTTGAAAGTCTAAACAACTTCTGTTCCCTGTGGTTGGAATTGCATCACATCATTAGTAGTATACAGTAGGCATATATAGTAGTACAGTAAACATACATGTTACATCTCCCGGATTCGCCTGGAGACTCCCAGAAATCTACCACATCTCTATTCTTTGGGGCCTAATAAAGCCAATGAGTGAATTGTAATTGGGCTGAGCCTGAGCTAATTCTCAAGAACAGGAACACTGGACCAAGGCCAATCGGACAACAAAAGGGGTTGCTTAAATCATGCCTTCCATTGACTAGACAACAACAACAACTGTTATAATCTTCTTGGGTCTTGCCTGTAGTATATAAACATTTCAGATGGGCACCATAAGCCGCGCTTACGGCCACAAGTTTCCTATTATCGCCTACCATAAACTTGCCGATCTTGTAGAACAAAGTGTAATCTGTTTCAATCTATATTCAAATAATGTAAATCGATTCATCTACATTATATATATACGTTTTATTTAATCCATGTATATCTGTAAATTTTACAACTGGAAAACATTATACATGAGAAGATGTATTTTATAACATTAAATGCTCCGTCAGCAAGGCCAAAGGTTACAAATAGTAATTCATTATGCATGCCTGTGTCACCCAGGCCATGGTGACAAACTTTGAAGAAAATACAATGCTAAGTTCTGGTCCTTATACCTGTGAATATTGTATAAGTTATATTTGTAATAAGAGAAGATGTATTTACTGTCTATATGCAAGATTTTTTTGCACCATAATATAAATTTAATGATGAACACATATATGCCTAGAACATCAAATTAGTAAACTTGTTCTTCTTTCTATCATATTAATATGCATAAAACCACAGACTTTTGAGTTTACTTGTCCATATATAATTTGTTTAATGTAACACGTTAAATATATATTAACATGCTGTTATGTGCCATTGATTTAAGAGGACAAGTGCAACGCATTTGGAAATAAAGCTGATCTGTGACCATTTTCATAACGTGAAACACTCTGATTTATATGCAATTCCACGATACCCTGAGACCCCCAATTTATGCACAAGACCCTTGGCATTGGCATTTCTGAAACTTAACATCTTTTATTAAAACATGGTTGGTTATTAATGTCTATGGAAAGTATTTTTTGGTTATATTTACTCTGATTTACATATAAATGCCCTATTTTCCGAGATCCTCCGATTTACGTATAGATGCCAAATTTTTTGAGACCCTGTGATTTACGTATAAATCTCCTGCATTGGCATTTCTGAAACTTAACAAGTATGCAGTAAGCAGTACTTTGCATATTATTTAAGCCTTACTAGAGGTGAACAGGATGTAATAACACTCTCCTCCATAGCACTGTACCATCTTCAACCCTCAGTGCCACACACATAGTATACATATGCGTGGTCAAATGTTTAAACTTGTACAAGCATCATAAAAATGCTAACAGCATATAAGCCTACTATTACACTCCAGGTGGTGCCACATTTCAACAGTCAGTCACACACTAGATGGTGCCACTGCTGTCTTGTAACCAGTGCTAGGTAATATCAACATACTGTCTGAGTCGGAGGTGTGCCATTAATGATTACTGAGTTTAAAACTACATGAGAGTGAAAGATTGGAGATAAGTTAGCAGTGACTAGAGAGCCAAGCATTCAATGTGATAGATATGCAGTATCCGTTCTAAGAGACGGCCATACAGTAGGCCATATATGCGCCGCACAAAATTTGAATATCTTTATTTGATCTACTTCGGAGTAGGACACAATGATCTTTGTTTCTACTGTTTGTTGGAATATTGAGAGCTTATGGTAAAAGCTACCAATTTTGTTTTGCTAAGCTCATATGAGGATGTTTATCCACATAGGGGAAGTGTTTTTATACTTAGTTGGTTATTGATGCAAACATGATTGTTTCCAAATTTGAGACTAAGCCACCATTTGTCCAACTCCATGTTGGGGATTATGCCACATTTTCTCTAAATCCAGTATAATATATTCAATCCCTACCTCAAGGTTACTGCCGGACAATGGTGCCACCAAACATGAACATCAACACAAACTTTTACTGAGTTGACAGATCGTTTATGCAGTAGCCGGAACTAATCTCAGATCGTCAATGTCATTTATTTTCCGATATCAGACAAAATTATTATCGTCTAGCCTCAGCGGCCTATCCCTTTCCTTCAGATGAAAATGTGTAAACATTGATGTGATGATACCAATATATTAACACATGCAGTATTGATCAGAAGTGTAAAATACCGATGTCTGACACCAGAAGAAACTGCCTCAGACCCCCCTCCCTCAAACGAAAGTAATTTAATCTCATATCGAACATCGACATTCTGAGATCTATGATTCCTAAAAGATGTCAATAAATACTGATAAAGTTACACACTGCATCTTCACTGGAACATGTTTCATTTATTTTTGTGAGGCATTCAAGAACTAGATGCCGGTGGTTTGAGTGACTACAGTTCTACTCTTTCATAATTGTTTAATTTTGACTCATTTATAATGCAGCCATCTTACAAATTTATACCCATAACTTTATAATTATGTGACTTCCAATTTTCAAACCTACACCGTAAAAAACTATGTAGTTATACAAATGTAGCTTTACGATTTCTGTCGTGTGACAGATATTTCAACTTTTGTACCGGCCTCTGGAGGTCAGAGGTGACAGAGACTGTATTCATATGCATGCAAGAGAGTAGTGACCATTATTTGCTCAGCAATTTCGACTAAATATGCAGTCCTGCTTCTTGATTTGCAAACGGTTAATGAAATGATGTACTTTGTATGATGATTGATAGAAGATGTGTCAAACACTACCTAATTAATGCAGAAGAATGGAAATGTTGGTTGAGTAATAAATATGCATGGATTCCAAATCCATGCTGCACTGGCTGCTTAAGCACTATGATGATGACCATTCCTGATAACGGAAAACAATTACAGTTCATTTGTATGTGTCACATAGGCAGAGACTGGAGACAGTGGTGATGTTTCATTGTTCCTCCAGTGATTTACTTCAAGGATATAACTACAATGAATGCAACATTTATTAATGAGTTGGTATATACATGCATTTAAAAAAATACTACTATATTTGGTTTGATATCATATAGGGCCAGCTCTGAGGTATTTTGTGGTGATGCACAACATATTAAAAATCTGTTACACGACAACGGTTACATATAACTCTAAATCTGTAAGTTATATTTAACCATTTAAATTTAACTCTTAAACAATTATATTAATTTCATTTTTTCTCCACTAATATGTCATTCAGATTTTTTCTGCGTTTTTTTTATATTTTGTACACTTGGACTTAATAACATCATAATGACTATCTCAATTAAATATTATCCCAATTAAATTATACTATACAGTAAAAGACTATTACATTTAAGACTAGAACATAGCATTGTCTTGTTTCCAAAGTTTATGACCCAAGGTGACAGGGGCATTTGTAATGAATGTACTATTTGTAAGCCTTGGTGACCAAGGCATGATTTATAAACATGCTTTTAAAAATGTTTATTTTTCATTTATAATGTACTCCAATTGTAATAGTTAGCAAACATACATGAATTTAAAAACATGTACATATAGTGATCATGTATGGATGGATATTATTTTGTATAGATATGAATGGATTGCACTTTGTTCGGGAAGAGTTGAAAGTTGACGATGGACGATAATAATTAATATGGTGTCAGCAGCAACACACGCTGCTCACGGTACTCACTAAAGCTTATTAACAATGTCAATGACAGGCAAGGGGTAGACAAGGCACAAGGGTGTTGATTAGAGTGTCAATGTAAGATGTGATTTAAAGGGAATAAAAACATCTATTGCTCGAATTCATGTTATATTACATCCTGCTATCTATTTCCACGTCCACCAAGCCAAAAAAATAAAAAATTCAATGAATTAGAAATTCCACATTTTATGGTGTGCATCCGGACATTTTCGAATATGCATATTTTTGGCGCGCTTTTCGGGATGCCGAGATGTGACGTCACTTATGACTCAAACTCGCATCAGGCCGACCCTTTCCATGCATTCAGAGCATGTTTACAAGTATAGCTTTTGGGTCGAAACGAGCGTCAGAACGAGTTATTGTGCAATATTCCGACGTAATACAAACACTAGTCATCATAGAGGAACAAACATTTATCTTACGGTTCCACATGAATCGAATTTTATTGAAAACAACGAATGCGAATGGGCCTACAAGTCGACTAGGTTTCGCCGAGCTTGGGCTCGTTTTCAGAATAATTATATCGAATGCAACCAACGGGAGATGATCTACACCAATAAACATACATAGCAAATATATATTGTATCCAGCTACATAAAGTAACGTATATAATCTCATAATATCACTAAAATATCGATATATGAAGGAGTTGTACAACTTAAATCAGTGAAAGAGTTTCCGTTGGTCCCACTAGCTCAGTGGGTAGGCGCGTTGGATACTAGTCATTTATTTTACAATCGGGTGACGCCGGTTCAATCCTGACAGCATGCAAACTTTTGATTTTCTTTACACTTTTTTGTTTATGTTTTCACGAAGTAATATAAACAAAATCATTTTATACTATAATGCACTGTTTGTAAATAGTTTTTTATTTTTGTAGTAATTATTTATTCGCCACAAAAATTAAAATATGGTCATTATATATAACGATGTTTCTGAATTGTATTTATCCAGACAGATCTCAATCTGTTTTCACATATATAATTACAATATATTACTGTACAATATATTGACAATTAATAAATTATATATCCATTACATTATATTTGTTTGGATAAATAAAATTTAGAAACATCGTTATATAATGACCATGTTTTCATTTTTGTGGCGAATAAATAATTACTACAAAAAAACAACTATTTACAAACAGTGCATTATAGTATAAAATGATTTTGTTTATATTACTTCGTGAAAACATAAACAAAAAAGTGTAAAGAAAATCAAAAGTTTGCATGTTGTCAGGATTGAACCGGCGTCACCCAATTGTAAATTAAATGACTAGTATCCAACGCGCCTACCCACTGAGCTAGCGGGACCAACTGAAACTCTCTCACTGATTTAAGTTGTTATGATAAATTGTACAACTCCTTCATATATCGATATTCTAGTGATATTATGAGATTATACACGTTACTTTATGTAGCTGGATACAATATATGTTTGCTATGTATGTTTATTGGTGTAGATTATCTCCCGTTGGTTGCATTCGATATAATTATTCGGAAAACGAGCCCAAGCTCGGCGAAACCTAGTCGACTTGTAGGCCCATTCGCATTCGTTGTTTTCAATAAAATTCGATTCATGTGGAACCGTAGGATAAATGTTTGTTCCTCTATGATGAATAGTGTTTGTATTACGTCGGAATATTGCACAATAACTCGTTCTGACGCTCGTTTCGACCCAAAAGCTATCCTTGTAAACATGCTCTGAATGCATGGAAAGGGTTGGCCTGATGCGAGTGCGTGTCATAAGTGACATCACGATACCATGTGATCGCCTGGCTCATTAAAATTTTATTTTCCGCGGGAATCGCTTCACAGACGGGCTTAAAATAGAATTTATGGTACAAATGTATTTTGTCTGTATTTGTTTAATGTTGTCAAATGTTACATACAATGTTAAACTTTGTGTACACATGGAAAAAGGATTTTAGCTAATGCCTTATTTTTATTTCCTTTAAATAAGTCCATTCAGGTCATTGTTCAGTTTGTTGTCCGGGCGGCCTTTGTCTGTGTTTGGGTGCAGACTGGAGCAAACCAGAGCGCTATTTGTCCTCAAAATGCGCTAAACCTAAGACGCAATATTTGTTATGGTGTAAATATGCCTGGGGTGATGAGGAATTATTTAATTATCGCATCATTGTGTCAAATTTAGGCAAAACTATAGTTAATAATGGCAAAATCAGGTGGGCCCGGATTATACACAAGTGCCCCTCAATTTTCTCAGATTTCTCAGACACATTTTGTATGCGTTTTTTGGGCACATTCGGCAAAAAAGTATGCAGCATTCCAGTGTACAAAGCATCATTGATGCGTTTCCGTGCTCCAAGGAAATCCCTGGTATATATCCAGACACCTAGAATAACTAAATTCACAGCTGTCCAAAAACACAGTACAAAAAATTATTGTTGGTGTCCCAAAACGTACAGTACAGAAAATATTTGTTGTAGACTTGTAGAATGTCCGAAAACATGCAGTTTCCGAATACATAGTCATTATGGAACTAGCTAAAAAAAAACATTACAACATAAACATTTATTTTTGACATGTTGGCCCATATAATAAACTTGATATGTTTTGTTGATGTACTTGACAGTGATAACTAGCCAGTTGGCTGGGTATGTACACATCAAACAAACCATGGTCTGTGAATTTTACTGCATAAGTTGACATGCTGTGTGTTGTCACAGTCACTGCCAGGAAACATGATACATGCTGTAGATTAGCCTGGGTTTAGAATTTAAATAAATGATGTTCTGTCTGTGAGATAAAAGCTGAGTTTTGGCTTTTTTAAAACCGTCTCAAGGTGCAGTACACATCTGCTTGAATGTCTCAAGGTCATTTATACTTCTCCTTTGATCATAATTGATTGTGTGAAGATCATTCCAAATTGTCTAGTCGTTCATACACTCCCAACGAACCATTGCAGATATCACTGTTTCCCTGGTATATGAAGAGCAAGGCGGGCCGCCTCGCAGTGTTTCTATGCCACCTCGTCCAAAATAAGCCGAAATTACCGTCTCGTAGCTGTTTGATTATTATTTCGTAATATATTCAGCGTCGGCGAGTGTCATTTCATGACACCACAAAGTCACTTATATTCCTGCAAAATCAAAGATTTGTAGCAACATGGTTTAATCATCTTAATATCGGTCGGAGCCAGTTAGGATTTACCTCTTGATATTAACTCTATTGGACAACATTAATGACATCACTTGTCAGTCAGTTGACCAATCACAGAATATTCCCGCGGCATCCCCGGTGTCTCCAATCGTGATACCTTGTGGAGTTTCGACATACTAGAAATCTACACATTCATGTAACATGACACCCAAATGTTAACTGTGTTTGGGAGACATCTGGAACTCAAAAAAAAAAAACTAAGAAAATGGTAGCTGAACACCACCCTTTGTGATCAATTTGACTATTATAGTATGCACAATAAATCAGAATGTAGCGGATGTTGAATTTCTGGTTTAGACGGTGGTGGGAATAACAACCGTGCAGGCTAATGACACTATGTCACTACTACTAGTCGGCATTTGTGTCAATTCCGAACGCTTTTGAAGCACAAATAAACACTGCGCATCCTATTCGCTAGTCGACATTTGTTGGTGTTGCCACATCGCGTGCGTAAAATGAGCGATATAGCAGCGTCTGTTGATACTAACTGGAGCGCTATTTACACCTCAAAAGGATGATAAGACACAATATTCTTAAAAGTAAATATGCCTAGGATGATGTTGAATGAGGGAACTAACTCACTGAGGTATAATAGTTAGGCAAAACACGAGTTAAAATGGTGAAATCGAGGTAGGTCCTGATTTGACACAAGTGCCCACTAATCTATTCAACTAATGTTCTATGACTATGCTGTTTTTAGCAAAATAAGGAGTGTGATTCATAAGATATTTTTGTGCTAAATATATAATACATATTTTCCGACAAAGTTGTGCAAACAAACTTTTGGGAAAGTTGATTTGAGTGAAGTACTTACGAATATAAGTCTCCAAAGATCATATCTCGTAAAAACGCCTATTGCCCAAACCCTTGTGTACTAACAGAATGATTATTAATACTTTGGCTGGGCTAGGTGTTTGCACATAATGTGGATATACTAAACATCTTACACTGTTTTATAAAAATGGACACAATTTGAGAAATTTTCTAGCGATTAATAGAAACATACTTTTGCGGCATTCCACAATTGACTGTTTAATTAATTGCATAACATGCTAGCAACAACTAAAGTATAATCTTTGAAACAGAATCCACCAATTTAACATCATAATAACAAAGCCTAGGGTTAGGGTATGAAAAACATCACCACAACCAAGTACCAGTGGTCGAGTGGAAACCACACCTCAACACAATGAAGCAATCATGATTACTGACTTTTATCAATCATGATTACTACATTTACAAGTAGTGTAATGAACAAGTTTACATGTTATCTTGTTGTTCTATATCTACTCTACATTCAAGAGTAACGGTTAAAACATATCTCAGAATGCACCATTTTAAAGCTAATTAAAAAAAATCTCTGTTGGAGCATGTCCCCGGACCCCCCTAGCAATGCTTCGCGTCTGCGGCGCTCGCATACCCCACCCATACTACCTCACCCATCATTTTATCCAGGTGAAACACTGAGATATGTTATTATCACCCCAAACAAGCACACTTCCACCCATTTTTTTGCATTTTGCCACACTTGGTGCATCATCTTCCACATTAGGTTGCATTTTTTCATACTTTTTTCAACTTATTATTGGTGCTGCATCAGTTAATTAAAACGTTTGGCTACATCTATCTAATCTTAGTCTATAAAAAAATATCTCCTTTTTTAATATCTGACCTGGCTAATAATGTAATATGGGTATAGTTTTGATATCAACTAGGTTTGATGTAGGCAGAAAACACTGAGGTCACAAAGGATAAACTAATACAGCGGTTGACCATAATGGGCCCCACTTGACAAGATATCCTTCTCTTTGTTATGTAATTGACCGGAGTGGCCCCAAGAGACAAGATATCCTTTTCTTTGCCATGGCATTGACCACAGTGGCCCAGTAGACAATAATTATATCCTTCTCTTTGTCATGTCATTGACCAGAATGGTCCCACTAGACAAGACATCCTTCTCTTTGTTATGGTGTTGACCAGAATGGGCCCCACTTGACAAGATATCCTTCTCTTTGTTATGTAATTGACCAGAATGGGCCCCACTTGACAAGATATCCTTCTCTTTGTTATGTAATTGACCGGAGTGGCCCCACTAGACAAGATATCATTCTCTTTGTCATGTCATTGATCAAAGTGACCCCACCAGACAAGGTATCCTTTTCTTTGTTATGTTATTGACAGTAGTTCTTCAGAACCAGGACACATTGAGGATGTGTTATTCTTATTCTATTCAGTTAGAGGCTCCCACCTGAGCCAGGGATGGTATTTTATTGGCACATTTGGTAGATCCATCTGAATGTGAAACTGAACTTTGTTTCAGTTATATAATCAGCCAGTGAAAAGCTTCTATGTAAAAAATGTATATTTAACATGTATGGATGGGCTGGATCCAATTATCGCAAATTTCCGTGTGTAATACGCCCCCATGTATAATACACACCCTGAGTTTTGCTAAATTGTGATAGAATTTCTATATCTTCTGAGCTTGGTTTCGAAGGATTTAGGCACAATAGTTATCTTATTATTATAATACGCACCCCGACTTTTGACATCAATCCCTGATTTCCCCGCTTCGTATGTTTTGCTTGAATCCATGAATCCATCTCAGAATGGTAAACATGTCACCTACACAAGTTGCGACATTGCTGCCGGCTTGTCGCTCGCTAGTGACTAGTGTGTAAGCACTACGTAACTTGTGTTGTAGCTTGACAATTGCGCAACTGATTAAATCAGCGCTTGCTAGAACTTCTGATTTCACTTTTAATTAACACCAAGTTCTATTCTGAAATGTTATATGCATTCCTGGTACTTTCAACTGCGAAGCATACATGCGTTACATTCAACTTTATTTACATTCACAACTTTAAACATGGAGTCACTCTTGTTGACAATTGACCCGTGATGCGGGCATCATTCACGTGATTCAGGAACGCCAATCATAATCATAGCGGGATACTTCCCTGGCTGCGCTTCCCGGTCTTGTACCTTTCCACTCATTGGTGTTATTTGCGATGTCAGACATCTGGGCTCTTGTCTTTGTTATTTCTCGCTGCTAATTTAGGGCTAGAGAGGCAGTTATAGGGATGTGATTCTTGCATTTTGTCTGCGTTGCTGCGGTGGTTTACGTGATTGTGACATCACGCCAACTTTGATAATGTTACTAGTTTTCCAGCAGCGTTATCATAGTCCACATTGATAAATTGGTCAGACATTTTTTTTAGCCTTAGCACCATTTATAATACGCACCCCAACTTTTGAGTAAAAAGTGGAGGAATAAGATGTGTATTATACATGGAAATGTACGGTACACAAGATAAAATCAGTTACAGTTATTATTAATTTCAGTTACATTTGCAAAATTTTGAATCTGTTTATTGCATGAGTACATTTAGTATTTGTGAATTATATGGCTTGTATGTTGCTGAATCTGGATAGTTTGTATACAATTAATAAATATTGTTGTAGTATTGTTTTGCAAACACACACTCCCGGACACAATACATTTTTCGTGTAAAGTTTGTGATATGGAAGAAATCAGTTTGCGTAATTTCAAAATCAAATGCAACTAAACATTTTGCCTGTAATTTATTACTTATAATTACCTGTCTGGGTAAATTGAAAATCTTTTTTTGTGGACTAGATTTCACACAATAAACTCAAATCTACATGCATGTATCGCAGTCTGCTATGTAAATGGGTTTGTTGACAGATGATTTATTTCTTTTTCAATCTGCATATCCAGGATGCCATTTCCTACATATCTGCAGAACCGATGATTTAATGTTGAAATATTTTCAATTATTTACCCAAAGTGGCAACAGCCCAAAACCAAGTGTTTATACAAGAATTGTTGGAATAATTATTTCCTGTGTCCTGGTATGTGCATCTTCTTAAATCTCTCTCCGTTAGTCAAACAAAGTATTTGATCTATTGATGTAATGGCTAAACATCATTGTGATTATCAGAAGGGAAGGTTACAACTCCTTTCTTTTCATGTTGCATGATGAATGTTCTATGTTTTTCACTCACCAGTTTACATATTCTATTATGAGAATGCAAACAAAAACATGAGAGACTTCTTATAAATCACACACTTTGTTGGATGGTCTTTGTATTATACGACAGATGCATACCAATTCTAAGCAAAAACATGTTTTGATCAAATATACAAGTTAAGCCAAATTAAGAATTGTAGCAAAAAAAGTGTTTTGCTACAGCTAAAGATTGCACCATATCATTTGCAGTTGTCAGTGAAGTATAATGCTGGTTTAATGAAAAACGTGCATTAGAAAATGTGTATAATGGTCTCAATGAATTTGTACATGTCTTTAAGCCTACTGTGTACTTTGGTGATGCGTAACTATAATCAAATGTAATATAGAGGAAAACCTATAAAAAAATGTTTTCTGAAAGCCAAATAAATGAGCTGTCCAACAAGCCACGGGTTTAGTAATAAATACACAAACGGTGCGTGACAGTTGCCAATAAAAGCAACAACATGTATGGAGATGCAAAAAAACCGAATGTTCATTTTAAATAATAATCTTTATTTCATACAAAAGTCTATATGTATGCATAAAATACAAGTAAAAAAACTGGTTTACTTAAAATTGAAATAAGTATGTCAATTTCTTTGAGTAGTTTTACTGTTTTACATGTTATAATATATATATACATGTTGTATATATATATATATCCTTCCCTCCCTTCCTCTCTCACAGCAGTTGTCATAAAAATCGGCAAAAGCAGAACATGTCCCTAAAATTAGAGAATACAATTTGCCACTCTGTCAGTCAGTACGTAGAATCTGTAAAACATAGAATATGTGAATCAAATACAGTCTATTCCACTTTGTATTGAGTTCCATTTCAAGCACATAATCAAAATTGTTGTATTAAACTTTTTGTTCGCATTGCATAATCAATGTTGGTTAATACTATTTTGCTTGAAATGTAATGTGTTTTAGTTCATCTTTGAAGTTTTCAGTCCCAATTCGAATCACTTGAACTTTACAAAAGTCTCAATTCTAGTCACATTCAATTATGCTTTAATAAAATAAGATATAAGATATTTATATGCATAATAATAAAATGTAATCTTATATGGTATGGACTGCTTACTTGTTTACCAGGGAGACACATTATATGTGCATGAATGCATGATACTAGTGTTTGCAATTTACATTAAACATTTAATTTAGAAATTCTGCTTACCAAGATTATTAATGTTATTGTGTGAGCTAATGTTGGCAGACTTGTTCAAGAGGTGGGCTTTACATTATATTGTGGCTGATGTATTGAGGTTAATTGATGACAGACATGACTACACGTTATAGTCGAGATTGCATGAGCAAGTGTACAACAGGACAAGAATGTGTTTAAATGTGGCAGCCATAAATCAGTCCTCTTACGCCATCTGCAAGCACTTTGGGAGTAGATTCTCATTTGATTCCATCAAGAGTAGATTGTGTAGATGCACCATTCACCCAAGATGTGTGTCAATTACCTGGCCACAATGGAAATGTTGAATATTTTGCGTGTTCCATTAACAGAAGTAAATATGTTATGGAAATGAATTTGGCAAGTTGATTGATTGGTTTTTATATCATGTTCCTGTAACTCAGCTGAAATTAGTGATGGTGCCAGTGGCTCAATTTGGGAAGTTTCCTGAGTGTGTATGTGACAGGACTTATCAAGAGAGAAAAAACCTGAAGACTGTAAGTTTTCAGAATGTGTTGGCAGTGCACTGTTTTTATTTCATGCATTTTTGAGGATGATTTATTTCTGATGAAGCAGCACTAGACACAAAAACCAGATTTATGCATATGAACATTAAATGTATTCTGCTTCGTTCAAGACTGCACATAAATGTTTACTTTAATTCAGCTATTTGTTGTATGGGTTGCGCCTGTGAATGGCAAGTTAATCCTGCGGTGATGAATTTCATTGTTGATGCCCTCCACTAGATAAATGTCATGTGCCTGGTTTGGAAATGGGACACAGTCCAGCGGGAAAGTCTTCCAGAGTTGTCATATTCTTGGCCAAGTGAATACTCCTCATTAACAGTGTCTATCATGCCAAATGTGATATCAACATTTTATTTCATATAGATCTATGGGTTCATAGAGCAAAACAGTGAAATTGTATACTATCCTATGTGCATGCAGAAAGTAGCAAGGGCATTTTGTTTTATTAATGGTTTGTCCAGTGCAACTGTCCTATATATAGATACAATTTGAAATAGGCCTATGCCATTTGTTTATCTGCAAATGTTTCATTGTTGTCTGGCCTTATCAGTTTATCCATGTCAAGCAAGCTTGCTAGCCATTAAAGAAACTCTGATAGAAAGCAGATGCACATGGAAACATGAAACCAGTTTTCAGTAATTATTCTCTTGAATTGAAAATCACGGCACAATAGAGGAGTGCCAATTGGTTCTCCTGTCTGCTTATTAAATTAAAATAGTAATCAGTTTTCTGGCACACAAAGAGCCAACATTATTTGGAGTGCCAGTAGAGTACAATAGTCTTTGAGGGTGGTGTGGTGTGAGTCAGTGCTTGAACATTACGATGCCTTGATTGTAAGATATGTTATATAAACTGTATTCCTTTGTGTTTCGATCCTCTGTTGATACCTTCATCTTGCATCACTACAGTTTAATTAAGCCTAAATGTGTTGTATTCTTCAATTTGTAAAAGCTCTTCAGTCTAAGGACAAATTCTAAGATTAAATGTATAGTTATTAGCACCACGGGTTTAAATGTACCCAGTATTTGATTTCTCAAATGAATATCAGTTATATATATATATAATATATATATATTATATCTTCACATTTGAAAGTTAGAAGTTTAAATTAACTTCAATGCAGTCACTTGATAGTTAATAAATATTAATATATTAATTTATTTTTGTGGAAACATGATTAAGTGCATGCATCAATCTATATCATTTGTAAATACAGCCATTTGAAAATTATACAGTTCCTTTTGCCTTTGAATCAGCCTAAACATTTGCATTATAATGCAGTCCTGTATTGTATAGATGCATTAGCACTTTTATCAGTTTAAACGTATGTATTTAATATTATTAGTGCTGGCTCTTATGTCAATGAATAAATGAGTAAATCTGTTACCGAATTATAATGCTTGTACAAATCGCAATTAAGCAGCAGGATATTGAATATCCACCCAGCTGCTCTCTGGTTTAAGAGAATTATTGATGTGTTGCACAGAAGGTTAGCACAATGTTAATTGTATTTTATAGGTATCTAATATCAGGAAGGTGATAAAAGAATGATTAGAGCATCAGCATCATCATCTTTCAACATCATTGGCCGGGTGTGGCCAGAATATTGATGAGACCTTTCCATCAAATTAATTGTTCATTTGGATCAGCCAAGTGCTTCAACATAAAAATCTTCACATATTAGTTTGGTGTGTGCTTTTCTTTGTAATTACTTGCTTATTTAATGCAAGGTATGAAAACATTAATTAATAGTAATCAGATATTTCATGTAGCAGGTCAAACTTTTTTATACCGGTAACCCAATGGCATCTTCGAATTTTTTTAAAGAATTATGTTAAACTATTATGTACAGGATGTGTTGGACTTTTGGCTGACAGGATTTTTAAAGATCAATTCTTCAAAAGTGTAAGATCTTTTTAATTACAAATTTAAAAAAAATTAAAACACATTTTAGCATATGAACCATTGATTTAATCCTTCGAGCCGCACACGGGCAGCTTAGCAATTAGCATGCACAGGCCCAGGCATGCCTGCATGCTAATCCCTGCCAGGATCCACAATAATCTGACTGGCACTACATGAATACGGAATGAATACTCATTTTACAACCAGAAGGGATGCAAATAACCCATGATGCCCAATGAGTTAAATTATCCCTACTAAATTTGCTCTGTTTTGGTGCAATATCACTACAGATATGTCAACTATGCATGGAGTTATGACCAGTTGCAATTATGTAAAACGTGGAGTGCTGTAGTGCAGCCGTAAGAGCTCCGGACCCTCGGCTGAGAGAACCCCAGGTTCGAATACTGTTCAGCGGTGTTGAACCTTGGGCAAGTTTGTTTACACTACATTGCTTCAGTTCACTCAGCTGTATGAATGAGTACCTGGCTATAGACAGTAGTGGATATTTGTGTACAAGTAATCTTCGCGCATTAACCATTTCAGTACGACAGGCCAGTTTTCCGGCCGCACTGTCTGTGTCGCTTCAGTACGACAGGCCGGTTTTCTGGCATTGACGATGTCTGCTATTCAAATCGTTCTTATTCATAATAATCCGCTACGTGGAGCCATTTATTGTGTACAGTTGTCAAGGCGAATAAATTAACTATTCAGCAGTGGTCATCGTTTATTATTGCTCAATAATAGTTTACGGTGATTTTCACGGTTTTTAATGATGGATTATCAAAATCTGCGGCGGTCACAATGACGGATGGCACTACTTCAACTAGCGATTTCCAACCGTATGTTTTGGACAGATTATTTGATAGTTTTATTGAAGAATCTTTGTCGGATGTTGATGATCGACATAATAACGATGTCGGCGCACTTAGTACACAACCGAGTTCAGCAACTGCAAAAATGTTGAAATCTAGGTGGCCATCTTGGATTGGTGGTTACCATGACGACAGAATGTAAAATGATATGGCTCATTTTATTCGTTGCTTATCATACTTTCCGAAAATATATAACATTCCTATTCATAAAATGCATTTTTGTTGCACAAATCTTGACTTGAAGTGAGGTAGTCCATTACGTTGCATATTCAATCGGAATGCAGTATTCAGTGGTCACAGCTGATCAGGACTGTAGTACTGAAATGGTTAATTGCAGCATGGCTGAATGCTTCCCAGAGAAGTCAAGATGGTGTTCGATTGAACAGGGCCCGAGGTTATAAAGCGTACTCGGTGCTCATACTCAACTCCATGCTCAGACTCGAGATCTCATGCTCACCGGAGACTCCATGCTCATGGTGGTCATAAAACTTCTTGAGTACGTGCTCAACTGAGTACGCCGTCTTGAGCACGAGAGCAAAACAAAGAGCTCTTTCGGAGCTCTCTTGTTCAAGAAGATAACAAACCTACTCCTATTAATAAACAATGTCAACTTCTGACTATAAAACGGTGATGGACGAAGACCTACGCCATTGTGAATGTGTTTATTTTATGGTAAAATGCGCAGAGGAATATCGACTGAATAACGCTGCGAGGAAAGTACTTCGCTGTGCACGATGGAACAGACATGGCACAAGACAATTCAAAAGATAAAATACCGTAAAACGGTATTAACATGACATGCCACTGGTCAATCACGCTGTATAATTTATGATATTTTGTATTATTGTAACAGTAAATAGGTACGATAAATTCGGGCTCGACGGCGTCGATGTTACCTTGTTTATAATAAATAAGTACCTTACACACATCAAATTGAGTTGGCATTCGTACATGTGATACAACTTACATTATCTGCAACAAATGAACTGACAAAGTAGTTGTATGGGAGCGGCCATTATTTATCAACTGTGCCGGGGGATTCGGGGACATACATATTCTGATCTGAAATTCAGCTCACACCACCTCCAATCATATTGTTGCGTGTCCCAAATTCGTGCAATTCTTTGGCAATAATTTCATAACAGTTTCATTAAACAATAATTATTATTTGCAAAACCTAAAGTACAAAATAGTTATTTATATATAATTGACCCAAATCCATGTTATACATAACTGTTGTTTTTATACAGATATGTGTATATGATATTTTGTTGTGCAATTACACGTTTAAAAGGATAATAATAATTATATACACATAACATACTTGTGTAATAACCACATTCTAAGTTGTTTTACATAGTTTGTTTCACATTTGCTTGTTGCATCTTTGAAATACTACTTGGTTAAACTGCACTACATTAGTCACAGTCTTCACCACCATGCTGGGTTTGAACTGAAAAGGCAAACACACAGTTGTGTTATGGTCTTCCGTCCTGATGCAATAATCATCTCAGTCAGCTGTGCAGCATTCCCCATAGTCACTTAATGGCTACATTTTTAGTACATCTTGTATTCGATTCTCAACAGGTATGGCGTCATTGCTTCAGTATAATTGGTATAGTCTGTATAATTTTTATTTGGAAAACAGTGTTTTACTACAGGGCAAACCATTGTATTAGAAAGATATAAACGATGTATTGCTTGTTAGTTCATCCACCTAGTTAAATTTTGGTAGCCTTGTAAATGTGATCATATTCATTTTCTAAATATACACTTTATAACAAAAATAGTGACCGAGTGACCACACTAATGACAGTATAATCACATATACATTTAAGTTGTCAACTTATCAAGGATGTCTGCACATGTTGTGTATCGTCTACCTCTGTGTTGAAGTCTTATTCCTGCCCTTGGATTGCAAAATCATAGGCATTACAAATTTGTAATATCATGACATCCACAAAGCCTTGGACATGGCTACCAATTATATCAACATTGCATGGACTTCATTATTAGTATGCTATTCATATTAAAAAGATGAAACAATATAAATAATATATGTTTTATATTACTTAGTACTCCTCCATTATTCCCAATATTAAAAAAACGGCACCACAAAATAATGATATATTAATAACGGTTTCAGGCAATAACAAAACGTGGTTGTGTTGACAGGTAAACTTTGTGACCTCGTAATTGTATTAGATATTTTATATTTGTTTAAGGTATACACATGTATGTTGTATTGATATGGCTTAATGTCTGGCGTGGTATTATATTAATCATCCAGGTAAACAACACTGTTTTGGAGAAGCATTTCGTATGAACTGCTCGGCAGTTGATCGTGAAATTGTATCGCCAAGCAGTAGCGGTAAACGAATGGTCCCCGTCGTCGAAAAGGTGCCACCAAAACATAAACGTTGCAACATTGTGCCTTAGTGTCTCCCGCTAGATTAACAAATGTCCAGTAATTAATGTAGTTTGATGCATAACACGGAATCTTTCGGTAAATTCGTGTTGGTCCACTTGAAATGGATTGATTACATCTCGGAAGCGACTCGGACGCTGGTATCGAGCTGCGTTTCTTCTCGAAAACATCGAACTTGGACAACGAATTCGACTAATTTCTACGTGAGCTGCCATCTTTGTTTGTTTGAGTACGGCGTTGAGCAAGGTCCGTAGCATACTCAGAATGTAGACGTTTCATGCTCAAGTGTGAGTACGATTACGTGCTCAGAAAGTGTTATAACCTCCGTGAGTATGAGCATGGTGTGAAAGCGAGGCTTGAGCATGGAATTCTGAGCATCGAGCACCAAGTATGGCTTTATAACCTCGGGCCCAGGTCTGCCAGGAAGTAAAGTGTAAAGCGCTTTGAACAGTCCTGAGGACTGGATACTGCGCTATATATAAAACTTACCATTACGTTTTACTTTTTTTTAATTCAAATTTTTTTTTTTCTCAATTTTATTATATATGATATTATATATTACTATATGAATGATTGGTAATTAAATTTGCTAATATGAGGTGAAAACAGAACAAAAATATATGGGAGCCAAGATATGATAATTTTACTGAAATACTGACATCAAATAAAAAATGGCAGCAAGATGTCGAATGTGAAGTACATGAGTACATGTTCTTACTCCTTTCTTTCCAGCTATGTATACAAGATACAATCACATCTACAAGTAACTACTAGTAAGGCACAGGTGAAAACAGAAGTCACTAATAATTCATTACTAATTGCAGTTGCTGTCAGTGAAATTGGGTATAATGACATATTACCTAAGGCTGTAATTATATTTACTACACATGCTTCCAGTACAGTCAATGAGGAGAGTTCACCGGCAAACCAGCAACTAACATTTTACTATACAATCACATTATGTGTGAAGTTCGTTTGTGCACACAACTTTATACTTGGTCAATGTGTGGTATCTCTCAAAACATGGAAATGGGCACATCGGTTTCTCTCATTAAGGGCACCAAAACTGGGTTTAGTGTCTTAGGTGAATAACCAATATGTCGAAGACACTACACAGTCTTGCATGCTCTGACGACCTGAAGCAGTCTGGGCAGGATTTCAACGCACGATGTGCCGCTCAGTCAGACGGAATGCAGGATCATCAGGGCGCCAGCCGGTTGTTTGTTTGTTCGATCTCTTCCACAAGTCCACTTATGATTCTCAGACGCGCTGTTTGGTTGATGTATTGGGTCATTTATGATACTTTCATCAATTGAGCACTCCCTTCTCAAATTTAAATGCAACTGCCATTTTGTCAGAAGGTGGTCGAGCGGTGGACGAATTTTGAAGAGTTTGTCATGATTTGGATGGTCGTGTGGTTTGTTGTTCTCGTTATTATTCAGATGGAAAAATGTCAATATTTATAGTAAACAATTTCTAAACATCACTTTTTTAAGTCCCTTCATTTCAGTTAACGAATTAGTGTTCCAGCGTGCAGCATAACTTTTTAACGTTTTACAAACCCCATGATCAACAGTGCACTAAGGAAGGCCCGGATTTCAATGGCACCAACCTCGGTCCATTTAGCAGCATAACTGTGAGGCATCATCCCGTTCTCACTAGCTTGTTGTGAAGCAATTATCTGCTCACCATATTGGTTTGTTTCTGGTACTGTGGTGTCCACAAGAGTGTCAGTGAAGAATAATCGAAATAGTCCGTAATCATCCGTTTCTGGCTGAATGTTAGCTGGGCTGAGAGGCATATCAAAAACACGCAGCCACCAACAGTCATATGCTGAAGTGTTGTCAAAGATCGTATCCTCCGTTTGTTCCAATTCATTATTGTTGTCTGAGTCTGAATTATTATTGTCGTCATCCATAGCATTGTCACTGTGATCATTTACATTGATATCTTCAGCCGAAAAAACCACCAAAATCATCCTCATTTTCAGAATCAGATTTACCAGTTATCTCCCTCACTTATGTGCAGGATAAGCATAGTGGCTCCATGTCGCGAAGTCGATGTGCGTTCCATAAAAACAGCAAATTTTTGACAACAAAGCCACAATATACAAATTTTTGATCAACAGAAAAAATGACAGTCAAAATCTCCACTATATTCTCGTGGCGTGACATTTTACATCCGGGCAACGCTAAAAGGCGGTAAAGAGATTTTCCATACCATACCACTGCATTGTGAGATTTGTGGCCGGCGGGGACTCGATGTGCTTTTATGTGCACTGCGAGTTAAATTGCCGACGGCACAGGCACAACTTCACTCCCAGGCGACGAGAGGGCTCTGAGGGTTAAAGAAGTTTAACAAAATTGCAATCGAGAGAAAACACCCAAGTGAAAAAGGAAGCATTTTTTTTAATTGAAAGTTCAACATTTTGTTTTTATATCTAGCTCTTGTTTGTTCACCCTTCTGAGCCAATTGTCAGTTTTGTTTTTAAACATGATCGTGCCCATTGCAAACTATTATTTGACTAAATAAGCCTATCAATCTGTGGTAAGGTCTTTTGACTATGATCACAAAGTATGGCCTAGGCCTAGTTTATTTAGCTAAAAATGAAGACCTTAAGAAGTTTCTTTGAAAATTATTACTTAAAGTTAAAAAGTACTGGATTGGTTGTTCAAGTTGATCTTAGTCAACCTACCAGTGTTTTATCAACATGGTCATTCTGACTTAATGCAGCCGAGAAATACTTTGAGTATACACAGCACACTAAAGATTAATCATTTACGAGCTTATTCCCTATTTGTGCCCAGCCAGAGCAAGATAAATCAAACTCGCCTTCATTTACAACAACCCCAGGGCAGTTCCTATTTCTGGTTGCAGCACTCAGTGCATTCGGCTGGTGGTAGAACATTTAGTTTTAACCAGGTCATGCGTGTAGTGATGTTTACATCACATGTAATATTCATTACTAGCTTAATTTTACTCTCACCCATGGAGCAACAAGTCAGTTGTCCAATGAAAAAGTAATTACTGAATACTATCCGGGTAACGTTTCTGCGCGTATCTAGGGGAATGTATTTTCGCGTTTTCTTTTATCCGGGCATTATGTATGTTTATATATGTATATATATTTATATATATATGTGTCTATATATATATATATATACATAAATTATAAAATGTTTGCTTTCCACAGACATAAACAATTTCTGTCGTAAAACTCCACGCACACGTCACGTGACTTACTCTTATACTTGGTCACAAATATGAAACAGCAAATTATAGTTATGTACTCAAACTATAACGCTCATATTACGACAACAAACGAAACATATTTAACTACTGAATATTATTTATCACAACGTGACCTACTGGTGCCAAATATTATGCCTTACATACGCACATAAACATCACCCAGATAAAATTTAACACCCGGATAAATGTAAGCGCGACAGCGGTGTACGAGATCACAACTGAACATCGACCAGCGCCAGGTTTTACAAAGCGGTCGTACTATATGAAGCAATAATTGAAATAGGAAACATTGTCATTGACGGATGGATATCTGAGGAAATTTATGTAACTCTAAACAATCTTACAACATATGAATAGCTGTGCAGATATTTGTAGTCAGTGCACTCCCGATAACTTGAACTCACATAATCCGATTTTCGCTTAGTTAAGTCAATCTTTTTCCTCGGTCCTATGTCTATAAGGTGTTAAAACAAAACGTCGGCTCTAATAAGTGGAACTTCTAATAACTAGAAGTACTACAGTGGAACCCTGGAGGTTTGACTTATAAAGAGTGCACTTTAGCTTGGAGATTGCGTCGTAACTATACAAGTTTCATGGATTGACTTAAATGTGGATTGTCATAGAAGGATTGACTCTCGCTTCGCAAAACCAACATCGTGTTCTAGGGCCAGTTTCATGAAAAGTTTGTATTCAATTTTGCACAAAGTGTCATAAAAAGGTTTTCAATTCATTTGTAGTTTGTCCGTCAGGAGTTTGTAATATTCGCTGTGCGTTGCAATTTATGCTGAGTTAATGTCTTCTTCTTTAAACTTCCACATTTCAAGTTCCTTTGGTGGGTTTTACCTTTGTTTGCAAGCTTCGAGAAACCAGGTCAGGCTCTGACTGCGCCCCCAAGCAAATATGAATAAATACAGCAGGCGTCGTCTCTACATTTGCAATGTTCTAGAAGTCGGACATCTGGGCACTGGTCATTTTATTTTTATCCTTCCTCATGGCTACGGACTGTTACACGATCATTCATCTACGTTGCTAAAGAGGTTTACGCTATTATGACATAATGCAGACATCAAGAAACGTTTCTTATATTTCTCGTCTAAATTAACCAACCCGTCTATGCATCACCATTTGATTTTGAGCACTAAATCAGCCAGGCATTGCAAACATAGTTAGTGCAAAATATGGATGCCGCCTTTGCTGGTTACCAGCATGCACGTGCAGCGCTATCGTCGATTATTTTTCCAATGTTGTTTTTTAATGTTTACAACTGGAGGAATGGTTGTTATTACGTGGTCTAGTACGTGAATAAAGTTACTTCGTATAAAAAGACAAACTATACAGTAGCGAGTTTGAGAGCTAGTCAGTCAGAATCAATGCCTGCTGGCTGAAGCGCCAACCAGCGACAGATGACGTGAAGTCTGAAGAATGCATTCAACAACTTTCTGTGGTCTATCTGCATGCTTCATTGTATAATATGTTACGTGGAGAAAGTAACGTCATGTAATGAAGTAGAAAAACTGGACAGAGTTATTCAAAATGCAGTGTCTGCTGGTTGAAGCGCCAATCAGTGCCAAATCAGTGACAAAAACATTGGAGTAGCTAGACCACATTAAGTTTGAAGAATATTCAACAACTTTCTGGCCATTTTGTTATATTTTTGCATGTTTATCATCTATATTTTGATAACAAATGTGTTATGTATGTGGCTGAGATGGGGGTTGGGCAGTAATGCGATCAGGTGGGCGGTTAACCCAAATTTTGCGGAAATTTGGGGGTGGGCGATAATGCTGGTATGGGTGGTAGCGTGGTCAAATACGGTAATTGAAGGCTACACTAATGCAAGAAAAATACCGATGACACTAACATTTATGAATACATGTCTGCAGAATTCTGAGTCATGCGTAATGCAATAAGCCTACATGCATACAGACGTACAATGCTAGGTCCTCTTTTTGCAATCCTCTCAGATTCACCGTGCCTTGCAGGCTGTCTGACTCTGAAATCCTGATTTGTCATATTGTCATGCACTAGCATCATTAGTTTTGATTATCCTGTATTACTCTTCTATTCACGTTGATTACACAAAGAGACGCGAAATAATCATATCGTCATGCCAGGCACCGAGAGATATTCTTGGAAATTTGAAACGTTTTTCATTCAGTATGTGATTTCTGAGACTCCAACAGGATTATATTTGTTAAGCATAGAGCCACATTTAAACAAATAGTGTGCTACTAAATTTTTACCTGATTAAAAAAAACTCACATCAGTGAAAGAAGCCGGGAAACTATAATATATATATATATATATTCAAAATATAGCAAATATTTAAAAAAAAATGTATTACTATAGATGAATTTATTATCACATTACTTTTGCAGTGCATTCAAGAACTGTCTTTTACGTTATCTAAAGCTGTCATATTAATGATATATTTTGCAGTACTTCCTCTGTGCATTGATAATTGCAACTAAAAAAGATATTCCTGAGTCAGGCTTTGTTGATATCATATCTGTGCCTTTGTTGGCCTAGCTAACCAATTGTGACAGTCATGTGCTGGAAACATTACCACCCTGCCCATTTGTTGGGGGCAATGATTGATTTAGTGTGTCAACCTTAGCATGCAGCTTATTGACCCATTTGAACCCTGGAGTTTATTCGGAAAGTTTTGAGGGTAATGATGGTGCTAGTATATCAAGCTGGGATGCCTTGTTATAGTTATTGTGTGCACTGCTTCTGGGTAATCTAGAATGAATAAATTAAATGTTTGAGAATGCTTGGTGGGCTGTCAAAGAGTGGGGTGGCAAGAAAAATAAACATCACTGCAGGTTAATACCCTGGGAACTGGGCTAGTGTATTGGCATGTTGGATTGAATGGAAAGTTGCAGTAATAGCTAATGTTATTTATCTGAGAATTGCTGTTTCTAGTTAGCTCGTTATTTGTGTCATAGATAATTGGGTCTGCCTATGGACTCAATGTCCAATTAACACATTTTCTGTGTCTAGTCACCACAATAAATGAAAATGTAAATGTAATTTTTATTAGCTTGATTTCTGTAATAGTAGTATTTAATCACTAATTATCAAGTTTTATAAAAAAAAACAATTGTATTGTAGACCACCATACGTTATGTTAGAGTTTAAGCAATGTCATGTTTAGAATTCCATCCTTTAATTGTAGGGCTCTGTTATCTGTGTTGCCACTGCCCTGTTTAGCTATACCCTTAATCAATGACAGCGATGACAGGTTTTACAAAAACACCTTAATTGTAACTTTCTATTCTAAACATAGCATCAATGATCTATATATTAACACCCTAACTTTTGCATATTGTAATTGCAGTATTTGTTAATATTGTTGCTGTTTTCTGTCAGTCTATATGTATTGTGATTGCTAACAATGTATTATGTATTAGCGAGGTCAGACGAAATTGTATTTGACTGTATAGGTATAGTGCTATAATTATAGAGAGGTGGATAATTTTACAATTTATTTATTACTATTAATTTGTCCAATAATTTAATAACACCTAACACAATTTTCATTAAAAAAGTTTCTTAGTGGAAACTAGATTAATTAGATTGGTCTGTGAAATTATTCTTGAACAAGACAGGCACAAAAAGTTAATTCGGTAGGGAGCATGACATGTTCCCCAATTTAGTGCAACAGTTTGTTCGTATGTGTAGAGCTGTTTGTGGGCATGCATTGCATAAGTAGTATTCATTAAAAATTGGGGGTTAATAGAAATTGAAGTCATGTGAGAGTAATGATACCCAGCTGCACATGTGGCATTTGGGTACATTTAAAGGGAGAAGGAAAATTGAAATACCACATGGGAGGTCAGTTTTTCTGCTGTTCCCTGATAGATTCAAGTGAAATATTATTCCTCCTTATGAGGATTAGGTGTAGATTTGGCACCCTGCACCCTTTTTAATCGGTTAGTTTATGTTTGTTTTCAAGTTGAAAATTTAAGATGTCAGGTCCTGAAGTGTTGATTATCACTTATTTAATCTATTGATGTAGTATGGCTGAATTTAGCTGTAAGGTATAGAAACTGAAAAGAAATATATGGGTCATTCCGTGTGAACGCAACCAATGGGTGCGGCACTCATCTCTTCAATTTTTAAATGAACCAGATTGGTGAAAGCCTTTGGAAAGATAAGCAAGAATCCAAAACAAATTAATTTTCAAATGACACATTTTCCATGTCAACAGACACATTTTCCATAAAAAATAGCATAATGGCTAATTTGTGTTCAGAAAAGAAATATTCTATTTAAAAGTTAACTTTTGAAAAATAATACATTTTATGAAATATCTAAAATATCACAATGCTATGATCTCTGTATCTAAATAATGCTGTTTACTGTGTGGTTAACTTTTCTAACAACATTTTGTTTGTGCAATATTTGTAACACAGTAACAACCGTACTTAATCAATTTAGATAATAAAACAATTCCCGTCACATAATAACATAAATGACTGGTTGTTTCTAAAGCAGCAGTGCTTAATATATAAGTTAACAAATGTAAATTATACAAACAATCATATTAACAATTATGAATGTTCAAATGACTGATGCTGTATCACTAATAATTTTGTTCAATCATTTTAGCTAGTGTTATATATTAACATCCAATAGAATTTGTTAGAACTACAAAACGTGGACTATATCATTTTGAGCCAGCAAACCTAGGCTATTGTTATTCCTTTGAGTTTTGTGTTCGAAACCGGAATATGTACACTGATGCATGTTCTAACAATGTGACAACTACATTTAATTAGCAACATGTCTTCAATGCGCTTATTGGACAGCCAGACAACGTTCATGAAACAGTTTGTTAGCGCTTTCTGCCTGGGTCCCTGTTTACGTCGGTTGACACGAGGTAGCACGGGCACTATGACACTTCGTTACAATTTGCCTTGCATGTTTTAAAAATCATGTGTCAAAAATCTACCCAAATAAATTAATTCTGTTGCATAATAATCATGTTTGTTTCAAAATATTGCCAATAAAGTCAGTATTGTTTACGGTGTTGGTGATTCTACTCTTTCAGCGTTTACAGAGTTTCCGTTCGAAAATGCAAATCCTGTTTCAAAATGTCGATTACGCGAAATTCCATCCATTTTCTACAATCACGGAATTTCCATTCCAAAAGGTCAATTCCGTTTCAAAACCCGAATTCTGCGAATTCCATCCGTTTTCTGCGATCACGGAAAATCACTGCCCCGACGTTTACAGGATAATACCCACAGGATAACAACTACAGGGTAAGACTTACAATTTACCATCAATAGGATGACATCTACAGTGAATCATTTCCATGATAACATCTACAGGATGACATTACATCACCTACACAATAACGTCTACACAATTGCATCTCTACACAATAAATATCATCATTAATATTGGCTGTAAAAAACGTTGCCTCTTCCAAAGCCATATCCATGCAACAAACCACCACAATCTGTTGCCTGCTAGAGATATACATAGATAGTAAACGCATGAGCGTACACTGTTGTCAGAGAGCGGTATTCCAGTATTCCCATGTGGTGGTGTCACTTAATCCACCGCCCTGCCCACTGCCACTTGTGGAAACAAAGCTTGCATGCAGCAGCCAAGATTGATTGGCCGTGATGAAGTGTGGAACCCAGTGTTCTCAGCCCATGCTTGTTTTTATATTATGTCACCATACATCATTTAACGCTGTCTATCACTCCGTCTGGCATAAGCCTGGTGTCTCCAGTCCAGCGTGGTTGGTAGTGGAGGCATCCTGCTGTCATTGTCACCACCAGTGCCTACCTGAAGCTAGATCTTGGTGACAATTGCTGGGTGTGATTCTACTACGACAGAGGTGAGGGTTCATATTATATGGCAGGTTCTAATTGTGGCGGTGTAGTAGGGTATTGTGGTTTGGTATACATCATAGTGTCATTAGTTTTAATATCCGGTTTATGTTGTCTGTTAGCATTTTAAGTATTCAACCAGTGTGTGCTGAGTCTGAGCTGGCAAATGAGTGTCACAAATGACTGTCAAATGTGGTTGCCTCAGACCAGGGACAGGTGTAACTTGTAGGTAAGATAATATGTGGTGTTCATTTAATCTTTTAAAAGTAGCAACTTTCAGGCAGGAAAAAGGAACGTGCACATTGGCCAATTGGATAGACTAAGATTAAGACTTAGCAACAGAGATACATGGAAAACTTGAGGACAGGCAGTTAGAGAGAGACAAGTGACAGGTGAGGGTTCTCCCTCCAGTAGAGACAGGTGAGGGTTCTCTCTCCAGTAGAGACAGGTGAGGTTTCTCTCCAGTAGAGACAGGTGAGGGTTCTCCCTCTGGTAGAGACAGGTGAGGGTTCTCTCTCCAGTAGAGGTAGGTGAGGGTTCTCTCCAGTAGAAACAGGCAAAGATTCTCTCAGAAAGCTGGGGTGACAGTTGTCCAATGTGTGTACCTTTGGTTGGCCAGGATGGTTAGAATGAAAATTATGAATGGTTAATCAGACCGATGATATATTATTAACCCTCTCAAGGCCAGATTAATGCAAATATGTGGCTGTTATTGAATCCTATTAAATCAAGAGATTGTGCTGTGAATGAATCATGTAATATACTTGGGTTGCATGAATGCAAATAAATAAATAATTCTTGGTCCAGATTCAAATAACATTTTCACTACATCTGAAGAACTAATTCCTGGTGTAACTAGACAAGTGTGTGACATATATGTCAATTTATTACCCAAATATGAATTGCAATAGTTTGACAAAAATAAAATACTGAAATAATTCTCAATAATTCATTTATAAAAATATTTTTCATTAATAATTACCAGATGGATACATGCTGCGTATGAAATGTTCATAAATTACTATGCTACAGAATGGAAAACTAATAATGTCTAATTAAACGTCTATGGTAAATAAAACTGAAAAAAAAAAAATTCTGAGTGCATGTAATTTCTAGATTTTATACAAAATGGCGTTCTTCGCGATCATACCCGTCATCCCATCTGAACTATTAAGTCAGTGTTATATTTAAAATGCATAACCATAGTGCAAAACATTTCCCTTCAATGACAGCGTTCGTTATAAACGCGATTCGAAAATCCAATCAAAATCCGAATCACTGGAGTTCGACATAATGACAACGTCGAGAATTACAACAAAGCTAAAAATACCACCCGCTTCGTCGCACAGCGCATTAATACTTGTTTACAACAAAATAGACCGCTCAAAAGTTAGCATTTAATTAATTGTAGAAATCGCCTGCGAACATGTATTTTGGGAATAATTCCCGGGTGCTTCCATGTTCAGACATCATTTCATAGTCAGTCCACCTTCCATAGTGGTTACCCTGTTTTTTTCAGTATCCATCTCAAGGCATTTTTGCAATTCGATCGATCAGTCACCAGGTGGCAGTTTCAGCTAATCTAAACATCATGTTTGGCAGACAACATGACACGGACAAAAATTCTCCTGAGCTTTTCTGTTGCTGTATCTCCTTGGGAAGAGATTTATTGAAAAATTTATCACTTTGTTATGACATCCACTTAGCATGATGAAATTAAGATTTCCTTCATGTTTTTTGTGGCTTTTACAGATTAGCCCCATATAGTGCAGTATCCTTTTCAATGAGTCCTTGATAAGTTATATTTGGACAACATCCTCTGCTATGGCCCTAGGACTTCGGAAACCTTGCATTATGCATATAACAGCAGAATTGTGCTGGTTACTCTCTGCCAGGCAGGTGTTATACACATAGGTATTAACATCTGCTCATTGAAAAGCAGGAAACATTCAACACAACATAGTTTCTTTTTTGCTTTTGTTTGTAGTTTTAAAGAGCTGTGTTATGGGTCATCATCTCTGTGTCATTCTGGTTTGTATAAAAGGGGAATTTAGGGGTATTTCCCACCAGAAATCTTGTTGACACCTATGGTATTAGCTTTTGTTAGATGTAGCTGTAGATATATGCTGTAAACTTATTATAGGATATTGAAATATTCATCCGTCGTAACCTATCTACTATACTTTTTTATTGTTTAATACACCATGCAACATATAATTATGTTACAACAGTGGGGTGGCTCCCATGATAGCGGCATATAATTGTCTTAATGGGAGCCTCCCTGACCTTACAATGAATATTATATTTAGTTTATGTTCTTATGATGGTCAAAATAAATACTGTCTGTCTACTGAAGTCAACCGTACTTTGAGTTTTCTTAATTTTAGCTTGTTTTAAATAATGCATAATATTAAATATATAATTTATGTGTGTCCGTAGACCTGAGTGTTGTTACTGAAATTCAGTCAAAAATACTAAAATTGCCTTCAAGGATATTAAAATCGAGGATATTAAAAGCCATGAAATTTGGTATACATGATTGCTTTGGCTATGCAGTTAATGGCCCCCACTTAAATTTAACTGATGGCTCCCTTTCACTGATGGCTCCCTTTTTCTGAAACCTGTAACACGCGGGTTTGGGCAAACACTGCTGGTGGCATATCCCATGAATATGATATGCTAGTTTATAAAAGCTGGCTTTTTTAAGCTTCCTCTTTCATGTCACTGTGTCTATTTATGATCGGTGAACCGTGAAATCGCGTGTGGCTGACAAAATGGCGGTGAACCAGTGGAAGTCAAGGGCGAGCAGGCAGTGACAGCAGCTGGATGCAAGCATCTTCTTTTTTCACATATCTTTGAAGTATGTATGACCGTGTTTGTGTTAGTGACCAGCTTTGTCGTCTTTATGTAGCATGTGTTATGGTGTTCAGCGATCGTCGCTCACTTAATTCTCCCCTCTGCGTTTATTAGCAGTTTGATGTCATTGGCTGGTCTTCCATGCTAAGCACACACGCTTACCGAACTGCCTATTCGGTGATATTGCCCCTTGACAGCACCCTCAAATCGGTGTTAATCGGCAGGTATGTGGTGTGCACTAACCAACTGTCGGTGTTAATTTGCAATTTCTGCCCAATTTGAATATTGAATCGATGGCTGGCCTAGTCAACAGTTAACTGGCCAATCACAGTGTATACTTTGATTGTGTGATATTCCTAAAGCATCATAATATCGCATTGGTATGACCACTGAAATTGAGTTAGTTCAGACATAGTAGGTAATATGAATATAACCATTATCATTGGTTAGCCGAACAAACGTTTTACACAACACTGGATCATATCATCCCTGCTATTTTCCTGTGTCAACTACAGTGGAACCGTCTACTATATGAATACATCAATTCTAGCTATAGCGCCAGCAACAAGATACAATAAAGATGAATATGAACGAAAGGTAACTGGATTTTTATTCCATCCCAGAACAGAAATAATGCTAATATTTGCGAGTTTGTTCAGTACTGTGATATTTTGTGCCATTGGTGTTCAGTTTATTATTTCTTAGCATTTGAAGAAGGTGAAATGAACAGACCAGCTGACACGTAATGCTATGCACACAGCTACTAAGTAATAAACTGAGTAAAATTTTCCGTTGGTCGGTGCCTCTTTACCTGTGTACTGTGCATCATCTGAAAAGTCTGCATTGCACTTTTTATGGCAAATAATTTGATCTAGGATTGTAAACCTACTGGTCATGCAACCTCTTTCGAATGGCTGATCATTACATTTGCTGTGTGGTAGGCCCTACGAGCTGCTTGACATAAATGTCAAGTCCTGGTAGATACAATACCTGCTACCTGTAAGGCAATTTTGTTAGCGATACGAGATACCACCACTTCACATGTATGGCGAGTTATAACAATGGTATCACAGTAAACCAGGGTTGCACCCTAGCTGGTCAAAACCAGTTTTGACCGGAAAGCGGTTAAAACCGGCAAAACCTGGTCAAAACCCATTAATACTATTTAAAAGCTAATAACAACATCAACAGCTACCAATCTTCTAGCATTAAAGGGGCCCTGTATAGATTGTGCTATAGTATTTTGTCGGCCGACCCTTGGCGTCTGCATCTATTTATAGAACAGTGTGGTGCAGGCGATATGTTTGCCATCGTTTGTTCTTGGGAACACAAGACAAGTGTGCGCCGTTGTGTTGTTGATTTATTTTTTTAGTGTTGTTAGCTTGCAACAGTACATGTCATAAATAAATCCTTATCAACAACACAATCACTAGATTCAGTGCACGCTTGTCTTGTGTGTGCCGTGGAATAGTGCAATCTATATTTCTTTAATGTAGCACACATTTAGATGTAATTTATCTAGTGAGAAAAATATCAATATCTACATTTAAACACAAGATTACAAAATATTAATGCCAAATTGTCATGCGTTAACAGATCAATGCAGTTACACTAATTTTGTAAAAAGGTAAGTTCTTATATAGCGCAGTATCCAGTCCACATGACTGATCAAAGCACTTTACACTTTACTCCCTGGCAGACCTGTTCAGTCGAACACCATCTCGACTTCTCTGCGCAATTAATGCACGGAGATTATTCGTACACAAATATCCACCACTGTAAGGTACTCATTCATACAGCTGAGTGAACTGAAGCAACATAGAGTTAACGAACTTTGCCCAAGGTTCGACACCGCCACTCAGGATTCGAACCCGGGTTCTCTTGGTCGAGAGTCCAAAGCTCTTACCACTGCGCTACTTCGGTACAAATGCTTAATAAATAATGGTGTGTACATAATATACATTAATGTAAACTTTTCACATTATATACAACTATCTTCACAGTGTCTGAAATTAGCAAAAACAGATTTGTTTTAACTGGCCCAGATCAATTTTGAACTAACCCTCCTGAATTTGAACTGACCTGACCAATTTACAAACCACATCGATACATTTCCATTTTTCACATTCTTTAATCACACATGTCTACATCTATCATTTGAAAATTGCATGTAAGTACATAAGATATTAAACAGTAACAATTTTAACATTAAGTATATGTACAACACAATAGAGCTAAGTTACACTACCATAATACAACTTTGTATTGCATATATATATATATATGCATAAATAAATAATTAAAATTAGGCCTTGAAAAATGTACAAACATGTATGTAAGCACACTATAATAATAAAGTGCAAATTATAAAATAATATTTTTAATTACCGAACTAGCCTATATTAATAATAAATATTCCAAATGTATGTCCTGATTGTTCAAACTCTGCCCAAAGCTAGTACTTGTATTTAACTACATTAGTGTTGCACTCAGATGCCTGTATACAGCACATTTGCCACTTCTTTTCAGGCGTTTCCCTGTTTATTCGCTTTACAGTCTACATTTGTTTGCAAGAGCTTGATTTCAATTATACAATGGACATTGTTCAAGATCATACAAATATCTTATTTCTTATTCAAGTTGAATATGTCTTGACATTTGCATAGTATTTATAGTTGATTAAAATTAATTACATAAATATAACATACAGTTATTCACCAAATTAGGTTTTGACCAGTTTTGACCACTTTTTAAAGGGACAATTGGCCTGGTTAAAACTGGGTTGTTAAAGCCGTTTAACCCTGTGGTAGACTGGGTGCCATCATGTGGCACCACTGTTTTGTAAATTTATGATGTTGAGCTATTTATGTAGTTCTTGAGATTACCAGATTTTTGGATGGATTATTTAATTTGCTACCTTGATAAACTACTCTGATTAACATAGTTTTACCCTTACAGTCAACATGAGTCTAGTCTCTCAAGCGTTTTTATGTTAATGCCAAATTCATATTACTAGATGTCGGCATCTGCAGCGAACATTGTCGAATGTTTCTGTGCTATTTGAACAGTTCCACTTTCTTTACATATATACTGACAGTTTGGGAGGCAGTTGAAACATCAGCAACCGGGAATGGACTCAACTGTCTACAAACGCCAGTTGTCAGATCAATATCCTACGTAAATAAATGTAGCTATTCAGACGACAGAAACACGCAACCAATAATGAACCATCTAGCAGAGAAGCCGTATGCACCATGATCTTCGGTGTTTACGTTTGTCCTAGATGACAGTAGGTAATTTTTATGACTGTTTTTTTACTAAACTGCCATGCATTGTATTGTAACAAGCTTAGACTTGTCCTAGAGGACAGTATAATTTCTATTATGTGTAACTGCCTGTACAGCAAATCACAAAGGGCTTTGATTGTTTCTAGACAACCATTATATAACAGACCTTGACATTAAGGTTTTGTATCCAGTGGCCCAGGTGGCAGTAAATTTGAAAAGTTACTGGCCCGCCCCAAAAAGTTACTGGCCAGGATTTTGTTTAAAAAAAATTGATACCGTGGTGCTTGTCAGTCGCTTCATTAAAGAAGTCCACAAATTCTACGTTACGCTTGGAGTGACATCATGCTGACTTTTTCTAAATTCTTATTTGTACGTTTGTGCACATCATGTACGAAATTAAGATAACGACTATAAGAAGGGATAACGCAAAGTTAAATGAAGATTTTTAATCGTGGTATCACTGCAGTCTGCTATTAATGCAAAATCTGAGACGTCACCAACCTATTTTCATCTCGCGGTTTGATACTTTAGCTGGCCGTTTTCAGCACATCAAAAGCATTCCTTGGTTTTGGTTGTGCCTGAAACTCAATGCTAAGGCCAGTATTGCCAGGATTAGGCACATTATGCCATGACAAATGTGCATCTGAACGCTGATACTATGGGTATCATGTTATAATTTTGACTGGCAATGACCAATGCTGATGTAAACAACGCATCAGTGTGCGACAATGTGACTGCTGTCCAGAGTCCTTGCTCTCATTCCACCCAAGGCACAGCTGTATTACAAGATCCACCGCTGCAGCCATGGTCTTTAGCAAGGCTATAACTTGTTTGACAGTATAACAAATGTCCTTGATGCCTTTCCATTATGGAATATTATATGCACTAGCGTTTTATCATGCAGACAGTTGATATTGCCTGCCATCTGGAGCCAACGTGTAACAAGACCGCTTATTGGGTGAATAGTTAAAAAAAACCGCCATTCACCAATCACGCGGGCGGAAACAAACGGGTTTGGCAGTGTATACACGTCATCATATACGCATGACTGAGTTTGCCGTTATTTGATTAGTTATAACAAAAATGTAACAAAACAAACATTGATTTAAATAACAAATAAAACGATGGTGGTCAATCGGAATGAAACCCGTGGCCAGGCGGGCCAATAAAATATGAAAACTGGTGGCCCGAACTGGCCTGACAGCCTAAATAAAGGCACTGGGCCAGCGGGCCAGCGTTAATGTCGAGACCTGTATAAGTATTATACCATTTGCTTGAGCCACGAACCATATTATATTCAATTCAATTCAATAGCTTTATTCCAGACTCGACAGTACACGCACATCTATATATACATGATACATACACATACAGGAAACTGGGGTCCATATGTTATTGTCCAGCATACATTAAAGATTATAAATATAATCATGTACTGCTGTATATATTCTGTAGTTATAAGTCAGGAATTCAGGTACAATAACTTATTCCAGTGTTTGCGTATTCTGGATGAATACCGCAAGTTGGTAGCAAGAATATCCTTTATAATATGATTAACAGAACTATCAAGTCTATGTATAAAGCGATATATTAAGTTCTTAATTACAGATTGGCAACACTGTACATCAAATAAGGTGCATAAAAAACTAGTACTTTCATACTTAGATACACCAAGGAACAACTTGAAAATATTATGATATGTCACATGTAATCTATTAATTGTTGATTTCTTAAAATTCCACCATAATTGCACAGTATACATCGGTGAGCAATCTGTTCGAAACAAAGTGAGTTTCACCTCTAATGAGCACATATAAAATTTACGCAGTATAATATTACCTTGAGCACATAATGTTCTCCTTTGTCGGTTAATGTCTGCATCATCAGAGAGATCTTCTGTGATGAAATGTCCAAGATACTTATATTTAGTCACTACATTCAGTATGATCCCATTCAGTTTAAAGTTTAGAATATGACATCCTTTAAGACTCTTAGACCTCAATACCATAATGGCACTTTTTTGGTATTATATTTAACATCATGACTTATTCCAAATCTCTCACATTCATTCAATAGTTCACATAGTCCAACTGATGATGGTGATATCAAAATTAAGTCATCAGCATACATTATATGATTAATCAAATGACCATTCACATTACAGCCAACATTAATGGTTGTTCACTTAGTTCATCTACGTATACATTGAACAAATATGGAGATAAAATACCTCCCTGTCTAACACCATTAGTTACTTTAATGTTACTAGAGTATATATTCCCCCACCTAATACACATGTCCTGGTTACTATACCAGTAAATCAATATTTCGATAATTGTCCTTGGAGGAAATTTGTCCAGCTTTGTCCTTAATAACTGGTACAAGTATAACAGACAACATTGCCTCGGGTAGAAACCCGTGAACCATGAAGCTGGAGAAGCACATAGTAAGTAACGGTATAAGTATGTTGGATGCATATTTTATGTGTTCTGAATATATGCCATCTGCCCCACATGCTTTATTTGCATCGAGCTTTTTAATCGCATGAATTACTTCATCTGCCGGGACCACAAGATCCTCATATGAAGTATCACAACTATATTCATAAGTATCTATACGACTATTATTAACACAATTCAACAAGTCACTGAAGTGTTTCCTCCATAGTTCTACAATTTCGGTCCCACCAGATATGCCTTTTATACTAGCAGGAAGTGGAGTGTTGCAATTATTTATACTCTTAATCTCTCTCCAGAAGGCTTCAGGGTTAAGTTCAGTTAATTTCTTAGCCAGTGCTTCCTTATGTAACATGTTTTCATTGTTTTTAATAAAACGCAGGGCATATTTAAATTTTGCTTTACATTTCAGATGCAAGTCATATAAATGACCTTGTCTAGGTTTGCCAGCATTAATCCACATGTCTCTAGTTTCTCTGGAGGTATCATACAGATCGTCCACATACTCTGCCCACCCAGGCTTATTAGTATATTTTTTCTTGTTCTTAGGCATACTTTGTTCACTAGCATCGAGTAGTGATCAAACAATGTCATTGTACAGTTTATTTATAGAATGTACATGATTTGCATCATCACAATGACTATCTTTACAGCCTACAGCCTCGGTAGGGACATGTAATCTATGCAGGTATTTGTCAGTCAGCATACAATATCTGCTTATGTCATTTTCTGTCATACAGTTCCGTTTAATTTTAGCAGATCCATTACTAGTATGATCTGTTAGTTCTGGAATATAGTCACTGTTAACATACACTGTGAGTGGTATATGATCTACGTCACTTAAGTCATATAGAATTTCAATCCTAGTTACAGTATTATGAAAAGTTCTTCAGTTCGAAGGGTATTAACATCGACAAAAAAGACATTTCTGCGTGTCACACTCTCAGTTCGGGCAACAGATCTGCATCGACGAACACGAGTCAACACCGAACCACCACACGTCCACGTATTATCGTACGCTTCTCCAACAGGAAAGCTAAAGTGAATGTTCTGAAATGGAGCAAGAAACTACGCGGCACCAACGTTTATGTAAACGAACATTTGATGGCAAAGCAAGCGAACCTCGCGAAATCCGCCCGTCTACTGAGAAAGCAAGGCAAAATCCAATCAACGTGGACGAGAAATTGGATGATCTTCGTTAAAGCGAACAGTCCTGCGGACAGTGCCAAGATTCGACTCGTTAAGTGCATGGACGATTTCCGCGACTTTGATGTCTGAATCCACCGGCGAAATAAACTCTACGTCTACGACTATGTTGTTTTTGTTGTTGTTGTGCATCTTCTATACTAGTGTTACACACTGCGTGACTGTCTTTGGTGTCTGATTCCACCGAAATTAACTCTACGACTCAGCTGTTTTTGTTGATGTTGTCCATTCACTGTATTACAGTTGTACACTGTGTTTGTTCTTATTGATAACAATGGTCAAAACTGTATATTACTTTATTATAGCAAACATATTGCTTTGCTGTTTCTATTTCATTTAATACCTACTATCTACCATTTACATGGCTAACACCGTGAAAGAAAATTACTCACTCAAATTGTGATGATATGGATAACATATTTGAAACCTACAAATATACTGAACACAGCAGGTGTCATTTTGAGAAGGATATCGATCCTGAAAATAATTATTACAACAACATATCAACATCTTGTAAATATTATACAGAACAATAATGAGCTAAACAGAAATTATGACGGTGGTCTGTCTTTAGTACATTTTAATAATAATAATATATTTTATTTAATATAGCGCCAGATCCAATTATAAATTGTTCGTGGCGCTTTACAACATGTAGAACCCAGATAGAGGTATTAATGATGGCTAAATAAGCATGCATTTTCTAAAAGAAAATTTAAATATTAGTAAAATACGAATAAATACAGTAATTAAATAAATATATTAAAATAATGATCGTAGCTACAGTTCTATGTAGAAATAAGACATTGTCAATTCATTTAACTGAACTAATGTACATGTAAGTATAAAATAAATATATAAATAGGTTAATTAATACATAAGAGATATAAAACAAATCAATGCAGAGAGTAAACTATGCCACATTGGACAAGAACGAGAGTCTAAAAAAATGAGTCTTTAAGCGTGCCTTGAAAGTAGAGAGACAATCAGACGTTTTAATGTCATTAGACAAAGTGTTCCACAAAGTCGCTGCGGCGACCGCAAACGAATTGTCCCCAGCTTTGACATGAGTCCGCAGGACCGTTAACATGTTATTGTTGGTAGAGCGCAGGGCTCTTGTTGGTTTGTATGGGCATACAAGGTCGCATAAATATTTCGGGGCATCGCCATGCACAGCTTTATATGTAAACACTAATAGCTTAAAGTCGATTCTGTGTGCTACAGGCAACCAGTGAAGAATGCACAACAGAGGCATGGCGCTGTCACTCCGTGGGCGGCGTAGGATCAACCTAGCAGCAGAGTTGTGCATTCTCTGCAGTCGAGCGATGTTGTTGACAGAAGTGCCGTATAGAAGTGAATTGCAGTAATCAAGCCTTGATGTAATAATGGCGTTGACGACACGTTCCTTTGTCGACGTTGGGAGATAACGACTCATCTGGTTAATATGGCGCAGGTGAAATGAGCACACACTGACGATGCTTGAAACTTGCTTCTTAAAATCGAGGTGGCGATCCATAACGACACCAAGGTTACGAACACATCTTGAGGCAGTAATCGTAACATCTCCTACGCGTATCATACTGCCGTCAATAAGCGCAGCGGCACTCTTTGGCACTACGGGAAGATATTCCGTTTTATTGTTGTTCATGCACATGTAGTTTGATGTCATCCACTGATTGACAATATCTAGACACTCCTCCATACATCGCCGAGTAGCAGCCAACGCAGTCGCAGTGAGGTCAAAATGGCAGTACAATTGCAGATCATCCGCATAATGATGAAAACAAAGTCCATGCGCTCTAATTATGTCGCCAATGGGTTGTACGTACAACGAGAATAACAAAGGACCCAGCACTGAACCATGTGGGACACCCGATGTCACACAAGTTGTATTCGATGACGCATCACGAATGACCACACGCTGGGTCCGGCTCTGCAGATAGGATTGCAGCCAGCCAAGCGCCTTGCCAACAATGCCGTAACGCAACCGAAGGCGCTGGATCATTATCTTGTGATTGATTGTGTCAAAGGCCGCACTAAAGTAAATAAGAACTAGTGCCGTGCCTTGTCTATTGTCTATAGCGGCTTTCATGGCATTTGTTACACACAATAGTGCGGTTTCAGTTGAATGATTCTTCCGGTAGGCTGATTGGAAACAGTCTTCCATTCGCTGATCGGAAATATGAGAGATGATCCTTCACGCAATAACTTTCTCTATGACTTTTGACAGATGGCTTAGGTTGCTGACTGGACGGTAGTTGTTGAGTATGTCCTTGTTAAGTGATTGTTTCTTGAGCAATGGCCGGACAATTGCATGCTTAAGCAGCACAGGCATGACTGCCTCCTCGAGTGAAGCGTTTACAATTTGTATGATGATAGGCACGATACTGTCCATGTTGTCATTTAGTTGCTTAGTTGGTAGTGGATCAAGTGAGCATGTCTTATTCGTAGTGCCAAGAATATTAGTGATTTCGGCTGTAGTAGTTGGCTCGAACACTTGAATTGGGTCAGTAAAACAACGTGTCTCGTCCTCTGTCGGGTCAACGGCAATGCGGTAGTGCAAGTTAATAAATAATTTCTCGATCTTTTCTTGGAAGATACGTGAGAATTTATCACATCCTTCCTTCACTGAGCAGAATTCAGGAAGTTGCATGTTGTGTACGTCGAGTGATCTCAGAATGCGAAACATGTTCTTGTTATTAGCGTTCTGTAATTGTCCGCGATAATACTCGGTTTTCTTACTGGCTATCATTGTAGTGCAGTCGTCGCGAGCGGCGACGTATAATTGGCGGTGTATTTCGAGTTTTGTTCTTCTCCACAGATTCTCACACGTTCGCCTCTTCTCTCTTGCTTCGTCGACCTCAGCGTCATACCACGGATGCGGCGAGTTTTTAAAAACCGTGGTTTACTAAAGGACTCGGAAACGCATGTATCAAGACAAATAATTTGTATCAAGCATTTCTGTCATCCAGATCAATTATCTCGGAAACTAGATATAAATCATATAAAAATAAACCCAAGCCAATATGGATTTCAACAAAATATGTCAACATGTCACGCACTAATAGATCTTGTTGATGCAATAACCCATTCATTGGATGCCAAAAAATATGCTATTGGTGTTTTTATCGATTTAAAAAAGGCATTTGACACTGTCAATCACAAACTGTTATGGAAAAAAATGGAATTTCTTGGTATCCGTGGTGGGGCATTCAACTGGTTAAATAGTTATCTAGAAAACAGAAAACAATTTGTGTCCATTGACAAATGTAATTCTACTGTGCGCAATATTTCATGTGGTGTCCGATCCTGGGCCCCAAACTATTCATTCTATACGTTAATGATATGTATAACATATCTAATCTAGTAAAATACATTCTCTTTGCAGATGATACTAATATCTTTTATGCAAATAGTAACATCAATAAACTAAACAAAACTGTATGTAACGTACTGGACCAAATGTATACATGGTTTGCAGTAAATAAATTAACTCTGAACGTATCTAAAACCAATTATATGTTATTTGGAAATCGTATGCTAAACAAAGAAATTAATATAAAAATACAAAATGTTGATATCGAAAGAGTAAGGGTCACCAAGTTTTTGGGTGTGTTTATTGATGATCTACTAAATTGGAAAGCTCATATAAAATACGTACAATCAAAGCTTTCAAAAAGTACTGCTATAATGCATAGATGCAGTCATCTACTTGATAGAAATAGTAGACGTATTCTATACAGTTCTCTCTTTTTGCCATATTTAAATTACTGTGCAGAGATATGGGGAAACACGTACCCAACAAATACTAACTGTATTTTCTTATTACAAAAAAGAATAATCCGCATTATATTTGGTGCAAGACGGTTGGATCATACAAACTCACTTTTCCAACAATTACATGTTCTCAAATTTCCAGATATCATGGAACTGAAAACATCATTATTTATGTACAAAGCTTACTACAGCTGTTTGCTGAATAGCAAATTCGAATAATATAATATTGATGTCTCAAAATACATGTACGTGTGTGTATATATATATATGTATGTATATATGTGTGTATATGTATGTATATGTGTGTCTACACACAGGTATATAATTATATATAAATATATGTCAGGGGTAAATTTACACAAAATTCAATGACTTGGTATTTACCCCCTTCAAACATTGTATATTCTCACTTGTATTATAGTTAAACTTGTTTGGTTGTCTTGTTTTGTATATATATTGTTATCAGTGTTCTGAATAAACGTTCACTCATTCATTCATTCAAAATCATAGCTTGTCACAGCATGATCCAACCATGAAGTTGTATCCCATCTTTCACTGACATATGTGTATGAGTTTTCAGGTAGGTTTACATAGGTTGAAATTTGAAGATTATTTTCTGTGCAGAAGTTCATCATGTGACCAGCAAATAACGAGTTATCCATATCACTTAGATTAGCATTCCAATCACCAATTATGGCAAAGCAAGTATTGTCTAATTCATCTGTAATTGCCTTGATTACACCAAGTTTTTTTTAATAAGCAGGTTCATTGTCATTACATTGATATGGCATATATACATTAAATATTACACATTTCTTTGACCCTAATGTAATTTCTACTGCTACAATCGAGGTTAAGGTTTAGCAGTTTTATGCATTTTTCAAATTTAACATTCCACATAATTGTAACTCCACCAGGTGGATGATCATGTACTATGCCGTCTGCATAGTCAGTTGTTGACACACCAGTCCCATGGAAAGATCTGTGCAAGATATTTGTGTGTTTCAAGTCTTGTTTAGTAAACCATGTTTCTTGTAGACACACTATATCATTGTCCTTAAATAAATGTAGTATATCAGCCCTAAGGGCCAACCTTTTCCTATTATTTGGAAGGCCTCTACAGTTATAACTGGTTAATTTGAACATTTTAGATGAGAGTATTTATCTGCGAATGTGACTTACAAATTTACAAGATATTTTCAGTTGATTGACCTTTTTGGTTCTCTCCAACCATTGGCAAAAGCCATGTCTGGCCAGAGATCACATGACATAAATACTGATGGATTAAGGCGCATGCATGTAATGTGAAAAGACGCATAGGTGTTTGTTTAGTGTTGATGGCTTCCACGTTAGCATCAACACCAATTTGTCCAGTAAGATGCTGCTTGATGTAATTTTCTGTTACTTCTGGATCGAACCTTGTTGCAAACACATTTGTCTTTCTCATTTGTACACCAACTGTCTTGAGTCCTGAGTCTTTGGCATTGCCAACTAGCCCTTGTCTTTGCTGTTTTCGCCCACCGTTCACCTTTCCAGCATGTGGCATCCTTTGTTCATTTGGAGTAGTTGGTTGTCCTTGTTTGGATCTAGTAACAGTACTCCACTCACCCGCGGCAGTCACTGCTACATCGACAAATGTAACAGCAGGGGTCACTGCAGTTGGCATTGGAGCTTGCTGTACAATTGCAGCTGATTCAATTTTGGCAACATCAGTTTCGACTGAGTCAGTTGACATGACATGAGTTTCTCCCGAGTCAGTTGATGCAACAAGATTATCAACCGGGCCAGCCTGGGTGTCATTATCCGAGATCACAGATACAGTTGCATCCTGTTGCATCATTACAATCTTGCAGATCCGTGCGTTCATAGATGATGAAGTGTCTTTCAAGGTGCTCGCCACGTTGGTGACCGACTTCATGCTGTCTTTCAAAAAGTTCATTTCCCCTTCCAGTTTCCTAATTGAGTTCAGCAGCACTGACACATCAATACTATCAAATGTTATAGGCGGAAGCCTACCCAAGTCAACGGCAGCAAACCTTGGGACTTCATCACCCTTCTCCTGTAGCAGACGGATGATGTCGTCGATGTTGTCCTTGTTCTTTTTTTCCTCCCTTTCGCTTAACATTACAAGTCTGAGCATCAGAGACTAGATCGAACAGCAATTTTTTCGATCTGTCGATCTCGGTTGTGGTGTACGTGCCCACACATAGCTGAACGATGGTCTCAGGAGGCAAGATTGCCAACTTATTCGTCATGAAGCATAGCATTTCATTGATCACAGGGGGTCCTCCTCGTCCATCCCGGTTCGATCTAGCACGAGTAGTCCGATTGTCGCCCACTTCTGGTTCGTCGGCCATTTTTGTTTTTATTTCAGCACCCACCGCACAACTTGTTTTAATGTAGACAAGTTCACACACGCAAAACACGACTTTTAAACTTTGTTTTTCATGTTCTGTGGACACTCATATTCACAGCACAGATAAATTTGTTTGTCAATCGAATAGATTAACGCGCAACACAACGATGTTTACACCAACAGCTGCAAACCCGCTCCGCCGTTCCGCCACCTATCCGTATTATAATATAATTGCATGGCTGAGTTACCCGGGGAAAAAAGGCAGTCAATTATATATATACTAGACACCCCAAACCCATCCCAAATGTTTCCAGCCTACCCACATTAATAAATGGTAACTGGTCACTGGCCTAGTTGTTAGTACAACCTTTTGCCAGAAATCTCAATCTCATGATGATGTGGTTGCACAAACAAACAGAACAAACTTTTTTGAATCCAGACCCACCTCGATTTCACCGTTATAATTACATTTTTGCTTAAATTTGACACCTCATGCAGTGGGTAAATATTTAATCATTCAACATCATCACAGGCATATTTGTATTACAAAAATATTATGTCTTAGCGCACTATGAAGCCCAAATAGCAACTTAGTTTGCACTAGTCTGCACCACTGCGGTCGTGCGTTACTGCATCGCGTGTAAAATGAGTGATGTAGCAGCGTGTGTTGATACAAACTGGGGCGCTATCGATGCCCCAAAAGTGCACTAAGACGTAATATTCTTAAACGTAAATATGTCTGAGATAAATGATGGAACCAATGCACTAAAATAACAAAGTTAGCCCAAACTGAAGTGGTATAACTGTGAAATCGAGGTGGTCTGGATAGGGCACAAGTGCCATATTTTATAATATAGATATGTCGTATTCCTAGTTATCCAATGTAGCTTTTGACACTCATTTTTTATAATACACTAACTTGACGGGCGATAATTTTGACACTAAATAACAAATAGTTCCATCTGTAGGAAATATATGAAATGAGAAAGAGGGCGCTACTTGTAAGCATGCGGACATTACTATTGACAGGTAGACCTGGTGCATGTTACGATGATATAGAAAAAACATTAAATTCCACGTACAGCCTTTTGAAAAATTGAGCCCCCAAGTTCTCCACCCCCTGGACGAATTTCGAAAATGTGTAAAGGCCCATTTACACGAACAACTAGTTGGCGGACTAGTTGGCCAACTCGGTGTTGCCCAACTAGTCTGGCAACTAGTTGCTCGTGTACGCATTGGTTTAGGCACGATTTGTCACGGCGTCGACGGAGTCGTCCAAATTGGGGCTAGCCCCAATCTGACCGACTAGTTATTCGGAGTTGTGCCTAATTATCCAATCAGGGTTCATATACTTGTAAACATTTCGTCCGCCATTTTTTCTTCCACTTCGAATTACAAGTTGATCGGAATAACGAACATAATAAAAGTTTGCGAAATATACACTCTAGGATCTACACTTGCATGACAAAACAACGACGAATAGTAGAAGACTGCGACGTCCTTAGCACAACAAGTTAATGTGTATTCTAGATTTTACGTAAATTTGTTGCAATATTTACTGCTGTCCCAACCCGAGTCCCAGGTCCATGCGGGTCGATCACTCGATACACTATCTGTTGAAGTTAATTAACGCCTAGCTTGGCGACCCTAGCCTAGGCTAGACTACCAGGTACTGCAGGCAATGGTTTTAAGCGAAATAAATAACATCTGAGAACTGTAATCGTTGTTTCAGCAAAAACAATTCCGTTTGCTGTCAACTACTTTTCTGTTTCTTTTACCCGAGAGCTCCAAATCGTAAGCAGTCGAGGTCAAGGTCGCAGTTGTTCGCTGTGTCGAGACATGTCACATGTGTAAATGCACACGTAAAAGTTGTCGGACTAGTTGGACAACACCGAGTTGGCCAACTAGTCCGCCAACTAGTTGTTCGTGTAAATGGGCCTTTAATCTACGAACCATCTCGATGGGCCCGCTAGATCACATGCAAAATTTCAGCCCGATACATACAAAACTGACGGAGATGTGGGAGCACACACAAAATTACTTCATTTCAAGAAGAATTATTTGGGTGGTCTAGTCCAGTTTGGAGAGAAAGAAATGATAAATGTCCCAAACGGCATTAATAATGGTGACCTTTGCCCTGCCCCTGAACTCGGCCCACCCTCAGTTCCTTGGTAAGTTTTTTTGCAGTTCCGTGGTAGAGTGGGACAGATTTAATATGGGCTGAGTTTGTGCAGGTGTACTGTTGGCAGTGTTGTTAATCATGAGAGATGTTGTGTTAGGTGCTGTATGGCATGGGGGGTTGACCCGCTGGGACGGAAAGGTAATAGGGGAAGGAGAGAGGAGGAACTGTGTAACACCTAAAGAGGTGGAGAGGGAGAGAAGGGAGGGAGCATGAAAAGGTGAACCTGGTAACAGGTATGGAGAGAAGGGGGATGAACTCCATAATAGTGAGGTAAAAAGAGGGGGTGAACTTAGTAATAGAGAGAGCGAGGGGGTGAACTCCATAAAAGAGAGAAAAAGACAGAAGATGAACTTGGTAACAGAAAGAGCGAGGTGGTGAACTAGGTAACAGGTACAAAGAGAAGGGAGGTGAACTTTGTAGCAGGGAAAGGGGGGTGGGTGAACTCCATATTAGGGAGCGAAAGAGAGGAGAGAAACTGTAACAGGTATGGAGAGAAGGGGGGTGAACTCAATAAGGGAGAGAGGGGGTGAGCTTGGAAACGAGGAGGGAGAGGGAATAATTCAGTAACACAGAGGGAGAGAACTCGATAGCAGGGAGATGAAATGATAACGGGGAGGGAAAGGGTGATGAACTTTCTAACATGGAGGGAAAGGGTGATGAACTCTCTAGCATGGAGGGAAATGGTGATGAACTCTCTAACATGAGGGAAATGGTGATGAACTCTCTAACATGGAGAGAAATGGTGATGAACTCTCTAACATTGAGGGAAATGGTGATGAACTCTCTAACATGGAGGGAAAGGGTAATGAACTCTCTAACATTGAGGGAAATGGTGATGAACTCTTTAATATGGAGGGAAAGGGGGTGAACTCTCTAACATGGAGGGAAATGGTGATGAACTCTCTAACATGAAGGGAAAGGGTGATGAACTCTCTAATATGGAGGGAAAGGGTGATGAACTCTTTAATATGGAGGGAAAGGGGGGTGAACTCTCTAACATGGAGGGAAAGAGGGATGAAACGGGAATGAATTCGGTAACAAAGTTATGAACTTCAAAACAGAGCAGGGAGTTGGAGGAATGAACAATGTAGCCATGTGTATGCCAAATCTACTTCCCCCAGGGATATTATGTGAGTGCATGATATAGTGGTCTGGCTTCGGGAGGAAGACCTGCCAGCTGGCATACTGCACTGAAGCAGCTAGGTGCAGAGGCAAAAATGGAACTAGTAATTTGAGTTTCAACACCATTATTCATTCTGATAAAAGCAATCCACAGTCAAAACATGGGTGAAAGAGGACACACTCATTAGGTTATCTGCCAGAACCCCAGCCAGGGAATATACCAGGTTAAAGGTCACACTAACAGATTAGAACTGCTGAAAACCTGTCCACATCTTGCTCCATGATGTGTATCCAATATGTGCCCAATGTGTTCTATGATTAAGCCATTTTCCGGTTGTTTTGCTGCCTCCTCAACATGTTTTAATCAGCAGTAATGTTTTGTAAACCCATAGCATGGCAGTTTTATATACATTTGTAATGCGTTAATTAAAAAATACATCCCACTCTGATCGCCCCAGAAAGTGCAATAAAGAAATTGTTGTAGTTACAGTACTTTTTAAGGTAGTGCATTTTGAGAGATGATTTGAAGGGCATATGTTATTGAGTCTGGTCAAAAGTACCCATAAATCTAGTCAGGACTTTAATAAGACTGAAAAAAACTTCAAGTTTTTGCCACTTTAGACATGAGTAATGGGCAAATTTAATCTGAACGATACAGTTGAATGTCGTCTTCATTTCTGAGGCAATATCAAAGATGGCTCCATGAGTATTAATTCTCAGTATCCTATGGACAGAACTATGTACATGCTGATATATTGCTTTTATTCGTAGACCACATTTAGCATTTTTTGTGAAGCACTTTCCGGTGTGATGGTATTGCTTTCGGAAAATTGTTTCCACACACAAAAACTAATCAAGGGTCTACCTTAGGGGTGGTACCATAATTGCGCAAACTCCCAAAAATGTACAGCATCACGTATGGATGAATAGTGGTTTGGTCATCTCCACATATTGCAGGGAAAATAAATTCAGGTCAGTTAAATACAGTGGCTGTTGGCTGTGGTGTCAGATCACTTGTAATCTTGCTTCCCACTGGGAGTGGGTGGATGTTTGAACTAATAACAAAACACTAAGTATTAACTTTGTCAACTTGCTAGACCTCCCCTTATTCAATTTATTCAATTCAATAACTTTATTCCGGAATATTACATCCATATAAAATATCGACTAGACTATGACTAATAACTGTATTTACTGCCTAACACAGACTTAGCCTGGCTCCGTGCTTCACAAGGTGCAATACACTTGGCTGCGCCCCAAGTTGCTCGCCAAAAATAATAATCAAAATGAAATATGACCCATCCCTGCAGCTCCCACCACCCTCGCCCATCACTGAATCACCTCCTCTTCCCACTTGGCGCCTCCATTGTTTAAGTCTCGCCTCGACTTTGCTCCGTTATTTTAACTTTATGAGTGCTTATTGTACTCCTTTTTGTGTTTACTTACAGTTAATAGTTTCAAGTTTTACTTCTAGATTCTAGTGGTCATCGTTGTCGACACTTTTATTAAACACTTTTTCATTATAACGTGTTTAGACTTGTCTTTGACTTGTCACGATCAACTGAGCCGTCAAGGCGGACCACTCACAATCCCGCCACCAGCGAAAGTGCCCCGCCTGCACAAAATTGATGCGCAGCGGCGACAACCACCCGGACAAGTGTCGCTCTTGTCGTCTGACAGCCGCTCGCCGACGTCGGCGCTCGCGTGATCGCAAACGACCACGCTCGCGCACCTCCAGCATTTCTAGCGGTAGCTTTCGTGGCTTTTCTCCCATTCTTTCTACTGAGAATACCCGCGAAGGTGACTATGAGTCAATGATGGAGGAAATCTTGCGTTTGCTCCGTGAGCAACGAAAGTTCCCATCTGTCAACTCCGAGCCGGTCAATTCGTCTACCGACACCGTAAGTAACTCGCCAACTCATTCTTCCGGAGGCCCAACTATGACCCGGGCGGTTGACGGAACTGGCCGGACAATTGTCCCAACAGTTGGATCCCACGCAGCCACAGGGGAATCCAAGCACGCAACCGGTAGCTCATGCCAGTGGGTCTATACCAGAAGGCCGACTCAGCTCGGACAACCGGAGCGAGTTCCCGGACACCCGGAGAGGGTAAACCGGAACCAGAGGGGCTTTCCCGCGAATGCCACGTTCGGTACACCCTCCGGTTTGAAACTCGAAACCCAGCCGGACCTCCGGTCCCGGCGGGAGTAATTCGAGAAGGCAGCGTTCGGCACGCACACCGGTCCAAACCCCGAAACCCGGCCGACTCTCCCGTAGCTGGGGGAATTCCCCGGAATTACCGCGTTCGGCCCGCACAACGGCCTGAAGTGCCGGAGCCAGAGGGCTTCCATCGGGCATCCCGCGCGCGTCACCGAGGTGGAGACCCGGTAGGGCCATCAGTATCCGAACATGATTCAGTTGGCGGCTATGGCACCAACACTCACCTTTCGCCTTCTGCAGCTGCAGGTTCGGCCCGGCATCTTTCCTCCGGCCACAATTTTTTTTTGCCCTTTGCGTGTTCTAGTCACAACGCCCCACCGACGGCTGATGATCTCTCCTACGATTATTCTTGCTCCGAAAACGAGTGTGACTCGATCTCTGTTGACGGCCAGTTCTCCGACACGAACGAACAACTTGACACGTTCCTGTCGGACGAATATTACCGGCACCAGACAGTATCGTCGCTAATGCCGCACTGCGTTTGTCTTCACTAGCACAGGCTGATTACGTGGCTCCCGTCGCACCACAGCCTGGGTTCCCGTTTTCAACGGCCATGAGAAACCATTTTCACAAAATTAACAGCGATTTACAACCACCTCCAGTGGGCAAATCGCAACGTTTTGCATCAGTCCGTCGTGCTAGGGAGACCCTCTACACCCCAGTGGAACTCCCTTCAGGTGAATTTCCTTTCTCCAGGGATTCTCCCGTTGTGGACAGAGGTTTCGCAAACATTTCAGGGGGGGAGCTCAGCACAAGTTGGGGGCAGAACAACGCTATTTCAGGGACCTCACGACCCTGTCACGTAGACTGCTTTGTATCATGTCATTTTAGGATTGGTCTGGGGCTTATCTGAATCGTTCAATTTAGGGCATGATCGACCGTGTGAACACAGGAAATGTTTCGGCAGAATCCGTGTTACACCAACTGAGGACTACCTTGCAGTTATCACAATCAGTGGCAACTGCTTGGTCGGATGGGGCCGCATTGGATTGTGCGATGGCATACAACATCTTGTTGCACCAACGCGACCTCACCCTCCAGGGGGCCTCTACCCTTTTATCCCAGGATGAAAGGGAGAGCCTCCGCACGGCGCCATTTAGATCGTCGTCCCTGTTCGATGAACTGCCAACTAGGTTGCAGTTACGAGACAAGATAGTTGGTCGGCAGCGGGAACATGCCTTATACCGTTCCTCTACACCTTTTCCCGTGGCTCAGTCCTCGCGACCTTCCCCTCGTTCCTACTGGCCAGCTCACACAAGAACCGCATCGCGACGACAACAACCTACTATGCTCCCTCCCTCCTCACATCCACGGCCCTTTCTGGCCGCCAGAGGACGTGGTTCAGACCGTTCCTTTCGTGGTCGAGGAGGGAGGAAACATAAATTGTGACTGTCTGTGCCAGGCTCCTCGGTCAATGAGCGGCCCAACCATCGCATACCCGTCGATAGGAGCTCGACTATCCCTGTTCTGCGATGCCTGGAGACGAAAGAGGTGCAACGAGTGGGTGTGCAATGTTTTGGAAGTCGGTTTCTGTCTCCGTTTCCGAGAATGTCCTCCCATGACACGTACCCCTTAACCATTTCCAGACAAGGGCCCCCTCATGAAGCGGAAAGCACTCCAGGCAGTGATCCAGACAATGCAGCAAAACAACGTAATCGAGATGGTCCACGACACTGCGTCTCCCGGGTTTTACAGCCATCTTTTCCTTGTTCCAAAGAAGTCAGGAGGATGGAGGCCTGTTATCGACCTCTCATTTCTCAACACTTTCTTAGAAATTCCCCACTTCACGATGGAGACTGCAGAAAGCATTCGGTGATCTCTACCTCGGGAAGCCTGGGTAACATCCATCGATCTTCTGGATGCCTATTTCCACATTCCCATCCACCGGGGTTACCGAAAGTTCCTTCGGTTTCAGACTCGGGACGCCATATACCAATTCAGAGCTCTGCCGTTTGGCCTCTCTCCAGCACCCTGGGTGTTCACCAAAATTATGGTGGAGATCAAAGTGCTGGTGCACGTGATGGGCATCAATCTCTGTCAGTACCTGGATGACTGGCTGATATTCTCGACATCTCGCGATCAGTGCCTCCGAGACACTGTACAAGTGCTCGGTCTCTGCCACACGATGGGCCTCCTGATTCACGAGAAGAAGTTGGACTTGATTCCCACACAGAAGTTCATTTTTCTGGGATATCAGTTCGATCTGATTTCCTTCCAGATGACTCCAACATCAGAACGATTTCACAAACTTAAGGAGCTGATTCGCTCATTTCTTCTCCGAAGGGGAAGATGTGCTCGTACATGGCAGATCCTACTAGGTCTGTTTGCCGCAACAGAAAAATTAGTTCCTCTGGGACGTCTACACACCCGCGACACCCAACATTGCATCTCACAACATTGGGATTTCAATGCATCAACCAGCAACCTGTGGATACCTTTTTCCCCAACTGCGGAGGAGGATCTCCAATGGTGGATGTCGGAACACAATGTTCTGAGGGGATCTCCAGTTACCCCGAAGGACCCAGACACACAGTTATTCACAGATGCGTCAAACATCGGCTGGGGTGCACACTGGAACTCATTGACAGTCTCCGGTGTATGGACAACAACCGAGAAAACATTTCACATCAATGTGCTGGAGTTGGAAGCTATACACAAAGCCGTGCTCCACTGGCTGAGGAAGCTTACAGGCCTCACAGTCCTTGTAGCGTCAGACAACTCCACTGTAGTGTCCTACATCAACAAGCAGGGCGTAACACGGTCAATATCGCTGTGCAGACGGACCAAGAGGCTGCTCCTCATGTGTCAGACCAGCCGGATAGTGCTACGGACACGCCACATTCCCGGGAGATTGAATGTTCTTGCAGACGTCCTGTCGCGCCCAGCCCAGATGTCGGGTACAGAGTGGTCTCTACACCCCTCTGTCTTCCGGGCCCTCACACTGGAATGGGGAATTCCCTTGTTGGATCTATTTGCAACGAGGTGGAACCACAAGCTCCCCCTGTTTGTGTCCCCCGTTCCAGATCCATCAGCCATGGAAGTAGACGCACTATCAATGAACTGGAAGGCACTGTGGGCGTACGCTTACCCACCACCAGCTCTGTTGCCACAAGTTCTCGAGAAGGTCCAACGAGACCAGTGTGAACTGATCCTCATTGCCACCTCGCTGGCCACAAGCGATCTGGTTTCCACTCCTCTTAGGGATGTTGGTGGAATCTCCTCTATAGATACCCAACATCCCTCAGTTGCTGTCATAACCACGAGGACTAACCCATCGCGATCCCTCCAATCTCCAGCTACACGTGTGGAGAGTATCCGGGATGCCCTCTGCAGCAGAGGCTTTTCGGTTGACGTTGCCTCCCGTGCCACCAGACATCAACGAGATTCTACTCTGGCAATCTACGAGTCCAAGTGGAGGATCTTCTCTACTTGGTGCAGCACACAACAGATTAATCCACTCTCTGCTACTGGGAGTGTAGTCTCTGATTTTCTCCTCTACCTTCACACGGAGAAACACTTGGCAATTTCAACCATTGAAGGCTATCAAATGGCAATTGCCAGCACCCTTCGTGCCACTTCCGATGTTGAGGTAGGACAGAATCCATTGTTAAAGTCCCTTCTTCAGAATATCGAGTTAGATCAAGGACGTAGTAAGCGCCCTTTCCCAGAGTGGAATCTTGCCTTAGTTCTGTCAGCCCTAACCAAACCCCCTTTTGAACCCTTGCACAATGCCCCTGATAAACTGTTAACATGGAAAACAGTTTTTCTCATCGCGCTTGCCTCGGGCAATGTCCGCGCATGTGCTGGTTCTGTCATACAACAGGATAGTAGGATAACGAACCTCTTGTTGTGCATGCATCTTCTCGTGTGTCACTTGGTGTTGAGGATAATTTCAGCAGTATGTTTATGAGTTCTGGTAGCACGGTTCAGATTGCCAAAACAGTCTTCTTGATGCTGTGCGTAACAGTACACAGTATCACACCCAGTCAAAGCGTGGAACATTGGCAACGCCCAGGCCAGCTGGTTTGTGGGCTGTTCGACATGAAACACTTGCCAGTTCTGAAATGGCGCAGTTTGAAGCTTTGTGAACAGTTATGGTATAAAGATCTTTCTGGCATACTCATCAAAGTTCTTGAACGCAGCAGGCTTCAGCAACTGGATGATGACATCTCCATCAAGGATTAACCTGGTGGTGGTAGGAGCTCCAGAATGGACATCGGAGACGTACATCAAGCATGTTAGAAAGTCACTCTTCGTGCCTACATGGCGGCTTCCTCCATCAGAGGGTGACCTCACCCGGGGTGCTTTGTTAGGAGTTCATCTAGCAGCTGGAACAGGTGACTATTTGATGTTGTTTGTGACAGGATGCACATCAGTGCAGTAGTGTGGCAAGTGGCCAATGGTCTTGTATCCACAGATCCTCCGGAGATGACAATGCTTCCATCCAGTCCTTCAGCAGGGACTACTTAATTACTACTACTATTGCCACCACTACCAGTAGTAGTAAGAGTAATAGTAGTGGTAGTAGTAGTCATTGTAGTAATAATCGTAGTAGGTTCAAGCGGAGTTATTTTTCATTCATTAATAATTATAATAATAATAATAAGATGATTTATTTTCCAACATAACGATAATATATATATATATACAATGTTTGTGGCACATACATATGTATTATGTCAGAAAAAAAAGGGTATACTGAAGAAAGTTCTTATAGTTGTATAACTCTGAACAAGTTTCTTTAGGTATTACATAGTATACAATTTAGTATGTGACAATACAGCATAATCTTCATATTTATTTTTGGTATGAAATATTGCACGAATACCTGGTAAGTGAAGCCAAGCACTGGCATTATTAGTGTATAAATTAATATTAAGCATTCAAATACAGTACATTGTAATACAATCATACATTCATCAGGACATTTCCCTAGCCATTTGTCTAGGAAAAAAAATGCATATTTAAGTTTAGTCCGCAATTTTTCAAAGTTTTTATTATAAATATCTTTTGAACATATCGGTTTTTAATTTGTTAACGATTGCATAAAAGGTTGGCATCATTGTAGTGAATTCCAGCACTTTACACCATAAATTTATAAGCATCGTGATTTAATATTTGTTCGGATACTTTGAAGTACATATTGACATTGGACTCGAGAAGGATGTAAATTAGTTTGCTTCACTGAACGTTGATAGGTACTGGCATATTATTGTATGTTTTATACATCATTGAACACATTTTCACATCTACTAAGTCTTTAAATTTAAGTATTCTGCACCTATAAAATGGTGGGTTTGTGTGATGTAGTCTACCAACACCACATCAGTCTGACCACCTTTTTTTGTACCACTGTACATTAGTAATAAATGCATTTCCCCAAATTTCATGGCAGTAGCACAGTATTGGTAAGAACAGTGAGTAAATATAGAGTAAGTAAGCTTGTGGTTTCTAGGACATTACTTGCCCTGTACATCACACCGTTTATTCTAGACAGGTTTGTCTTGACATCATTTATGTGATCTTTCGAAGTCAGCTTTTCATCAATCAACTTTTTATCAATCAGAACTCCAAGGAATTTGGTCTTAGTGACTCTAGTAATTTGGTTATTGTGAATGTTTAGGTATATATTACAATTGATTCTGTCGTTGCCAAAGACCATATCATTTATTTTTGATACATTCAATGACAACTTGTTCACACTGAACCATGTGTACAGTTTCTCAAGTTCACAGTTGACTACACTTATAAGGCTTTGTACATCTGTATCTGAATACAAAATATTGGTGTTGTCTGCAAATAGAACATTGTTGTGATACATTACAAATATCATTAATATACAGGATAAATAGTTTACGTCCTAGCACTGAACCTTGCGGTACACCGCATGAGACATTTATTAAATCAGATGAACATTCACCTATTTTCACTAATTGCCTTCTGTCATATAGATAGCTCTTGACCCATTTCTCTGCCATGCCACAAACACCATAGTAAATGGGTTTTTCTATTAGTACAGAATGGTTTACTGTATCAAAAGCTTTTTTAAGTCGATGAAGACACCCTGTGTATATTTCTTTCTATCCTGTGATGCACTAATTTCTTCTACCAAGTCAAGCAGTGCATGTGAGGTAGACGTGAAATGAATCCCATATACTGGCTATTTGACAGGACATTGTTTTTATCAATAAATTGTTCTAGTCTTATTGTAGATATCATTTTTTAGTAATATACGAAAATACGAAAATTTCTAACTGTACATTGTTGTACCCAGTTTTATGAGTTTTTAAAACAGAACAAACTGATTTAGATCAGGTGGTACATTTTTAATAGCAGTTATAATCAAATTTATGCCTTAAAGGAAAACTTTTGGCTCTCACTTGTCCATCATGTACCTAATAAGAACAAGATACAGGGTAGGTTGGTGTTTATCCCCAGAGAAGCAGAAATAACTTTAATCGGCCTATTAATATGTGTCACATTCACTGTGCTGCTGCTGAACTCCTGTGTGTTTATCACAAACGTGGATTAAATCACAATAAAACATGCCTCGTCTTGCAAAAACGTCGATATGATTGCCATGTGTGGGCAACATAATGCATTGCCAAAGAGGTTATATATACTTTATCTCAAAGGGCAGTACAACAGTTTGACTGGCAAATGATTTCAGATGGTAAAAAAGGAAGTGTCGTTATTTTTGGCTAGAGCTCATGTCAGACACTGATCAGTATCGACTGGACCTGGTTTTTTTTATATACAATTGATTGGTTCATGTTTTACCTAGAAAGCCATCCAGTTTATTAGTTTATGTTTTTGTTTTTTTCCAGCAGTTATGTAATTAAAACTGGTGAAGGAAGACTGTTTTGTTTTAACAAAGCTACTCATGCCAATCTATCTGCTTTAATAGTCAGTTCATTGAAAGAGTGCAAAAAAATATAACATAACAACATCCGAGGGGACTGAAATAAGCAAGGATATGTGTGTATCGTGGACAGGTGAATGATATTTAATAACTTCAGTTTTCTGCTACTGTAGAAATTCTGAGACATCGCTAGTGTTAAAGTAATGCTTGTCAAACAAGAACTAAAAAAAATTATTTTATTCACATTAAGAAATTACTTTAAAGATAAACGTCAGCTGAAAATTATAACTGAAATTCTATATCAAAGTTGCAATAATTACATTTTGAAACAATAATTATATTTTCAAACTATATTTTTACGCAATGCAACAAGACAACACCAAATATGGGAGAAATGTGGCCAGAATAACCTTCTGGCATTTATTTATTTCTCACCAGATAATTGGATGAGTTATAAGATAAAAATAATTACAATCAAATGTGGGCCATTTGAGGTCTTAAACATTGCCCCATTTATTTTACATATACATACTTTTATTTTGCAATGGAATTTTGCAAATTACGAAAGAGTCAAGCTGCCGTTATAAAAGTTGAATTTTCTGAGCCTGGATGAGCAAAGTCTGCACCAAATACCAGACTTAGATAAGACCCTAGATTATTATTTATGCCAGCTGACAATGCCGAGATGAGTGCCATTCTCACATGTTCCGGAATTATATCAATGGTCACAATGCTCTGTAATCAGTATTTGTTTTGTCTGGCAATTCAAGCCTTTCGCACTATAAAAATGACGTCACTTTATAAACACTTTGTAGGATGCCATAATCATCAGTGCTGGATCTGCCTAGTTGAATACACAACACCCAGTCTAGACAGATACTACCTCATAAAACACAGTATGTGAAATAGGTTTTTGCATACAGAGAGCTTTGTTTTTGCAATTTCTTTATACAAAAAGCGGCTACATGCCTTAACCTCTATCAAATCAGGTGTTTAAAAACTGTTTTATTCAGGTGCAAAAAGTGCTAAATGCCACTGATTAAGCTGGTTGTTTGCAGAAATGTGCATGTTGCAAGTCAGAGTGGTATTCTTTTTACAGATATGTTGATATCACTGGTATTGGTGGACGTATGTGGTTAATGGTGCATTAAATGAGGAATGAGTAAATCTGGCTGGAATCCATATGGCGAGGATTTGTATAAACGGTGTGCCCATTGGAAATTGGCAGGACAAAAGCCACCCAAGAGGCGGGAATGAAAACATTGCCTGCTGAATAATAACGAATCAGGTTATGGGGAGAAAAGTGCACTGCTTTGATTGGGTAATCCATCGTGCTGGGGGTGGGGTGAGGGGTGTTGTGTCATGTTGTGTCCTGCATTACATCTGTTGTTGTCTATACTGTGTCCTCAGATGCTGATGACATAGTAATGAGTGCACACCTGTTTTCAGCCGACATCAGACACCAGGTGGAGTCACGGAGGCCATGCGGAGGCCGTGCGGAGGCCGTGCGGAGGCCCTGCTTCAACGTTGCTGTTGGTGTGATGTCACCTGCCCACACTACGTCTCGTGAACATTGTTCTGGGTGGTTGTAGCTGTGGCCCAGATGATCCGACCATGTCAGAATATGACAGCTGACAGTACTGAAGATGACGGCCAGACAGACAGAGTGATGGCGTGCGTGGTTGACATGGAAGTGGCGTACTTTCCAGAAAAGTCTATGTCTAAAGACGGCAGACGTACTTCCTCGGTGATACACTCGTCCCCCACAGATGAGCTCTACAGGTAAAACTGGCACACTTCAAAAAAAGACATAGTCTGTCAAGAAAGTTTAGTCAGGAAATAGACACTTGTGCCTGATGGGGGGACTGTTTCCAAAGCAGAGGGAACATCTCAGTGGGTTCTTGTGACCAGGTATGGTCCTGGTCAGTAACTAAATATGGGTGGAGGAAAAGCATTCTAAAAAAGTTGCCCGATGTAGACAACTGACAGGGTCTACAGGGGCTTTTAGTATTTGAGGTTCTTAAATATAAAGTTCTGTTGTCGGGGTCTTTGTGGTAGTTGAATATTGTGCTCATTCATAAAATACACACTTATACCAACCTATGCATGCATGCACCAGGCATGTATGCACACACATGCTTGCACACATACACAAATATTCACATACGTACATCCACGTTGGTCCTTGTAATCATGTACCGCTTATCTTATGTTCACATGTATTACCATGTGGACGAATATTTATAGTTTGAGGATGGATTTAGTTTTTCGACTTTTTTATTCTCTCAGAAACTCCTATATATAACAATTGCTTGCAGTCTTAATACAATTGTCATAGAAAAAGCTGTTTTAAAATTTAATATTGATCTAAATAAACATGTCACATTGTGTGTAATCTGGACTATCTAATTGACCTCATAACCTTAAAGTTGTTTAAGCTATGACAGCTGTAAGAAAATAAGCTCAAACAAATGGTTGTTTTGTGCATGGCAGTTGACATTTTGAAGAGACTGGTCGAACTTGTTCACCCAACCCTGTATTGTCACAAGAGAATTACTCAAGCATTGCCAATTTAATATTGGACCATAATCATTCACCAGGGCAAGGTACAATCCCTCCCCAACCACTGTCAAGGACTGATTCTAAAAAGTGATTGTTACCTCACAAAGGTTTATTTGTTGGTTTCTTATTATTAGAAGCTTAGGTGAAAAGGTGTACATTTTCTGGTGCGCACATCACCTCCATGCACCCATACATTACCTCCATGCACCCATACATCAGTGTCTCCTGCCCAGATGACATTGGATGGGCACAGGTGGTAGAAAGGCAGAAGTGGCAGAAGGGAAGGGGTGGCAGAAAAGGAGGAGGTGGCAGAAGGGGGAGGTTGTACAAGGGGAGAGTTGGCAGAAGGTAGATGTGGCAGAAGGGGGAGGTGGCAGAAGGGGAGACATTATAGAAAGGGGAGGTTGTAGAAGGGATACATCGCAGAAAGAAGAGATGGCAGAAGGGAAGAGGTGGCAGGAGTGAGAGGTGGCAGAATGGGGAGGTGGCAGAGAGAGGTGGCAGAAGGGGAGAAGTTGTAGTAGGCCAATGAGACTGTTGCTGTCTTCATGCCATGTTTGGTGGTTTGTGCATGTTGCAGATGGTGTACATGTCACCATCTCAAACCGATAATTCATGGAATGACAGGGAATTTAAATAATCAAAAATTATCGATCATACTAACCTCCATGAATAAATGAAATACACATTCTAGTATAAACACTTTGCTATGTATTTAAACAAAAAATAGCATTATAAAAAGGCTTACTTTATAAATAGAAGTGCATGCATGCTTGCAGGTGTGTATCTTAGCTGCTTCTATATTGTCTATCTTATTGGTTTGGATTCAGGTGTAACCATATCTGTTGCAAATTCAAATTTTATAGTAATAATCCGTAAGGACCCTTTGTCATTCTTACTGCTGTTCCAGACTGCCCTGTCCGACGGTTTGTGCAGGGGAAATCGTGCGCCCCCGAACAATTTCGCTCAGACCCGCCGCCCCATGCCCCCACACAGAGGCCCCGGTAGAGGGTGCCACTGCATCAGACAGCGTCGAACTGCCCGGTCCATCCGTAGGAGCACACCCGGATGTGTACGTCAAAGTGAACGGGTACCAAGACAGGCCCCCACAGAATGCCACCTACTGGCTGGATGGGAAGGGGTTGTCGCCGCTAATGGGGCGCCCAAATGGCAGCTCGAAGCATGGATCAACTGTGGTGGTGGACGAGTCTCTGTCAGACTTGTTGCCAGAAGGATCCGGGCAGGGAAAGGAGAGACGTCACGTGCCTCACTCGACCTGTCCACACTCACAATATGTGCCAAAGTAAGTAACCTTGTTGATACAACCAGTTTATGTATTCATCGTCTAAAATTTAGGGTTCGAATCCTTCTACCGATGGTCATTTCGAAACTTGGGCAATTTCTCTCACCTCACATTGCCCATGTCTTTTGGAAGAGACACTATAAGCTGTTGGTACCTCTACCTGGTGTCTATGCCAAGGGAAGTAAGTAAGGATGCCACTCAGGGTAAATGTGTGATCTTATTAACTGATGGCCAAATGAGAATCACAATGTAAATTGCACATGGTCACCATCATGAATTAAATCCTTTACTTCCTTTTAATAGATTTAACAAGATTGCTATCCCTATTAAAAACCCAGATGGACAAAGTAGTATGCCTTTAGCTTTTTCACGGCTCAACATAACTGTACGTGAGTGTTCTGAGATATTTGTCAAATTTTTAAAAACATGCTACTAAAGTGCCAAAACGCGAAGAATTGTAGCATCAGTCAGTAATAAAAAACATTTTAGCATGAGCAGTGGAAAAAAAATAACTCGAGTAATATCACTGCAACAATACAATATTTTGGCTTTGTGGGTTTTTTGTCGACATGATGTCTGGATGTTCTAGTTGGTCATATTTTCACTTGTGGCATGATGCCATGAGTTTGTTTTTTCTGTAGTTATTCTGCAGCTTATATTAATGTCAAATGGAAAAGAAATTGAATTGGATCAATTATTGTAACCAGCTGTGACAGAGTCGATAGGTATTTTATGACAGAACAACACAGCAACTCATGTAATAATGCATCAATTTTTATTATGGCAAAATGGGACAGATATCTTTCTGGGGCCAGCTGTGACAGCATGAGAACAGGATGCAAGACCAGGATATTTCACATGACCGGACGTGGTCCTGGGCCAGCTACTTGATCATGATCATGTGAGTGCGGCCACATGACCAGAATCCTGGGTCTGCATCCCTTTGGGTGTCAAAGCATTTATGTGTCACAGACCAGGGTATTTCACATCTGAGCACCTACTTGATCAATGGTCATGTGACTGCAGCCACACGACCAAAATCCTGGGACTGAACCCATCTGGGTGTCGAGCCAACCCCTTTGAGATACTAACCATCCTATCATTTACAAAGGTGGAGACATGGGGCTGGTTGGTGGACGACATGCTTCTTTGCTTGTGTTCAGAGACAACGACTGCCCGTACAGGGATGGTGCTGTTCCTATAGCACCGGGGTAGTGTTGATGATTGGTCAGCGTCCCTTCTCATGCCCCAGGGTATTTTTATGATTGGGCATCTCCCCCCTGCAGTGCAGAGAGAGAGGGTAGCACCCTCCTGTGCATAGGGTGTGAATGTTGTGATTGGTTAGTCACCCCCTCCAGAGAGGGTAAAGTCCTGTGGGCAGCCTCCCCACCCTGCAGTGATTTAGATTTAACAAGATTTAACAAGATTGCCATCCAGAAAATTACTCTGGATGGCAGGTGGACAAGGAAGCCTTTTGGCTTATCGAGAGTCCAATACTTTTTATCTACATGTATCCCGCCTTTTTAAGGTGTGTGTCGATTTTATTTTTAAACATATTCACGCTACTAGCACCAACACAATCAGGAGATAATCTGTTCCATTCATTTACAGTCCTTTGTGAGAATGAGAACTTTCTTATATCTAATCTACACTGCTCCTTTACTAATGTAGCTTCATGTCCTCTGGTCCTTCTATTTTTCTTAACTGAGAAAAAAATGTTTCTATCAATATTTTCATAACCATTCAATATTTTAAACACTTCTATGTGATCTCCTCTCAATCTCCTAGTCTCTAGTGTTGTTAAACCACATTCTTTTAGGCTTATTTCGTAACTAAGATCCCTCAGATTTGGTATCATTTTAGTCGCTCTCCTCTGTACTCTTTCTAGCATATCTATGTCCTTCTTGCGATATGGCCTCCATGCTTGTATATAATATTCTAAATGAGGCCTCACTATTGTTTTGTACAGCGGTACTATTAATTCTTTTTTTTTATACGCTATATTTCGCCTAATTAATCCAAGGATTTGATTTCCCTTTGACGCTGCAATTCCGGACTGCTCTGAAACCTTCATATCAGCACTAATGGTTAACCCCAAGTCCTTTTCTTTTACAGTAGTACTTAGAACAGTACCCCCCATTTTATATTTTATCTCTTCATTCCCATGACCTGTGTGGAGGCATTTACATTTCCCAAAATTGAATAGCATTTGCCACTTTTCAGACCATTTGATCAACCTATCAAGATCATCTTGTAAATGCTGTCTGTCTCCATCACTTTTAATCCTTCTAAACACTTTTGTATCATCCGCAAATTTTAACACCTTGCTTGTTATATCATCGTCCAAATCGCTGATATATATTAAGAATAATATAGGTCCTAGTACTGATCCCTGTGGTACCCCACTCAATACCGATTTCCAGTTTGAAGTCTCCCCATCAACTACTACACGTTGTCTTCTGTCATTCAGCCATTTTTCTATCCAGTTTATTATACCATTTCCTATGCCATGGGTCTTTAGCTTAAGGAGTAATCTTTGATGTGGTACTTTGTCGAAAGCTTTTTGAAAATCTAAATAGATGATATCTACTGGTGATCCCTCATCTACCCACCTAGTGATGTCTTCCAAAAAACATAACATATTTGTTAAGCATGACCTCGCTTTTAAAAACCCATGTTGAGATGGGTTTATCAAGTTATGTTTAACAAGAAAATCCACCATGTGATCTTTAATTAGTCTTTCTAATAATTTGCAAATCACTGATGTTAAACTCACTGGTCTATAGTTCTCTGACTTGTTTCTCGAACCTTTTTTAAATAACGGTATAATGTTTGCCTCTTTCCATTCTAAAGGAACCACTTCCTCTTCTAATGACAAATTGAAAACTGTTGCAAGCGGTACGCTAATTTGTTCTACAATTTCCAATAGTAGTTTGGGCGGAATCCCGTCCACTCCAGGTGATTTATTATCCTTCATAGCCCTTATTTTCTTAGTTACCATTTCCGAGGTTACAACTAACTGTCCTAAATAGTCTGAATCTGCCCCCTTGAACTTAGCCTCTGGCACTGGCAGTGAACTAATATCTTCCCTGGTAAACACTGAACTAAAATACTCATTTAGGTCTTCTGCCATTAAGAATCCCTCTGATATTGTATTTCCAGCACTATCTTCTAGAGGGCCGACCTTATCCTGAACTTTCTGTTTGCTTCGAATATACGCATAAAAACTCTTACTGTCATGTTTTATATTACTAGCTAATTTTTTTTCATAGCTTCTCTTTGAATTTCTAATTTCAGCTGTAGCTTGATTAAGTGCTTCTTTATAAATGTTGTAGTCTTCATCATTTCCAGTACATCTATATGACTCCACATCATTTGTTTATACTTAATTTTTCTAATGGCTTCTTTCGATAAGTGTTTCTTTTAGACCGTTTCCCTTGTTTTTTGAAAGGTACAAATTTATCGACTATGCACTTAATTTCACTATTTAAGATATTCCAGCATTCGGTTGCTGTCTTATTCTTCAGTGTGTTATTCCAGTCTATCTTTGCTAAATATTTCCTCATTTCCTTATATCTTCCTTTGTGGAAATTTCTCCTGAACTGCTTTTTATTATTTCTTTCTGATTTTACTTTGATGGTAAAATGTATCTGGCTGTGATCACTACTTCCCAGAGACTCACATAATTTAACATTGTCAACTAATTCATTCTGTGAGGACAAAACTAAGTCTAACACATTCTCTCCCCTGGTTGGTTCTAGCACATGTTGAGAAAGGAAACTATCTTATACTAAAACTAAAAACTTGTGGTCCTCACTACCCATACTCTGTAGAGATTTCCATTTTATATGCCCATGGTTAAAATCCCCCATAATAACACAGTCCCGTTTGCTCACTTCCCTTATAGCGTTTTGTATTTTTCATTCTCTTCTATGCTTATGTTTGGACTTCGATAAACTAACTCAACTGTTAACGTTGAGTTTCCTGTAACTATGTTACACCAAACAGCTTCTTCGCAATCTGCTTCTCTTTCTAATTTTATTTCATAAGCCTGAATAGATTCTTTAATATATAAAATAACTCCACCTCCCTTTCTTCCTATTCTATCTTTCCTAAACATTACATATCCTGTTAGTCCCAATTCGGCATCTGATATATCAGTGGTGGCCCACGATTCGGTTATACCTATTATGTGAGGGTCAACATCTTCTACCATAATGTTTAGTTCACTTCTTTTGTTTACTATGCTCCTTGCATTTAAACAAATGCATTTATATCCTGATTCAGAACAGTTTTCCAGGCTGTTCTTTGTCGATTTATTTCTGCTGTCTTTATCTATGCCTCCAGTTTCAGGCTTCTCTGTGAATCCCCCCTGCGAATCTAGTTTAAATAGATGCAGCCTGTCCCACTGTCAACAGATTGCAGCAAGTTCTCTGAGAAAACTGCTGCCCCCTTTCCACTTAGATGTAGGCCATCTCTCATGTACATATCTTCCTCCCAACAAAGTATCCCCATAAATCTACGAATCCCACCCCCTCTTCTTTACACATCTGCTCAACTAGTGCGTTGATCGCCATCCTCTTGCAGTTTCTATATGTCGGCCCCCTTCCTCCCATTACTGGCAAAATTCCTGAGAGGATAATCTGTTCTACTCTTGTCTTCTTTAACTTCTTCACTAACTGTCTGTACTTCTGAACTATCCCAGTTGTTCCCTCCCTCTCTGTGTTATTTGTCCCTACATGTACTAGTATAGACCCTCCCTTGCCATGCCCCAGTACCTTCTCTACCCTTTCAGTTACATGTTCTATCCTAGCCCCCGGTAGACAAACAACGACGTCCTCCCCCTCGCTTAGAGTCTTATCTGTCTTTTTCATAATCGAATCGCCCATAAACACCCGATCTCTGAGTTTCGATCGAAAGATTGACCCCTCAATCGACGTCTCTCGCTCTTTCTCGGATTTTCGCCCGGGAACTTGTTGCTGTCTTCAATGAGCATTTACTTGTTTCTTATTAATCTTTATTTCTTATTCTCTTTGTTGATTCCTCCTTTTATTCTATCCTCATAATATCTTACTAACTTACATTTAATTCTTCTTAACACTTATCAAACGTGACTTCAGCAGGACCCTTGAGCCTCTCTTTGTCCATGATCTCTCAGTTTGATAAGGTAATTCTACCCAACTGTGGCAGTCGTCGCACACCAAGTGTCTCTTTGCCTTGACTTGCCGCTTGCAAGGCGCCATATCAGAATTTATTTAATAATAATAATCTAATTAGCTATTTAAAATAGTTTTGTCAACTGTGTTTACACTATTCACTGTCTATGTGACTGGTTTGGGTCCTGATTGGTTTTGTTTTGTTGTTCTGGTATAAACTAGCTATGCACAGTGATAACACTATGCTTTAAATAGAGCACAGCCCCTTTCATTTAAACATGAATCCTTAATTGACACAAAGACAAATAATTTGTCACCATTCAGAACAGGACAATAATCATGGCCTAGCTGTTGCTCATGGAGTCATGTGTAGTCTATTTCTATTGAATGATATAATGTCTACGGTGAAAAAAAGATGCTACCATTAGCATTAGCATATGTTCGATTGCCTGATGGTGCATATGTCATTAGGTGGGTGCCTACAATGAAATCAAAGTAATGAAGCTAAATAATGTAATATATGTTACATTGTCTGTTACACATGTGACATTATGTGTGTTACACACATAATCTGTGTTACATCAATTGAGTCTGTTAAATGTGTAATATGTGTAGCAATATGCCTGTTACAAGTGTAATCCATGTGACATATCTGTTACGGGTGTAATTTATGTGACATGTCTGTTGCAGACCGCCCAACTATGTGCCTCTGTCGATCGGCCTTCTGTTTGTGTCGCCCCTATGTGGTGTGCCCTGCCTTGTGTTTGCCCTGCGAGCGCAGCGGGCCCATGCCCAGGGTCTTGAGAAGCTGTCACGCAAGAACAATGACTGGGCGTTTATCCTCCTCATCGCGGGAATCATATTTCTTGCCATTCTCCTCCTTATCTACCTCGTCTGGCAGATGACCTCGGCATTGTGTCTGCCCCTTCCATCCACACCTACCCCCGTCGCCTCGGGGGACACGCCAAACCACCGACAGCACACACAGCAGCGCAGCAAAAATGGCATCGACCATCTGAACCACAGCCAGGTGACGATAATGCCACAGTTCAGGTCACATGACACGATGTTCCAGCGGCCGGTCAAACTGCACAACACTAGCGATAGCCCTCCAAGCGTGCCTTGATTGACCACCTGGTGAACAGTGCTCCGCCCCACCTCCCGGTGGATGACCATATATGGAGCTTCGATGGATTGCATTTGTGGATCATTATTTTGCTACCAGGTGGATTGCAGATGGCGAATCAAAAACCAATGAATGGAAAATATACGATTGTTGTTATTTTCTTATTCGGATCGATCACTGCCAGTGATTGACAGTTTCTTTGTTTATGTTTCGTGCCCTGCCACTACATTGTGGCAGTGGAGATATGAATGAGACTATGGCAGAGTAATGACGATGGTAGTGTAGATTTTCTTATGTATTATTTTCTACTTAGTTCTGCATGTGTACTAGAAGTCGAAGATAGCCACACATATTTTTGTACGATGTTGATTCCATGGTGTAGTTCACAAATGACTCTTTGTATGTTCCTGTGGTAACTAACCAAGTGTAAGTTATGTTTGAACTAAGCAATGATAGCATGCATAAATGTTCATGTATGCTTGTATTTGGCTGTGCTGAGATAGGATATGTAATACATATCCTCTTGGCCTTTCTGGTCAGTAAGCAAGACAATCAAATATATTGAATAGTAGGTTGTACATACGATCATATAAATGATACTCAAGTCATTAGTATTGTATACAGCTACATTTGTTAACATTGTATTGTTGTTTGATGTCACGGTGAAGCTTTATTTATTTGATATATTGTTTGGATTTCAAAAGACCTGTTCAAGAATTAATTTTGCTCTGATTGTTTGCAAAACTCTCAGTGTTGCATATGTTGTAATAATTTCTGTTTCTTTGGCTGGACACTTAGTTTTGTAAGAAGTTTTGGTTTCCAATCGAGTTAATTTGTGCCTGATTGTTTCCATTATAAGGCTGACTTTAAGGAGACACTTCTGAAAGCCATCCTTTGTATTCAAGCATTTAACATTGATATGATTAATGTGTTTTCTTTTGTTAAATACTTCCACACTTATATTATATGATGTTGAATATTTATTATTGACATGAATTTAGTTTTTGTGACATTCTGTATTGTTTGGTTTCTTCCATATTTGGAATTGTCTGGCTTGTTGTGGATTATTTTACCCCGAGGGACGAAAGATGCTGCATATTCATGGAATTGTATGACGTAAAAATTCCAGCCATCAGTGATAAAATGATCTGACGTACAAATAACTAGCTGTCATTGATTTTGTGTTTCGCTTGTGTATCTGTTTCTGAAAAAGACATGATCGAGATGGTACATGCTATATTTAGGAAAAAGTAATTTATAAGAAACTGCACCGGTGTGCTTGATCATACATTGTTATCAATGTAATTTTGTTTGTGTATGCAATCATTATAAATGTGGCCTTGCCTGCATTTGGTGTATGTGTTTCGGATGTATGAGAAGCACGATAAACGTATACGAATGTATAAACAAGTAAACAAATGCATAGTATCGTGTTGGAATTATGTGACCGACAGTGGCTGGTCTTATTCGATGAGTTTAGCACGCACGCACACACATAGACGAACAGACAGAGGAGAGTTTGACCGTGTGTGTGCATTATTATTTCAAATAATATGTTATGGAAACAACGTTTCTATATCTGGGCAAACCTACCCGTTCCTTGCAAAACAAAGAAAAGAGAAACAGTCATGTTCCGTGGCTCCCACCGATGTGTGTTAATAAATATCGACTTGCCATTCACTCTATTTGCAAACATGTCAACAATTTCCAGCACCTGCGAACCACATTTGTCTATACACTTGCGTTCCTCCACGTGCGATGTAACCGTTGTATTCACCAATGTCTAAGTAATTAAACAGATAAAATGCGCAGTCAAAATATATTTCTTAAATGTGGCTCATTAAACGACATTTGGTCAAGGCTTTGAATAGGTCTTGTTTGTATACTACTACAATGAAACCTGCTTTAGGTGGCATTTCTCCATGACATATACAAAGGACTGTTGAAAGTCCTGAATGACTAGTTGGCTTTGTTTACTGCCTGTCCATAGCAGTAACCTGGCCAAAGCGGACATATTACGTAGTCCCGACGATGTCCACCGTGGACAGATTTCACTGTATACGATATTATTTTACTATGAAGAAGATTTCTTACATTTAATTGTACTTCAGTAACAAATATCTGATGTGTTGTTTTCAACCTTTTCCAGCCCCGTGCAGTATTTGGACAACGGTTTAGTCACAATAAAACGGTAATAGCAGCCCAGTTACTTCTTTCATTGCTTGATTGCACCCAGAATGCAGTAAAACCGTCATCAACCTGCAGTATTCGTTGATGTCGGGAAAAGTGGTCGGGGTGTTGCATTTAATGCACAGACATCGTCTGTGTTGTCCTTGTATTTTTAAAAGAAATTACAGTCGTGCCATATTTCTTGTTTGACAAACTTCTATAGCGCCTAAATCCCCAGCAATCTGAGCTCAGAGGCGCAACATACAAGAATCGTTGAACAAAATCGTTAACATGGACAAGCAAGAGTCGTCATTGGAGCAAGGGACCAGCCGAAGGTTAAGGTGGGAATGCAATTTCAAATATGTAAGTCTTCAGGTATCTATAGTCTCAGATGATTTTAAAGTGATAGGGAGTTGATTCCAGATTGTGGACGCAGCTACAGAAAAAGCACATTTGCCAATATTAAGCTTGGTTTTCAGAACAAAAAGTTGTGAAACAGATGATCCGAGATTCCTTGGAATATCGGAGAAATGAAGGAGACTAAACAAATAGGATAGGTGTTGCGTAGAAATTGTATTCGATATGCAATTGGAAGCCAAAGTAACTTTTTAAGTAGGGGCAGAGATGCTGGGAAACGCGGTGCTTTTAGAACCACACGTGCTAAACAATTGCGAATTTATGTGAGTGCATGCGTGATGATGTTTCTTGCATAATAGCAGGAAGAATTTTTGAATTAATAATGGTTTCTAGTAATGTTGGTGATTAGATAGTTTAAAGTTCCTCATCAATTCATTTGTAACAGCCCATTGGCATTGCGAATCAGATTTGTAGATGCTCATATCTGCATTGCGAAAATAGTTTATGTAGGCTAATATAGCCCCGTCTACACGACGTTTTTAACCCGGGATACGCGTCTACATGGTGCCAAATTGCCGTGCTAAAAGTTAGCCAGGGCTAAGTTAGTTAGGTGGACCAGGCGCGGGCCAGGCACGGGTCAGGTACAGCAGCACTCGTGTAGACGGATAACCCAGGTTATCTCGTAGTGCCTCGGCTCCGCTACAGATGTAGTGGTCGTTAATCCACTTTCGCTTCTATTTTTCCGTGCCAAACACTAAGTATTATCTATCGAAACATTAGTGGGAGAGGACTGAACTGGAGCGGTGATGAGTGCCTTTTGCCATATTGTTTTGGACATTTGGGGAAGAGCGGATACACAGGCGTGTTTCGATGACAGCGTCAGAGACGCAAAAATATGTCAGGATGAACTAGGAATTGTCGCAGCTACGTCCTGGAGACGGGTACGTGAAGACTTAAACTCAGATAAGAAACAAAATAAAAAAATATAAAAAAAAGTACAAATCCCTGCACCGAGTATGCTTCGTGTAGACGCTACACAGGTTTAACCCGGGCTAAAATAGCCCGGGTTATCTTTAATCCGGGTTAAATCGCCGTCCGTGTAGACGCAGCTTATGTGGGTAAATTTTCCAGTGGGCACACGGCGTCTTTTTGAATTGATGTTGGTCATGCAAATGACATTTTTGATTGACGAAAAACATCTGTCAGAATGATGTCCTTCTACTACGCCAAAATCTACAAAGACGTCTTTTACACGTCTTGTTCTTGACGTCTAAAAGACGTCTCAATATGTAAGTTAACTTGATACCTAATTTAGACATTCACTAGCAACCTAATTGTGATGAGATGTCGGAGACATGTAAAAATATATCCCACTTTTGCTCATTCGGTTAACAAATATGTCCAACGGCCACAGCGGCAAGATTTCCGTTGCATTAACTGTTTTCGTGACAAAACAACCCGTCTAGAGAGGACAATCAAAGACCGATGTCTAGGCAACATGATTTTCCGTGATGCTCGTCATACAGGCGGGCAACGCAGTCTGGCTGGATACATCCATAATACATTTAGGACATTTGCCACTTTAGAAAGCTGTGTTATGTTCATATCCCATGTGGAAGGTAGGAGGCTGACTAGGTGTCCCCTGTCCCTGTAGAGCGGCCACCCGTCTTAGGCCTACACGGCCAGTGTTCCTCTACAGAAAGGTGGCCGCTCAAGAGAGGGACTACTGTGTATGTGCGTGCGTGTGTTATATATAATTATTTATTTATATATGTATGTGTGTATGCATGTGTGTATATATATATATATTCAGTAATGTATATTGAGCCACAGCTGCGTATAGGTCTTATTATGACGTTATTCTTTTAGCGATATTGAAAGGTCCGAATCAAACCTAGTATGTATTCGTCTTTTTCTGATGACTTCCTCAAAACGAAATAATAACATTCATGAGCTAGCAGGTCACCGTGGATACTAGACAGGCTTTGAATTGATTCACGTCTAATCAAAGGAGCTTTACATGTATAACTTGTAGGCGTCGGAAGTTGATGTTGCTGGTTGTGAATAAAAGCAGGCCCGTCGTTATAGTTTGCAAAAAGGGGCTTTGCGTGTTACGGAAAGTTATACAATTTATTATCCCATTGTTTGACAAACCTTCAACAGCACCTCTGTTTAGACACCCTACTATACCCCACTGACACTCACAAAAAGCTTCCAATTAGCTGCATCCCATCCCCGAGACCAACAACTACAACACCCAAGACTCATCATAAATACACCGACACCTAAGATTGTTTTCTACGTTTTCGCTGTCATAAAATAATAGCAATTCCATTTCTTAATATAGCGCTTATTAATAGCAATCAAAGTGCTTCACAGAATAAATTAGAAAAGAACATTGTAATAAAATTATCATTTTGTAATCAACGTCGCATTCATGCCATGTGTAATCAATCTTATATTCCCGCACGCACGCACGCACGCACGCACGCACGCACACACACCGTTGCCCCTGCTTGGGCCCAGGATTATACAGTCACTGTCAAGCAGTGTCCGACATAAGGCATGTCAAGGGCCCTTTTTTATTTATTCTAGTACAGCGTGTTTAGTATATTATATATAAAATGTGTTCTAGAATAACAACGTAGAACGTATACTGCCCGCCAAACTGCGATTAATAAGCCCAAAGCAACCAAACGTTAAAATTGAATACGATAGTCAAAATAGTAAACACAGGATAGTTGGTAATAGCAAAGACGGATGGGAGGTAACGGCCTAACCGGATGTTCTTGGAACTGCTTATCGATGTCGTCTGGTTCCCTCAATCAACACCGGAAAGACAGTACGTGGGACGAAGTACCATTGATTCAGCAAACATACGTACATATGTGTTAACAATACATCAGGGATAGTAAAATAATATTATTTGCTCTGGAGACTGATTCCGGATACTGGAACAGACACGACTTTTAAGACGTTCCCTTTTAACTTGTTTGATATATACCTGTTTGCCGTAACACCTCTGCCTTCCCCAGTGCATTCGCACCGTCTCGTCTACATCCTTCGTCATACTTCCACCTATACATGCACATCATTGGTAATCAATTTACCAGTCGACCAATGTACGCAAAGGCACACGCATTCTTGATATCCTCCATCCCCAACATGGTGGTCGACCCCTCTTCCTGGTGACCAACCATGCTTCTTTCTGGAACACATCGTTGGCTTACAGCTCTACTCTCTTGTACCTGTCTGGTGACAAGATCGGCAAATATATCCAAAAACGCGCGGGCCATCCGGGCCTGTGACTTGTGGCAGCTGCGGGACCGATATGAGATTCACGGGCACGCGGGCCCGCAGTTTTGTCGAAAGCTGCTGTCAAGTACAAAATCCTCATATCGAAGCAGTATAAAATACGCTATAGAAACACGTACGTGTCTCTCGCTAACAGTACTTTGTGAAGGCGGGAACCAAAGCGACCCACTGTGGCGCAACAAAACGTAGTTGTTGCATTTCTGATGACGTCACAATGAGGTTGTCGTGCATGATAATGGCGGTTTTGTTAATCAAAGCGAAACAAAACTCGGATACTGCGTATCCTATAACTCCTCCATCAATCGTGATTTCCTCAACTGTTTTGTCTCAGGAAGATGATGTTTGCAGACGATCTGGCCATAGTAGCACTAGAATGCAAACAAGTACTACAAGAAATGTTGGAGGAATGGAACAGGGTGTTCAAGAAGTACGAACCGAGAATGAGCCTGGAGAAGACAGAAGTGATGCGGGTTGGACACCAGAGAAAGGCGGTAGAGGTGTGACGTCGGAACGAATGGTTGGAGAAAGGTAGAGGAAGTCATGATGGACAGAAATAACTCTAAAAAATTTAAGAAAACGTCTAGAGATCGTGTGTTACAGCGGCATGCCCAGCTATAATGTCTGGAGACAATGGTATTGACAGAACAACAACAACAGAAGCTGCCAGTTTGCGAGAACAACTTGGTTCGAAGAATAATAAGAACAAAGATGATAGACAGAAGAAGGATGGAAGGCCTGAGAAAAGAGGTTGGAATGCAATACAACCTAACGGGAGTGTTATTGAGAAGCCAGATGAGATAGGCAGCCTACATAGCAAGGATGGGTGCAGGAAAAATAGCAGAGAGCAAAGGCGGAACAACACAAAGGTCACAGGAAAGGGGAGGACTACATATGAGAAGGGAGAACTGCTGTATGAGAAGGGACATTAGAATATAGAGGTAGGATTAAAGATGGAGCTATGGATAACAAACTTTGGAAAGAAAAAGCAGAGCGAGTGGTTCGGCAATATTGTACCTGACCCCCACCCCTGTACAGCAGGGAACAAGGAGGACAGCAACACTGACACGTTTCGCCTGACCCGACCTGACCAGACTCACCTCGGTGTAAGACTGGTGTATTTGAAAGTTTACGTAATTATGACGTCACGTCGGCTTCGAACATAGCGCAGACGGCAGTTGGTGTACTATCAAAGCAATTAGATACCAAGCACAGTCACTTGGCGATACGCCATTTAGAATTGGAAGGTGGCGCCATCTACTGGACAGAATCTACAGCGCAGCAAATAATTTTATTGCCGCCGAGCCAGGACGGCGTCCTTGTGGTGGCTCATGTTGTGCCGTGTTTGGGTGCAATAACCAAAAAAACAAAACATTTCTTTACATTTCCGAAAGACCTAACAAGGTAAAGAAAATAGTTATAATTATTGTAACGGTACCGGTCCATTTGTTTGGGCCGCCAACTAAATTGACAGTGGTATCGTGTAATCATAACATTACTGAGTTTCCATCTACATACTGATTTGAATAAGTTGTTTAAATAAAAATTGGAACCAGTATTTGTTTAAAAGTGTCAGTATTCGAAATCAGTAACATTTGATCGACTGAATGCAAGCAAACGGTACAAGACAATAGAGACCATTAGCTAACGCAATTAAGCGCCGCGACCGTACGCCAAATATTTACGCGACCTCAAATTTGAAGTATACCGCAGATCTCGCGTCGACGTCAAATAAAACACCATTAGCTAAGCGCGGAGTGAGCGGTTTTTCGATCGGCTCCAGCAGGTAACTGTTTTCTCATATATAGTGATTATCTGTGCGTTACTAACAGTAAAATGCATGTACGAAATACATAGATATATGTATAAATGTGCTAATGGAACAATTAAACTTTATCGCAATTGATAATCACAGGAAGGTAGAATTTAGGACGCTAGAACGTTGTAAACGCGAACCCCAGTCGGCCCAGTGCAGTCATTCCGGCTCTAACGATTAGGCTAAGCAAACAAAACATTGTGTTTGAGTCCTGTTATGCAATAACATAGCCTAATCATGATATTAGTATACCACAGCATGGGGTACGTAATTGGCAATATTTTCTTTAATTAGGCCTAGAATAATTGTTGTAGAATACGCGTCATGGCGGGCAGTTGTCAAGTCATATTTTAGGAGGTGTACACGCTAGCGTTAATAAAAGCAAGCTCGAAATGGGTGGGAGGTCTCAAACATGTCCACAAATAGCGAGACATACGTTATGGATGGTCACTTAACCTTATTCTAAGGTTGTTGGAATATGTTTAGGTTTCAAAAAGATGATTTGCGTCGTCTGAAATGTGCTCTGCATATTCCCGACACAATGAGGTTGCCAAACAAGAAGTCTACATGTAAAATGGTTATTAAACGGTTTTTTTTTTAAATACGTATGAACGCCGAAAGCAGATTGCAAACAGACGTCACAGCTGACACTGATTGACAGCTAGTCAGCGCACTTTGCATAATACCATTTTTAGTAACAGTTTTTTTTAATCAACTGTCTGCGTATAGTCCTGTCGGCAAAATCTACATTTTATATAAACCGACTAATACAAAGCCTTAGGTATTTATTTTCGTAGTTGCACAAAAACGTGGTATGCCAGCATTGCAACATAGGTCATAGCCAAAGTAGACATAAATGCAACCAACGACTCAACTACGTTTACAAAATAATTAAATTAATTAGTTTAGGTTAATACACATAGTAGGACCATATAACTATCTATGTGGGCTTAATAAACATTAGATAGACATGTGTTACAATTGTCACTGAAGAAACAGGTGGCTCGACTTGTAGGAAGAGAAAACTTTCTGATTTCTTTAAATCACCTCAAAGTCATGAGACAGAGACCGATCACAGTAAATTTGAGAGGGAACTTGATCTGTATGAACGAAGTCCCCAAGTTGAGGACAAAAGTGTCAATGTACTCACTTGGTGGAGACAGAATCAAACTATGTACCCCAATGCATAAACCTAGGCTAACCATGTGGAGGCCAATAAATAAATGTGTATTGCACTGTTATTGCGCCCCACTGCATAGCTGCAGATGAAAACAAGCAAATCGTAAGTCTTTTTAAAAGTCGTCAAACATGCATGCATGTAATTTATAACTCAACTTTCTTTACAAGCATTTGTTTCTAAAATGTGTAGCTATTACTCTGTATAGTTACATTTGAATTACCATAACTATTTATATACGAAATAAGTCGGCGTTTGTACTTACGCGAAATATCCATCTTTGGCGTACATACGCCAAGTCGAACCGCAGATGCCGCGTAAACCTCTGATTGGATCGCAAAAGCTGTGACGTAGAACTCAATTAACTTTGCGGTCGGCGAATGTTTTTGGCGTCAGGTTTGTGCTTATTGCATTAGCTAAGGGTGTCTAATGACAATGAAATGTCGGTGACACTAATTAACGCACCACGACCACGTCCACGGGCGCCGCCGGATTTTGTATATATATGTTCAAAAATCTTCACTATGCGGTTAGAATACTATATGGAACACACTGCATGTATACATATCATCAGACAGTTGAATAGCTTTCCTGTGGCGATTACAACGATATAGTTACGTACAATTTAGTCCAAAAAATAATACATTTGACTGTGTGCGTTTGTTTACATCGATGTGGTGCATTCTGCTGCCACATATCGTATTTGTTAATAAACCATTTCTGAGAGGTCTGTGAAGCTATTTGTTTATAAATAGTAAAAAGGTAGTTGTCTGACATGTATCATGTTCTATTGAAGTAATAACATATTATATATATATATATAATTATATAAAGAATGTTGTAAATGTACTATAAACCATAAATGTCTTGATCAGTTGTAGCATCATTCGTTTCATTGTGTGACAACACGCAATACATTTAACACCACAGTTATACCTCTCAAGTATCACAATTATTATGAATTTATGTGTGACATAATGTATTATAGAATTTCACACTGCTCTCTTGAGTAACAGAGGCAGGGATATGAACATTATTTCACAAGATTTGCATGTAGAATCAAAACAGTTATCATTATATGATACACGATGACCTTTTTATTTCAGATATTGTTCGCAATTACATGCAGTGACACTGATCTTACGCTGACCTGTGTCTGACAGTTAACTGTGAAGGTACCAAGCCACAGATTCGTCTGAATATGACACCCATCACTTGCCTGCATACGTACACATTTAATCTGGCTGATTATATATATGATATTGTAGCAGCTGAGACAGTCGGCCTTTACTCTGTGTCGCACCCTTAATGTGGTCGATGAACTTCCGGTTTCCGGTTGAGACGTTTCTCGTTTTTGTTATTCTTTGATCGAAATAAACTTGTGCAGCTGTATACATTGGTATACGCTTTATTGGTGACCCTGACGTACCCTGACGTACCAAGACGGCATCTTGGTATTTACTATACATACACAGTTACACGAACTGTAGTAAACGCTGCTCAACACACGCCTTTAAGTGTAGCGGTTAACAATTCGATATTATACACGCGCACTCGGCAGCCGGCACCGACACAATCAACTCGTTTACAACGTCAACAGCCAACATGGCAGATACTCACGCAGTCGGTCTCAAGCTGCCAGTATTTTGGGCAGATCACCCTCGGGTCTGGCTACAGCAAGCTGAGGCACAGTTCGCCTTGCGTAACATAACTGCTGACGACACCAAGTACCATTATGTGGTAGCGGCTTTAGACCAACCTACGGCATTGCGCGTGATAGATATATTGGAAGACCCACCACATGCTGACAAATATAACAATCTCAAGAGAAGACTAACGGACATGTTCGGCCTATTGCAGCGACAACGTGCCGACCAACTCTTAGACATTCAATGTTTAGGAGATAGACGTCTGAGCTGATGGATGAGATGTTGGCCCTTCTTGGCGACCACAAGCCCTGCATGTTGTTCGAGAGTGTCTTCTTGAAATGTATGCCAGAGGACATTCGGCTACAGCTAGCAACGGCCAGTTTTGATGATATGCGCACCCTGGCCAAGAGTGCCGACCAGCTCTTGCAAGCGAGAGGACAACCACCAGCTGCTATTGCCTCAAACTTCATGGACCAAAACCACGTTGATGATCGTCCACCGCGTAACCAAAGGTCAAGGGCCACGACGAAACCGAAATCCGCGACTCCGGCCACAAAGTCGCAAGATAAAGAAGTATGTTACTACCATCGACGATTTGGCAATGCAGCCAGACGGTGCAATGCCCCGTGCGTATTTTCGGGAAACGACCAAGCCGGCCGTCAGTAGTTGCTTCAGCGGCCGGCAAACGTAACAGCCTTTTATACCTCAGTGACGATAACTCCGCTACGAGATTTCTTGTCGACACAGGGGCAGCGGTCAGTGTGTTCCCCGCCTCTCATCAGGACATCAACAATGGCTCCCGTACGCCTTCTCTTGTAGCTGCCAACGGATCGACTATCGCAACATACGGGACCAGACCGATGTCGCTATGTTTAGCGAATCACCACTACATATGGCCCTTCATTCTGGCCGATGTGAAGACGCCGCTACTTGGAGCTGATTTTCTTCAGGCGAATGGATTGATGGTTGATCTCCAAAGCCGACGTTTGTTCACAAGTGCTACACTCAAACATTCGAACCAGCCGGCACTCAGTCTACTTCATATCGCCTCGGACAATCCCTTTAGGCGGATACTAGACGAGTTTCCTGCTATCACTCGTCCTGAGTTTTCAAGCCGTTCAGTGCGTCACGGAGTGAAACATTTCATTCCAACAACAGGCCCTCCTGTACACGCCAGAGCCCGCAGGTTGCCACCAGATAAACTTGCGGTTGCCAAGGACGAATTCAGAAAGATGGAGAAAATGGGAGTCATACGACGATCAGACAGCCCGTGGTCATCTCCCTTACACATGGTGCCGAAAGACTCTGGTGGTTGGAGGTCCTGCGAAGATTACAGACGTTTGAACGATGTCACGATATCCGACCGATATCCGGTACCACGCATCCGTAGATCAACAAAAAGACCATCTACGAACAATTTTCCACCCCCTGGCCTCTCACGGTTTAGTGGTCAATGTAAGCAAATGCCAATTTGGAACAGACACTATCGACTATCTGGGCCATCGAATCACAAGTCAAGGGGCCGTCCCCCTCCCCGCTAAGGTGGAAGCTATTCAGACCTTTACACGGCCTACAACTGTCAAGGGACTCCAACAGTTTGCTGGAATGGTGAATTTCTATCACCGCTTCGTCCCAAAGGCGGCTCACATCATGCGTCCGATTTATGATGCGTTGGCAGGCAAATCCACCACACTGGAGTGGACAAAGGACATCGAGCAAGCATTTACGGCCGCCAAGGAGGCTCTGGCGCAGGCCACTATGGTCGTACACCCACATGCCGATGAACCCACAGCCCTGACAGTAGATGCATCAGGAGCAGCAGTTGGCGCTGTCTTAGAGCAAAACATCGGCTCCTGGAAACCTGTGGCGTTTTTCAGTCGCAAGCTTCGACCTCCGGAACAAAAGTACAGTGCGTTCGACCGTGAACTATTGGCTGCCTACTTGGCTATTCGACACTTTCGATACTTCCTGGAAGGTCGCGCATTTACGCTTTTCACAGACCACAAGCCTTTGGTTTTCGCCATCTCGAAAGCAAACGATCCGTGGTCTCCGAGGCAACAGAGACAGTTGGCCTACATCTCAGAATTCACCACAGATGTTCACCACATCGAGGGCAAGAGCAATACGGTTGCAGACACTTTATCCAAAGCTGGAATCTCGGCAATCACGTCACCACATCCTGGGGTGGACTACAAAGCCATGGCAGCAGCTCAGCGAGCAAACGAAGGGATTACCTCCGTCCGCACAGCCACCACTGGCCTCGTAATCCGTGACATTCCACTTAACCCCAGCGGTGAGTCCATCTGTTGTGATATCTCCACCGGACGACCCAGGCCTCTCGTCCCTGACACCTGGCAGCGTACAGTTTTCGCTGCTGTTCATGTTCTCTCTCACCCGTCCATCCGAGCAACCAAGAAGATGGTCGCAGACAAGTTTGTATGGCCAGGTCTTAAGAAGCAGGTCGGCATTTGGACAAAGGCATGCCTCCGTTGTCAGGCGGCCAAAGTGCATCGACACACCACGGCCAGCTTGGGCCACTACGTGCCAACGACCCGCCGTTTCGATCACATTCACGTCGACCTCGTGGGTCCTCTTCCTCCTTCACAAGGTTGTCACTATCTGTTCACCGTGGTAGACAGGTTCACCAGGTAACCCTTGCATTCCACTGGTCGATGCGCAGACAACGACGTGTGTGAAGGCCCTTGCATTCCACTGGATTGCTCGATTTGGGGTTCCGACAGAACTGACTTCAGACCGAGGGTCGCAGTTCACTTCAGAATTGTGGGCGGCTTTGTCACAGCTCTATGGTACCCGTCTGAATTTGACAACCGTGTACCATCCTCAGGCCAATGGACTAGTGGAAAAGTTTCACCGTCATCTCAAATCTGCTCTCATGGCCCGCCTCAATGGTCCTAACTGGATCGATGAACTGCCATGGGTCCTGCTTGGTATTCGCACTGCACCTAAAGAAGATCTGGAATGTTCATCAGCTGAGATGGTTTACGGAGCCCCACTAACTGTTCCAGGTGATTTCTTATCACGTGACCAATGAACACAGGAGGTAACGCACTTCCTTCCACGACTCCGTGAGACAGTTCGCGGGCTAGCGCCTCGACCTCCCATTCCGCATGGTATAAGACCGTCATCTGTGCCAGCTACACTCGCGACCAGTAGTTACGTTTTTGTCCGTCGAGACAGCCACCGCCCGCCTCTGACACCACCATACGAGGGGCCCTACAACGTCTTAGCACACGGCGAAAAGACATTCCTTCTCGATTTCGGCAATCGACATGACAGAGTTGCCATCGATCGTCTGAAGCCTGCGTTTCTCGATCCGGTGAAAGCGGTTGAGGCAACCAAGCGACCTCCTCGTGGATGTCCTGCGGCCGTTTTGCCTACCGCAGTGACAGCACAGGATCCTGCTACCAATCAAACGAGATCGGGACGTCAAGTCAGACTTCCAGAACGATACATTCAGAACGCTCTAGTGCGATAGGTCTGCAAGTCTTGCACCCCCTTTGTCGGGTGCTGGGGGGGGGGTCATGTAGCGGCTGAGGCATTCAGCCTTTACTCTGTGTCGCACCCTTAATGTGGTCGATGAACTTCCGGTTTCCGGTTGAGACGTTTCTCGTTTTTGTTGTTCTTTGATCGAAATAAACGTGTGCAGCTGTATACATTCGTACACGCTTTAAAATCTACATTGAACAGTATCCACTCAACACGACACGAACATTACTTATAGACATCATATTGAAGAACACAACGTTATTTTACAAGATAATGAAATATGAACCTTGCTGCACAGATGTTACAGCCTACTGGCATTAAATTATGAGACAGTCAACTTCCAATATTACAAAAAGACTATTATGAGCAGAGCAGACTTCTTCCAGGCTTGACTCCCATGGGCCATGGGGAGTAACGCAGAAAGCAGTCTTGCATTTGGTGCATTTGGATTCAGCGACGGAATACTGTGAACAATTTATAAACATTACTTCATCAAGTTCATGTTAAAATGCAGAACATTGCATTATGAAGCAGTGACAATATATTACTTGTCTGTACAGAGCCTGCAGTTTTCATCCAACCTGTCATGACACAGTCGCACATAGGCACAGTGAACTAGGAGTATAAATATTGTATTTCATTGTCATGTATTGATCTGTTGAGTTTCTATGCTATTTAGCCAATATTTCCTTATTAATAAAGTTATTGTTAATGTATATTTATTATAATGTTTAATATGGGTGTAAACATTGCATAAATTATATAACTGTCTTCATAATTATGCACATTCCAGCCTTTTATTGAAATGTAGCGGTCAGTCGTTAGCGTGATAATATTAGCCATTATTAACTTATTAATTAAGTTACTGTTAATGTGAAATGACTGGTTAATGTATATTTATTACCATAATTAATGTGGTTTACTGCTTTCATAAATTATACAAATATCTTCATAATCTTGGACATTATGGCCTTTTATTGAAATGTGTCGGTCTGTTGAGGTTGCACACTAATTAGCCAATATTGACTAATCAATTAAATTATTAAATTATTTGTTAATGTATATTTATTACCATTATCAATGTGGTTATACACATTACATAATGGCCTTTAATTGGAACGTGTTGGTTTGTTGAGTTTGCTTGCTACATTACTAAAATTAACTAATTAATGGTATTAATTTGGTTATAATTAGTACTAAAAATATGAAATGTTGTCAATTTATTACTTTAGTCAATCAATGTGTTTGAAAATACTGAAAACAGTATTTAAATATCTATATAAATAAAACAGTTGACATTTTAAAGCAAATATTTATCCACAGAATACACAAAAATTAGTCCATTTTGTCATTGTAAGCGATACACAAAAAATATGCTGTTTTGTCGTCTTAAAATCACAATAACTTTTGATCTAATAATAATAATAAGATAACTTCTATTGCGCCTAAATCCTTGGAAACCAAGCTCAGAGGCGCATCAAAACAAAATGATTGTTCAATCTCAAAATCCATAAGCATCATTCTAGTTGTCGACAGATGGGTCAAGGCGCTAGGGAGCTACGGTTGATAAGCAAAGTCGTAAAGATACGTTTTTAAATGACGACAGAATTTTGTAATATTTTCAACTGATCTAACACTAAGAGGGAGCATATTCAAAGAGTTGGTGCAGCAACAGAAAAAGCCCTACTTCCAATGTTAGCGTTGACTCTAGGAACAAAAAGTAGGTCAGAACTAGATGATCGAAGCTGGATAGGTTTTCTTACAGGAGTAAGCAATGAATGCAAATAAGATGGTTGCTTACTGGACAGTGCCTGGTATGTAATGGTACAGATCTGAAATATTAGACGATATCGTACAGGAAGCCAATGCAGACTTCAAAAGTGGTATAGAGCCGAGAAAAATGAGATCTTGTAACTACTCTTGCTAGTCAATTTTGGACACGCTGGAGTTTTGTGATATCCTTGCTAGCGATATTATAAAGGAGGGAATTGCAATAGTCAAGTCTACTGCTAACAAGCGCTATTGCAATAGGTTTAGCAACAGAAAATGACATATACCAGGCGAATACGGCGAAGATCACGGATATGATAAAAATAGCAGCGACATGTTTGAGATATGTGTTGTCGGAAATTGAAGTTACTATCAAAGATCACTCCTATATTCCGCACTGAGGTTGCTGGCGTGATATACTGATTCAAAATACGCGTAGGGAAAAAACCATCCAGTTTATTACGCTGCATTGGAGTACCAATAATGATCAATTCAGTTTTATTTGCATTTAATTTCAACTTGCTGTCAGTCATCCAGTGGAAGATATCTTGAAGGCAATCACTAAAAAGATAACTTAATAAAATAAACAGTTTCGTGACCCTAGGCTTAAGCTATTATCTTTAATCTAAACCCATTCCCAATGTTCTAAAATATTGTTTTGTTGAAGTGCCTGCTTTGTTAACTACATGTACCTACCCAAATATAACATATAATAGAAAATAGGTGGTTTAATAGCGAAGATTAGACCAAATTACATACAAATAAATATATAATATACACGGTGGAACTGCGAACATTACTTAAATACGCGTACTTACCATGTGCTCACCAGAACAACATCGACTGACAGTGTCAACAACACTATCACTGCCAATAGCCATCCGATTTGTTTCATTGGCAGTGTCCCGGCGCCTGACACTTTTTCGGCGTTGTTGAAAATTCCATTGATCGTTGTTGCTATTAAACTCCATTCGTCTTACACTGGCACATCACTTCACCTCCCTGATTCATTGGGATAGTGAAACATGCGTCTGAATGGTGACTGTTGCCTCAAATACGTAACGTATTAACCGTTTTCCTATCTGTTTACACGGGCGCCACAACGCGGTTAGCTTATCGCTCCATTGTTACTGCGTACAGTCACTATGTTTGGTATATAATTGCTTTGGTACTATATACACTGCAGTCGGGTTGGGCCTGGTCCGGTCGGGCGAAAAGTAGCAGAGTATCCCGGCCTTAAAATACACTAAAGAAACATGCATCTATCGTTACCTGTCGCTTCTTTATGACGACGGGAACCAAACCAAAGACCGTATGTCAATACAAGACGGTGCAGCGCGCGCTATCTACATTGTTCGAGGAAAGTACGTAAGCAGTTCGTCCGCCATTCTGGAGTTGCGTCAAGCCAGACCATACGCGTGCAGAAAATGCAGTTCTTTGCATTATCATTGCTCAACATTTTCAACGATAACCTCATAATTATATAAGAAGTGGTACAGCCTGATGATTATTCTGATGAAAAACGACGAAGTTCAATTGGCTCAGTAAATAAATGCAACGTTTCTGTGATTTGTTTGAAAATTTTATTATTTTGAATTGTTAGATAAAAAACTTCAAGGATTACTTTAATATCTTACATTTTATATAACGCATGACAGCTTGGTGATTGTTCTGATGAAATGAGGTGACTGAACAAATACGCTAACATCGCGCGCTGCGGTCCCGTAGGCGCATGCGCTTGCCTCCCGAATGGCGGACAAAAACCTTCAGTGTAGACTGCCATTTTCTCGCTCAGTGACGCCTCCTGTCCAAATAGAGGCTCCTTGAACCAAACCGACAGGTTGTGACGCAACGAAACGTAGATGCGTCATTTCTGATTACGTAACACCGCAGTTGTCGTGCAAGAAAATGGCGGTTTAATTTAACAAAATTGCCATGTAAAGCTACACGCTCCATGTGGCATGTTGTTTATGTCATCACTATCATAAAATATTGCAATATAAATCAGTTTGTAATCAACCACATTCATATCCATGTGTAATAAAAACTTACCACACACGCGCACATACCAAGCGACATCTTAACTTTCCGATGTTCGTAAAATGCAGAGTAGGGACATGTATATTCAACCTAAATCACGCATAAATACATACATTTAATACATGTACTTATGAGTTGCACGTTCGTTTTTACCACGTGCGAAAAATAAATACATCTTAACATTTTCTAAAACAAAGTTCCATATCCTAAAATATGTGTCTTCAAAATGTACTAGCTGTCTAAATACGGCAATGTAAAGAACTGTTTTTTTTAAAAATAATTTGGATGATTTTGTCTGAATATCTTGCACCATTGGAATATATAGAGAGCATCCGGTAGTGGCCCCATTTAACTTTAGTAACAACTGTCCTGTGTACATGACTACATGCAGACCTGTTTAACCTATTGTAGCACCACACGACAGCATGGCAAACTATTTACTTACTTACTTACTTACTTACTTAGGCCTGTTTGCTCGCTGGGAGCTTAGGCCATCGACCATGGTCCTCCACTGTTGTTGGTTTAATGCCATTTTATAAATTTCTTTCCAGGTTTTTCCCATCTGCTTTCTTTTGCTTTCTGTGTCTCTGTCAGGTGTTTCTCGGCCTTCTTCTTCTCTTCTCTCAGGAGTTCCATGTAATTGCTTGTCGTGTGATGTTTGTTGCAGGTTTCCTCTGTGTATGTCATAACCACCTCCATTTTCTCTTCTATATTTCGTGTTCTACTGGTAGCTATTTGGTCCATTCGCATAGTGTAGTGTTGGGTACCTTGTCTGACCACTTTAGGTATATGATTCTGCGCAGGCATTTGTTGATGAAGGTCTGTCATTTAGTGTTTTCTGTGTAATTCGAGCATGGCAAACTAATGGGTGACTAAAAGCTTGTGCCCCCCCCCCCCCTCCCCTCGGAGATCATAAACACACCACTATCATGCACGTGGATATGAAAGGCTATGAACGCCTGACACCGAGAAACTGTCAATAGATACTTGAAATCGTTGAAGTGGGTTCTGGATGGTAGTAAGCGGCATCGTCGATATTCAAAAACACATAGCGATCCAAAATATATGTTAAAACGTGTAGTTCATTAAAATGGAGGTTAACATGTTAGGATAGATGTAGGTATCACCAAAAAAGGCAAAAATAAATAAGCGAGCGAAAAATTATACCAAGATCGTTGGGATCGGTCGAGCCGTGGGTGCGCTAGCAACAGATGAATCCAATGGTTTTAGACGTGTTTTGAGTTTTACATTTTTCGCTCGCTTATTTATTTTTTGTATTACCGAATAACATAATTTGATCATAGGCCTACTTCATACATTTAACTCAGTATAATGTATGCAGGCCGACAGAGGCATTCTAGAGATCATACGGAATGACAGACTCTACCAAGTGAACTGATGCACCAACGAGTGTATGAAGGGAAACTATCCGTATAAGAATGTGTTGTTTCTACCAAAACAATTGCATCTTCTCTTGAATTATTATTACATTAATCTAATTCACTGCACTCGTCTGCGATATGTCGTGTTTCTCCAAGGTTCATGGTAAAGAAGTCCTTTTTCGTCAAGTTGTGTTTTTGTAAAGCTTCAGCGAGCTTCTGCGGAGGCTCCAGGTAGAACTGCAAACAGAAAAGGCAAAGTATTACGTCATCGCACAAAGATCTCGCTGGCGCAAAGCTTTGCTACATGCAGTAAAAGCCCGCCCGCCCGCACGCACACACGCACGCTCACACACATACACACACACAAACACGAGACTGATAAACTAAAAACAGTCCTGTTATGCAATAACATAGCCTAATCATGATATTAGTATACCACAGCATGGGGTACGTAATTGGCAATATTTTCTTTAATTAGGCCTAGAATAATTGTTATAGAATACGCGTCATGGCGGGCAGTTGTCAAGTCATATTTTAGGAGGTGTACACGCTAGCGTTAATAAAAGCAAGCTCGAAATGGGTGGGAGGTCTCAAACATGTCCACAAATAGCGAGACATACGTTATGGATGGTCACTTAACCTTATTCTAGGGTATGAGGGTAAGTTTTTAAAACCAGTTAAATACAATCGACCCTCTTAGTTGTTACATTACAAATTGAGTTAAACCTTCACCATATGGCAAAGTTTCAACTTAATTTATAATATTATAGATTTGTTCCATTTATGGACAAATCTTTATAACAAAATAAATATGTAAAGCAAATTCATAGATGTTAGTAATAATTATTGTAACAAAAGTTATGTGTTTTATTCCTAATATAGATATGGACAACACCAATGCGATACTGAACCTAGCGCTTCCATCGAATGATGACGAAGCCATGGAAATAGCCACGCAGCATCTCTATGACAAGGAAAAACGTTTCGTCAAACAACGACGATTTTTCATTACTGATGATTATTGTTGGAATATGTTTAGGTTTCAAAAAGATGATTTGCGTCGTCTGAAATGTGCTCTGCATATTCCCGACACAATGAGGTTGCCAAACAAGAAGTCTACATGTAAAATGGTTATTAAACGGTTTTTTTTTTTAAATACGTATGAACGCCGAAAGCAGATTGCAAACAGACGTCACAGCTGACACTGATTGACAGCTAGTCAGCGCACTTTGCATAATACCAATTTTAGTAACAGTTTTTTTTAATCAACTGTCTGCGTATAGTCCTGTCGGCAAAATCTACATTTTATATAAACCGACTAATACAAAGCCTTATGTATTTATTTTCGTAGTTGCACAAAAACGTGGTATGCCAGCATTGCAACATAGGTCATAGCCAAAGTAGACATAAATGCAACCAACGACTCAACTACGTTTACAAAATAATTAAATTAATTAGTTTAGGTTAATACACATAGTAGGACCATATAACTATCTATGTGGGCTTAATAAACATTAGATAGACATGTGTTACAATTGTCACTGAAGAAACAGGTGGCTCGACTTGTAGGAAGAGAAAACTTTCTGATTTCTTTAAATCACCTCAAAGTCATGAGACAGATACCGATCACAGTAAATTTGAGAGGGAACTTGATCTGTATGAACGAAGTCCCCAAGTTGAGGACAAAAGTGTCAATGTACTCACTTGGTGGAGACAGAATCAAACTGTGTACCCCAATGCATAAGCCTAGGCTAACCATGTGGAGGCCAATAAATAAATGTGTATTGCACTGTTATTGCGCCCCACTGCATAGCTGCAGATGAAAACAAGCAAATCGTAAGTCTTTTTAAAAGTCGTCAAACATGCATGCATGTAATTTATAACTCAACTTTCTTTACAAGCATGTGTTTCTAAAATGTGTAGCTATTACTCTGTATAGTTACATTTGAATTACCATAACTATTTATATACGAAATAAGTCGGCGTTTGTACTTACGCGAAATATCCATCTTTGGCGTACATACGCGAAGTCGAACCGCAGATGCCGCGTAAACCTCTGATTGGATCGCAAAAGCTGTGACGTAGAACTCAATTAACTTTGCGGTCGGCGAATGTTTTTGGCGTCAGGTTTGTGCTTATTGCATTAGCTAAGGGTGTCTAATGACAATGAAATGTCGGTGACACTAATTAACGCACCACGACCACGTCCACGGGCGCCGCCGGATTTTGTATATATATGTTCAAAAATCTTCACTATGCGGTTAGAATACTATATGGAACACACTGCATGTATACATATCATCAGACAGTTGAATAGCTTTCCTGTGGCGATTACAACGATATAGTTACGTACAATTTAGTCCAAAAAATAATACATTTGACTTTGTGCGTTTGTTTACATCGATGTGGTGCATTCTGCTGCCACCTATCGTATTTGTTAATAAACCATTTCTGAGAGGTCTGTGAGGCTATTTGTTTATAAATAGTAAAAAGGTAGTCGTTGTCTGACATGTATCATGTTCTATTGAAGTAATAACATATTATATATATAATTATATAAAGAATGTTGTAAATGTACTATAAACCATAAATGTCTTGATCAGTTGTAGCATCATTCGTTTCATTGTGTGACAACACGCAATACATTTAACACCACAGTTATACCTCTCAAGTATCACAATTATTATGAATTTATGTGTGACATAATGTATTATAGAATTTCACACTGCTCTCTTGAGTAAAAGAGGCAGGGATATGAACATTATTTCACAAGATTTGCATGTAGAATCAAAACAGTTATCATTATATGATACACGATGACCTTTTTATTTCAGATATTGTTCGCAATTACATGCAGTGACACTGATCTTACGCTGACCTGTGTCTGACAGTTAACTGTGAAGGTACCAAGCCACAGATTCGTCTGAATATGACACCCATCACTTGCCTGCATACGTACACATTTAATCTGGCTGATTATATATATGATATTGTAGCAGCTGAGACAGTCGGCCTTTACTCTGTGTCGCACCCTTAATGTGGTCGATGAACTTCCGGTTTCCGGTTGAGACGTTTCTCGTTTTTGTTATTCTTTGATCGAAATAAACTTGTGCAGCTGTATACATTGGTATACGCTTTATTGGTGACCCTGACGTACCCTGACGTACCAAGACGGCATCTTGGTATTTACTATACATACACAGTTACACGAACTGTAGTAAACGCTGCTCAACACACGCCTTTAAGTGTAGCGGTTAACAATTCGATATTATACACGCGCACTCGGCAGCCGGCACCGACACAATCAACTCGTTTACAACGTCAACAGCCAACATGGCAGATACTCACGCAGTCGGTCTCAAGCTGCCAGTATTTTGGGCAGATCACCCTCGGGTCTGGCTACAGCAAGCTGAGGCACAGTTCGCCTTGCGTAACATAACTGCTGACGACACCAAGTACCATTATGTGGTAGCGGCTTTAGACCAACCTACGGCATTGCGCGTGATAGATATCTTGGAAGACCCACCACATGCTGACAAATATAACAATCTCAAGAGAAGACTAACGGACATGTTCGGCCTATTGCAGCGACAACGTGCCGACCAACTCTTAGACATTCAATGTTTAGGAGATAGACGTCTGAGCTGATGGATGAGATGTTGGCCCTTCTTGGCGACCACAAGCCCTGCATGTTGTTCGAGAGTGTCTTCTTGAAATGTATGCCAGAGGACATTCGGCTACAGCTAGCAACGGCCAGTTTTGATGATATGCGCACCCTGGCCAAGAGTGCCGACCAGCTCTTGCAAGCGAGAGGACAACCACCAGCTGCTATTGCCTCAAACTTCATGGACCAAAACCACGTTGATGATCGTCCACCGCGTAACCAAAGGTCAAGGGCCACGACGAAACCGAAATCCGCGACTCCGGCCACAAAGTCGCAAGATAAAGAAGTATGTTACTACCATCGACGATTTGGCAATGCAGCCAGACGGTGCAATGCCCCGTGCGTATTTTCGGGAAACGACCAAGCCGGCCGTCAGTAGTTGCTTCAGCGGCCGGCAAACGTAACAGCCTTTTATACCTCAGTGACGATAACTCCGCTACGAGATTTCTTGTCGACACAGGGGCAGCGGTCAGTGTGTTCCCCGCCTCTCATCAGGACATCAACAATGGCTCCCGTACGCCTTCTCTTGTAGCTGCCAACGGATCGACTATCGCAACATACGGGACCAGACCGATGTCGCTATGTTTAGCGAATCACCACTACATATGGCTCTTCATTCTGGCCGATGTGAAGACGCCGCTACTTGGAGCTGATTTTCTTCAGGCGAATGGATTGATGGTTGATCTCCAAAGCCGACGTTTGTTCACAAGTGCTACACTCAAACATTCGAACCAGCCGGCACTCAGTCTACTTCATATCGCCTCGGACAATCCCTTTAGGCGGATACTAGACGAGTTTCCTGCTATCACTCGTCCTGAGTTTTCAAGCCGTTCAGTGCGTCACGGAGTGAAACATTTCATTCCAACAACAGGCCCTCCTGTACACGCCAGAGCCCGCAGGTTGCCACCAGATAAACTTGCGGTTGCCAAGGACGAATTCAGAAAGATGGAGAAAATGGGAGTCATACGACGATCAGACAGCCCGTGGTCATCTCCCTTACACATGGTGCCGAAAGACTCTGGTGGTTGGAGGCCCTGCGAAGATTACAGACGTTTGAACGATGTCACGATATCCGACCGATATCCGGTACCACACATTCAAGACTTCTCCTCGCAACTTGCAGGCGCTACTATCTTTTCGAAGATCGACCTGGTGCGTGGTTACCATCAGATTCCTGTGGCCCCAGAGGACATCAGTAAGACCGCCGTTATCACGCCTTTTGGGCTATTTGAGTTTCTGCGGACCCCTTTCGGCCTCAAGAATGCAGCAACGACTTATGGACACTGTCTACAACGGACTCGAATTTGTTTTTGTCTACTTGGATGATATCCTGGTTGGCAGTGCATCCGTAGATCAACAAAAAGACCATCTACGAACAATTTTCCACCCCCTGGCCTCTCACGGTTTAGTGGTCAATGTAAGCAAATGCCAATTTGGAACAGACACTATCGACTATCTGGGCCATCGAATCACAAGTCAAGGGGCCGTCCCCCTCCCCGCTAAGGTGGAAGCTATTCAGACCTTTACACGGCCTACAACTGTCAAGGGACTCCAACAGTTTGCTGGAATGGTGAATTTCTATCACCGCTTCGTCCCAAAGGCGGCTCACATCATGCGTCCGATTTATGATGCGTTGGCAGGCAAATCCACCACACTGGAGTGGACAAAGGACATCGAGCAAGCATTTACGGCCGCCAAGGAGGCTCTGGCGCAGGCCACTATGGTCGTACACCCACATGCCGATGAACCCACAGCCCTGACAGTAGATGCATCAGGAGCAGCAGTTGGCGCTGTCTTAGAGCAAAACATCGGCTCCTGGAAACCTGTGGCGTTTTTCAGTCGCAAGCTTCGACCTCCGGAACAAAAGTACAGTGCGTTCGACCGTGAACTATTGGCTGCCTACTTGGCTATTCGACACTTTCGATACTTCCTGGAAGGTCGCGCATTTACGCTTTTCACAGACCACAAGCCTTTGGTTTTCGCCATCTCGAAAGCAAACGATCCGTGGTCTCCGAGGCAACAGAGACAGTTGGCCTACATCTCAGAATTCACCACAGATGTTCACCACATCGAGGGCAAGAGCAATACGGTTGCAGACACTTTATCCAAAGCTGGAATCTCGGCAATCACCTCACCACATCCTGGGGTGGACTACAAAGCCATGGCAGCAGCTCAGCGAGCAAACGAAGGGATTACCTCCGTCAGCACAGCCACCACTGGCCTCGTAATCCGTGACATTCCACTTAACCCCAGCGGTGAGTCCATCTGTTGTGATATCTCCACCGGACGACCCAGGCCTCTCGTCCCTGACACCTGGCAGCGTACAGTTTTCGCTGCTGTTCATGTTCTCTCTCACCCGTCCATCCGAGCAACCAAGAAGATGGTCGCAGACAAGTTTGTATGGCCAGGTCTTAAGAAGCAGGTCGGCATTTTGACAAAGGCATGCCTCCGTTGTCAGGCGGCCAAAGTGCATCGACACACCACGGCCAGCTTGGGCCACTACGTGCCAACGACCCGCCGTTTCGATCACATTCACGTCGACCTCGTGGGTCCTCTTCCTCCTTCACAAGGTTGTCACTATCTGTTCACCGTGGTAGACAGGTTCACCAGGTAACCCTTGCATTCCACTGGTCGATGCGCAGACAACGACGTGTGTGAAGGCCCTTGCATTCCACTGGATTGCTCGATTTGGGGTTCCGACAGAACTGACTTCAGACCGAGGGTCGCAGTTCACTTCAGAATTGTGGGCGGCTTTGTCACAGCTCTATGGTACCCGTCTGAATTTGACAACCGTGTACCATCCTCAGGCCAATGGACTAGTGGAAAAGTTTCACCGTCATCTCAAATCTGCTCTCATGGCCCGCCTCAATGGTCCTAACTGGATCGATGAACTGCCATGGGTGCTGCTTGGTATTCGCACTGCACCTAAAGAAGATCTGGAATGTTCATCAGCTGAGATGGTTTACGGAGCCCCACTAACTGTTCCAGGTGATTTCTTATCACGTGACCAATGAACACAGGAGGTAACGCACTTCCTTCCACGACTCCGTGAGACAGTTCGCGGGCTAGCGCCTCGACCTCCCATTCCGCATGGTATAAGACCGTCATCTGTGCCAGCTACACTCGCGACCAGTAGTTACGTTTTTGTCCGTCGAGACAGCCACCGCCCGCCTCTGACACCACCATACGAGGGGCCCTACAACGTCTTAGCACACGGCGAAAAGACATTCCTTCTCGATTTCGGCAATCGACATGACAGAGTTGCCATCGATCGTCTGAAGCCTGCGTTTCTCGATCCGGTGAAAGCGGTTGAGGCAACCAAGCGACCTCCTCGTGGATGTCCTGCGGCCGTTTTGCCTACCGCAGTGACAGCACAGGATCCTGCTACCAATCAAACGAGATCGGGACGTCAAGTCAGACTTCCAGAACGATACATTCAGAACGCTCTAGTGCGATAGGTCTGCAAGTCTTGCACCCCCTTTGTCGGGTGCTGGGGGGGGGTCATGTAGCGGCTGAGGCATTCAGCCTTTACTCTGTGTCGCACCCTTAACGTGGTCGATGAACTTCCGGTTTCCGGTTGAGACGTTTCTCGTTTTTGTTGTTCTTTGATCGAAATAAACGTGTGCAGCTGTATACATTCGTATACGCTTTAAAATCTACATTGAACAGTATCCACTCAACACGACACGAACATTACTTATAGACATCATATTGAAGAACACAACGTTATTTTACAAGATAATGAAATATGAACCTTGCTGCACAGATGTTACAGCCTACTGGCATTAAATTATGAGACAGTCAACTTCCAATATTACAAAAAGACTATTATGAGCAGAGCAGACTTCTTCCAGGCTTGACTCCCATGGGCCATGGGGAGTAACGCAGAAAGCAGTCTTGCATTTGGTGCATTTGGATTCAGCGACGGAATACTGTGAACAATTTATAAACATTACTTCATCAAGTTCATGTTAAAATGCAGAACATTGCATTATGAAGCAGTGACAATATATTACTTGTCTGTACAGAGCCTGCAGTTTTCATCCAACCTGTCATGACACAGTCGCACATAGGCACAGTGAACTAGGAGTATAAATATTGTATTTCATTGTCATGTATTGATCTGTTGAGTTTCTATGCTATTTAGCCAATATTTCCTTATTAATAAAGTTATTGTTAATGTATATTTATTATAATGTTTAATATGGGTGTAAACATTGCATAAATTATATAACTGTCTTCATAATTATGCACATTCCAGCCTTTTATTGAAATGTAGCAGTCAGTCGTTAGCGTGATAATATTAGCCATTATTAACTTATTAATTAAGTTACTGTTAATGTGAAATGACTGGTTAATGTATATTTATTACCATAATTAATGTGGTTTACTGCTTTCATAAATTATACAAATATCTTCATAATCTTGGACATTATGGCCTTTTATTGAAATGTGTCGGTCTGTTGAGGTTGCACACTAATTAGCCAATATTGACTAATCAATTAAATTATTAAATTATTTGTTAATGTATATTTATTACCATTATCAATGTGGTTATACACATTACATAATGGCCTTTAATTGGAACGTGTTGGTTTGTTGAGTTTGCTTGCTACATTACTAAAATTAACTAATTAATGGTATTAATTTGGTTATAATTAGTACTAAAAATATGAAATGTTGTCAATTTATTACTTTAGTCAATCAATGTGTTTGAAAATACTGAAAACAGTATTTAAATATCTATATAAATAAAACAGTTGACATTTTAAAGCAAATATTTATCCACAGAATACACAAAAATTAGTCCATTTTGTCATTGTAAGCGATACACAAAAAATATGCTGTTTTGTCGTCTTAAAATCACAATAACTTTTGATCTAATAATAATAATAAGATAACTTCTATTGCGCCTAAATCCTTGGAAACCAAGCTCAGAGGCGCATCAAAACAAAATGATTGTTCAATCTCAAAATCCATAAGCATCATTCTAGTTGTCGACAGATGGGTCAAGGCGCTAGGGAGCTACGGTTGATAAGCAAAGTCGTAAAGATACGTTTTTAAATGACGACAGAATTTTGTAATATTTTCAACTGATCTAACACTAAGAGGGAGCATATTCAAAGAGTTGGTGCAGCAACAGAAAAAGCCCTACTTCCAATGTTAGCGTTGACTCTAGGAACAAAAAGTAGGTCAGAACTAGATGATCGAAGCTGGATAGGTTTTCTTACAGGAGTAAGCAATGAATGCAAATAAGATGGTTGCTTACTGGACAGTGCCTGGTATGTAATGGTACAGATCTGAAATATTAGACGATATCGTACAGGAAGCCAATGCAGACTTCAAAAGTGGTATAGAGCCGAGAAAAACGAGATCTTGTAACTACTCTTGCTAGTCAATTTTGGACACGCTGGAGTTTTGTGATATCCTTGCTAGCGATATTATAAAGGAGGGAATTGCAATAGTCAAGTCTACTGCTAACAAGCGCTATTGCAATAGGTTTAGCAACAGAAAATGACATATACCAGGCGAATACGGCGAAGATCACGGATATGATAAAAATAGCAGCGACATGTTTGAGATATGTGTTGTCGGAAATTGAAGTTACTATCAAAGATCACTCCTATATTCCGCACTGAGGTTGCTGGCGTGATATACTGATTCAAAATACGCGTAGGTAGGTACATTACAAAAAAAAATCAAAATTGATATATAATCATTTAATCAATTCTATGTGATAGTGTATGCTATGTAGTTTACAACCCTTTTTGAAATTTTTAATTATCTCTATTATTAACAAAGTAAATCCACTTTTTAGTGTCTGAAAAAAGGGTCATTGTGTCTATAGGATTCATGTCCATTTCTTGTGATCTGGAGCTTGTGCAGACTGTGCTGCCACCATGTGACACTGAATATAGGCAAAACATTACATAATCTGTATATTGTAAGATATTGAAGTAAAGTAAAATGTTATGACCCAAAAATGTTGACCTTGTACTGTCACCTTGACGTGACCTAGTTATTTGACCTTTAATGACCGTTGACCTATATATGTTGACAAGTGACCTAATTAAATGATTCTGTGTGACACATGGGCTTGGTATGTTTTAAAGTGTTGAAATGGAACATTTATGTACACACCGACTATAAAGTAGCATATTAAAGCATGAACAATAGTGAGGTAACTTGTTTTTAAAAAATGACCTTTGACCTAATTGCATGTATGAATGTGCAATTTATTTTAAACTAATAATTATGGTATGTTGTGCTATCAAATTAAAAGTAACTCAATGTTTAACCTTGACCATAATAGCATATGACCTTGATACGACCTAGATAATTGACCTTGAATGAGCACCGATTTAATTGTTGACAAATTACTTACTTAAATTATTTAGTGTAACACATGGACTTAGTAACTTTATAAATCCTTGTAATTTATCACATCTACATATTAACCATAATTTTGGAGATAAAATGGCATATTAAAGTGTGAACCATTAATGATTAATTTATAAAAAAATTGACCTCTAACCATGTTGTCTATATTATTAATGTCCAATTTATTTTTACTTAATAATTATGGTATGTTGATCAAAATGAAAGTTCAACTACTAACTGTTGACCATTGGGCATTATTTGACTTGTTTGTAAACATTGAGGTGTCCCTGACACAACCATTGTTGTGAAGAAACACAACAGCATTGCTTGAATTTAACATAATTTATTATGCATTCCAAGATCTGTATAATTTCCTGTATAGTTCAATGTCATGAAATGTTCACAGTACAATGCAAAGGTCAGTACTACAACAATGATACTTAATTCTTTTGTTCATTAATGTCTCACATCAACATGAAGTAATGTTAACATGTTGTTCACAGTATGCAACCGACAAGTAAACATTGAAAACAACTGAAACAGCAGAAGTACAATAACTATTGTCAACTTCACTGCACATACAGGGAACTATAGAAGGAGGAACAGAGTACATTGCCGACTAGTGTAGATATAATCGGTTCACTGTTTCATATCATATATCCATGCAAGTGAAGTGTACCAATGTTCACAGGACACTGTTGGTCGATTGTAGATAAAATCCGTTCAATGTGTCATACAGCAATGCAAGTGAAGCGTGCCAATGTTCACAGGACACTGTCAATGTACTGTTACTCTTCATACATTTGCAGCAGAATCCTTCAACATGAAATAGAGGAAAACTGTATTAATGTATGTGTGATACAAATTAATGCAGTACCACTAGTGTTAATAAACATAAGAGTGTATTCCAAAAATAAAATAATTAAATTGGTGTCACTGGACTTTGTTTTTGTGTAAGTAATCTTACACACAAAAATATTAAGACAACTATTAAAAATTAAATAATTAAAATATCATGGCAACATTTTAATTACTATTTCTTATTTTAAACAATAATAAATGTTAAATTAAATGGACATAATTACAAAAGTGCTGATGGCACTGGATTTAATATTAAATGTTTTAATCTTGCAGTAGGTGGTAATTTCAAAGATTCCAAGATGGAGTCAAACCCATTGATCCTAGCCCATCCCTCACAACAGCCAATTACGTGGCAGGTCAGTGCCCACGTGGCACAAGTAACCCAATCACGATCACGTTTCCATTTAAATGCCAGATATATGCAATAATACATTTTTGCCTGCCGTGCCTGGCCTTAAATTAGAAAACTAATATTTTCACAGTTATTTGGAAAAATAATGAATACCATGCAACACTTACATATCAATAGTTACTTTTGTGCACAGAACATGTTAGGATTTAGGTGCAAACAGTTTGGATTGCGTGGATTTTGCATCGCAGGAAATGGCGTACGAATGTTGGATCGATGCAGTCTACGACTACGCTCACATTCTCAGGCCCAGTGCTACATTTGTAAATCAGTTTAAAACTATGATTATTTTCACGATTGCTTGAAACGCATACAGTTTAACCCGCATAGCAAAAATGTTATGATTTGCATAGCGCGCGCCAGTACATCATAATTATGCAACGCCAGCGTGGCGTACGTGCCGCTGAACCGGTCGCGCGCAGGCTACAAACTACGCATTTCAACTTTGAACGCCGAACAGCGTGCGACAGGCCTGTTTTTCCACGAGCGATTGCACGCTCCCACGGGGGTCCACAACCATAACATGTATATCATATGAAGGCATATGTATTTAAAAAAGGTAGAAACAGGATACTAACGGGGTGAAAATCTATTATACCATATTTTTAAACGATTGTTTACAACATCAAATTTAGAATCCACCTACCTCGCTTATCGTGCTCGGAAAACTCCCGCGAAACTGGCTATGACGTAGATCAGTCTTTCATTGGTTCATGTGATCATCAAAATACGACGTAAATTCATTTGCATAATGTTGCCAAGCGATTTTGGGGAATCCCCCAATCTCGGCGAGAGCAGTAGCAATGGCGTCCAAAACCGTCACAGGTTTCAGGTCTAGAATGCGGGACAAATTTACGGTGCTGCCCCTAGCGGAATGTGATGTACCTAGCGTAGGGAAAAAACCATCCAGTTTATTACGCTGCATTGGAGTACCAATAATGATCAATTCAGTTTTATTTGCATTTAATTTCAACTTGCTGTCAGTCATCCAGTGGAAGATATCTTGAAGGCATTCACTAAAAAGATAATTTAATAAAATAAACAGTTTCGTGACCCTAGGCTTAAGCTATTATCTTTAATCTAAACCCATTCCCAATGTTCTGAAATATTGTTTTGTTGAAGTGCCTGCTTTGTTAACTACATGTACCTACCCAAATATAACATATAATAGAAAATAGGTGGTTTAATAGCGAAGATTAGACCAAATTACATACAAATAAATATATAATATACACGGTGGAACTGCGAACATTACTTAAATACGCGTACTTACCATGTGCTCACCAGAACAACATCGACTGACAGTGTCAACAACACTATCACTGACACTGCCAATAGCCATCCGATTTGTTTCATTGGCAGTGTCCCGGCGCCTGACACTTTTTCGGCGTTGTTGAAAATTCCATTGATCGTTGTTGCTATTAAACTCCATTCGTCTTACACTGGCACATCACTTCACCTCCCTGATTCATTGGGATAGTGAAACATGCGTCTGAATGGTGACTGTTGCCTCAAATACGTAACGTATTAACCGTTTTCCTATCTGTTTACACGGGCGCCACAACGCGGTTAGCTTATCGCTCCATTGTTACTGCGTACAGTCACTATGTTTGGTATATAATTGCTTTGGTACTATATACACTGCAGTCGGGTTGGGCCTGGTCCGGTCGGGCGAAAAGTAGCAGAGTATCCCGGCCTTAAAATACACCAAAGAAACATGCATCTATCGTTACCTGTCGCTTCTTTATGACGACGGGAACCAAACCAAAGACCGTATGTCAATACAAGACGGTGCAGCGCGCGCTATCTACATTGTTCGAGGAAAATACGTAAGCAGTTCGTCCGCCATTCTGGAGTTGCGTCAAGCCAGACCATACGCGTGCAGAAAATGCAGTTCTTTGCATTATCATTGCTCAACATTTTCAACGATAACCTCATAATTATATAAGAAGTGGTACAGCCTGATGATTATTCTGATGAAAAACGACGAAGTTCAATTGGTTCAGTAAATAATTGCAACGTTTCTGTGATTTGTTTGAAAATTTTATTATTTTGAATTGTTAGATAAAAAACTTCAAGGATTACTTTAATATCTTACATTTTATATAACGCATGACAGCTTGGTGATTATTCTGATGAAATGAGGTGACTGAACAAATACGCTAACATCGCGCGCTGCGGTCCCGTAGGCGCATGCGCTTGCCTCCCGAATGGCGGACAAAAACCTTCAGTGTAGACTGCCATTTTCTCGCTCAGTGACACCTCCTGTCCAAATAGAGGCTCCTTGAACCAAACCGACAGGTTGTGACGCAACGAAACGTAGATGCGTCATTTCTGATTACGTAACACCGCAGTTGTCGTGCAAGAAAATGGCGGTTTAATTTAACAAAATTGCCATGTAAAGCTACACGCTCCATGTGGCATGTTGTTTATGTCATCACTATCATAAAATATTGCAATATAAATCAGTTTGTAATCAACCACATTCATATCCATGTGTAATAAAAACTTACCACACACGCGCACATACCAAGCGACATCTTAACTTTCCGATGTTCGTAAAATGCAGAGTAGGGACATGTATATTCAACCTAAATCACGCATAAATACATACATTTAATACATGTACTTATGAGTTGCACGTTCGTTTTTACCACGTGCGAAAAATAAATACATCTTAACATTTTCTAAAACAAAGTTCCATATCCTAAAATATGTGTCTTCAAAATGTACTAGCTGTCTAAATACGGCAATGTAAAGAACTGTTTTTTTTAAAAATAATTTGGATGATTTTGTCTGAATATCTTGCACCATTGGAATATATAGAGAGCATCCGGTAGTGGCCCCATTTAACTTTAGTAACAACTGTCCTGTGTACATGACTACATGCAGACCTGTTTAACCTATTGTAGCACCACACGACAGCATGGCAAACTATTTACTTACTTACTTACTTACTTACTTAGGCCTGTTTGCTCGCTGGGAGCTTAGGCCATCGACCATGGTCCTCCACTGTTGTTGGTTTAATGCCATTTTATAAATTTCTTTCCAGGTTTTTCCCATCTGCTTTCTTTTGCTTTCTGTGTCTCTGTCAGGTGTTTCTCGGCCTTCTTCTTCTCTTCTCTCAGGAGTTCCATGTAATTGCTTGTCGTGTGATGTTTGTTGCAGGTTTCCTCTGTGTATGTCATAACCACCTCCATTTTCTCTTCTATATTTCGTGTTCTACTGGTAGCTATTTGGTCCATTCGCATAGTGTAGTGTTGGGTACCTTGTCTGACCACTTTAGGTATATGATTCTGCGCAGGCATTTGTTGATGAAGGTCTGTCATTTAGTGTTTTCTGTGTAATTCGAGCATGGCAAACTAATGGGTGACTAAAAGCTTGTGCCCCCCCCCCCCCTCCCCTCGGAGATCATAAACACACCACTATCATGCACGTGGATATGAAAGGCTATGAACGCCTGACACCGAGAAACTGTCAATAGATACTTGAAATCGTTGAAGTGGGTTCTGGATGGTAGTAAGCGGCATCGTCGATATTCAAAAACACATAGCGATCCAAAATATATGTTAAAACGTGTAGTTCATTAAAATGGAGGTTAACATGTTAGGATAGATGTAGGTATCACCAAAAAAGGCAAAAATAAATAAGCGAGCGAAAAATTATACCAAGATCGTTGGGATCGGTCGAGCCGTGGGTGTGCTAGCAACAGATGAATCCAATGGTTTTAGACGTGTTTTGAGTTTTACATTTTTCGCTCGCTTATCTATTTTTTGTATTACCGAATAACATAATTTGATCATAGGCCTACTTCATACATTTAACTCAGTATAATGTATGCAGGCCGACAGAGGCATTCTAGAGATCGTACGGAATGACAGACTCTACCAAGTGAACTGATGCACCAACGAGTGTATGAAGGGAAACTATCCGTATAAGAATGTGTTGTTTCTACCAAAACAATTGCATCTTCTCTTGAATTATTATTACATTAATCTAATTCACTGCACTCGTCTGCGATATGTCGTGTTTCTCCAAGGTTCATGGTAAAGAAGTCCTTTTTCGTCAAGTTGTGTTTTTGTAAAGCTTCAGCGAGCTTCTGTGGAGGCTCCAGGTAGAACTGCAAACAGAAAAGGCAAAGTATTACGTCATCGCACAAAGATCTCGCTGGCGCAAAGCTTTGCTACATGCAGTAAAAGCCCGCCCGCCCGCCCGCCCGCACGCACACACGCACGCTCACACACATACACACACAAACACGAGACTGATAAACTAAAAACAACCTATACAATAATGTCAATCATTGATAGACATTGCTTAATATAACATTACAAGTAAACAATCACACCGATTTTTGTATTTCGTTTATCAATAGGCCTACATCTTCCACCTCCGAAAGGGAATCAGACGAGCAGATTTCCCAACATGGACAATATTGTTTTTTGAAAGGAAAGATTTCGTAATATAATCGGCAGGTCATCATAAGTTACATTACAAATACCCTTGTAAACTAGTGTCATCCACTGGTCTGTTACGCATGGCTACATTGTAGGTCAGCGATTATGTAGGCCTACCTCGTGTGCGAGCGCGAACGTTCCCCAGTGAATGGCCATCGACTGCCTGGCTTGCACGTCCTTATGTGTGAGTACAGCGTCTTCGGGGTCGCAATGCTGACAACCCATGAAGTCCCTGCACACACATCGACAACAGGGATATGCTCAATACCTACGTATCGCAAATACATGTGCTTGTGTTGTGTATGACAAAAGTATTTAATTACAAATATTTCAGGAAAACTGTTTTTAATCTCTATAATATATAGTATATGTTGCAACATTAAATTACACACATTGTGTGCGTGCGTGTGTGTGTGCGTGTGCGAGAGTGCGTGCGTGATGTGCGTGCATGCTCGTGTGTAAGGGAGGCTCGAAATCTTTCAACGTCAATGCTGTAAGACGAATACGCTAATGCCACTTCTGACGCACGACAGATATCGATACGTACCGTTTCGTAAAGTGTTGTAGTTAAAACTTATCCTGGGACGTACCTGGGTTCGTAGGCTCCTATCGGCAAAGCAGCCAGGTCAAATGGTCCGTATTTTTGCCCTATCTGCTTGAACATGACGTCATTGTATCCAGTGTCGCCAGGGAAGTAGAAGCGGCGACGTCGCCCAATGACGCAGAATCCTCCCCACAACACCTGAAATGATGTCATCACCTGCTTTACACTGTCTCCATATAACTACACAATTTGACATTCACAGAGGCTGACGTGTGAGTTACACATGGACGAAGGTAGGCCTAAACAGACGTTTCTTAAGCAAAATAATATGTGACTCGTGTATTGCACACATCATCTTGTGTGTTAGATCCCTATAGACCGTCTATAATAAATACAATTAAAATGCATGTATAATAATCAAAACTAGATTACTGGATGTAATCTACTTTTAATTATTATACATGCATTTTAATATTGTACACAGTGCCAGCAACACATCAACTACAGCAGTTATCAACATTAGGTCCTACATAATTTTCATCTTAAACGCGTTTCTGCGTACCGCTTAATTTCTGCAGTCACCAATTTTGGTATGCTAAATATTTCCAGGAAAAGCGAGCATAAAGCCACAGTGATGCCCTCTGGAGTATGGCTTAACTGTAGCAGCACACGCGTAGTAACTCAGCAACCCCAAATAATTACCGTTGTGATGTTTAGTGCAATTGTTAGATCAGAAGTCAACGGTCGAAGGAAGGGAATGGGGATAGAAAGAGGGAAGTGGACCTCGACACCAGGGAGGAGATATTGTTAGATTACCCTCAAATTTGGCGTATAAACAGGTCTAGTCAAAACAGGTGGATCACAAACAGGACAGTGTGGTAACTTTCTTAAAGGACTACCTTATAATCGTTCATCAGCGTTCTCTTCGTCCAGTGGCAAGACGGGACGAACGCAATCTTCACATCCGGGACATCGGGAATAACATCCTCCTCCCACCAATCAAGTTCTACCACATTTTCACATGACATGTCATGCATCCACGACTTGAGTCCGAGCGGAACGTACCACCGCAGACTGTGGCCAAATCTCTCATTCAGCGCTCGTACGCTGTTAGCGTCTAAATGATCATAATGGTTGTGACTGATCAACACAACGTTTATCTCCGGAAGCTCGTCAACCTGACACGCCGCACTGCGAAATCGTTTCGGGCCAACATACTGCGATAGGGAACACCGTTCGCTGAATATCGGATCCGTGAGGACGGACACTCCTTCCATTTGAATGAGCACAGTTGCGTGGCCTATCCATGTTGTCCGGATTCCTTTCTCCGGTGTTTTGGCTAGGAGATCAAAGTCAGGTCGGAGGATGGGAAGTTGATGGTCTAACTCCTGGGACGAAACGAAAAGCTGTGATGGTTAGAAATTGCGCGTGTGTGCATGCGTATAAAATGATGTGCATACACGCACGCACACACACACACACACACACACACACACACACACACACACACACACACACACACACACACACACACACACACACACACACACACACACACAAACACACACACCTATTCACGTTGACGCGTACACCACACGTGCACGTGCACGTGCACGTACAAGCCGACGCAGGCATACAACCAACAAATGGACTAGACTATTGTTTCATCTTTAGGTGAAACAAATATATTATTTAAAATGTGACTTAGACACAGTTAGTTTTCAGAACAATGCATATTAGGCCTACGAAATATGATACCACTGACTGTGAATGAAATATCATGCTATTATGTAAAACCAAAACAATCATAGTGAAAAATACAAACTATTAAACATTGCTACTTAGTTGTAGTGTGGTGATAATTGCATGTCAGGCTACAATAAAGCAATTGTATCATGAAAACAGGCAAACAAAACACGTATGAACCAGTTGCCGCCCGATATAATGTATTCCGCTATGAGGTGGAAGCACATCTGCGGAAACAGAGATAACTGCCTGGAGAAAAGTTAGTTACCAGGCACGGTAATGCCTGTGTTGAAGTATATGACTTATTAGTCGTGTACAGAGCCCGACTCTAAACGACGACGAGATTATCCTACAGCAGGTAGACTTAGACTTAAAGCTGCTTACTCAGCTCGTTTACCCATCCCGAATACGGTTCTTTTATGTCCAGATGTGTAGTGTGTTAACAGTTTTTAAAATTGTGTTCAGTCTGTTTAAAAATGCATCTGCATGGTAGCTTGCTAAACCAATTGCCCGGCCGACATCTGACGTGCATTTAACGTGCATTTAACGTCCACTGCGCTGTAGCCTTCCCCAAATACACCCTCGTGTTCGGCAACTGTTTGTTTAACTAAATTCGGCTTCAACCTTCTTTTTACTTGGTTCACAATTCAGTGGCACAACTACTCGCACGAAAAATAGCAAACTTGTTAGGTAAACAAACCGGCCGTGAGTTTGAGCTCGGCCGAACTTTAACGTTTGACAAGAATGTAACCACGTATTTGGCTAAATCGTCATTTCCCGACTCAAGTCCTATAAATATCATCATAACTATGTATGCACAAACGAATTAGCATATACCAATGAATAGTTAATACTTTGTACGTTTGCTATTCGTGAAATTAGTCTGAAATACGAGGAACAAAACTTGAACTAAGGGAGAACTTCAATGTAAGTCAAATTACCTCCTTGTTGGGGATGTTACTGTGGTCTTTCGAGAAGATGAGGAAGTTCAATAATCGTCCCAGCGTCGGGTCTTTCCAACCTGGCCACGGGTTCTCGAAGCGGCCATTTCTGAAGATGGACTTCTGCAGCTTCAACTCCTGCGTGTCCGTCGCCATCCTCCCGTCGCCGTCTCCCGCTTCGACGTCGCCAAACGCTTGGTTCTCTTTGCCTTTTTCGGTGCCGTAGATGCTGACGCCCGATACTGTGGCTGTAGTCGGATCGTCGCCGACTGCACTGCTCTGTTTCATGTCCGATATTGAAACACTGCGTGAGGCGTAAAGACTACTGCAACACATGTGAAATTATACATTATTCATGTAGAATCGAGTAAGCGTGCCGATTATTGAATAGCGAACAACTTTACGATGTATCATGATCCCCAGAATTTGCGGATTACTAAATAAAACGAATTGCCAGGGATAGGTATTTTGCTTAATGCGCGCGCGTGAGCGCAGTAAACATATTGACCTGTCCCTTTGACTTTGTGACCCCGAATAGTGTTTCCGTGCCAGGAGAAGCCGAATATTAGTTCCTGTGTTTTTTCCTGTTTTTTAATAGTTTTCTCTTGCAATGCTGTCTTTTTCTGGCATGGTTCTAGTCGATGCCTACTCCTGGCCCGTTCGCTGCACTGGATATCACACCAATTAGGCCTACTGTATTGTCATTCTCATTATGTAATAATATATGTTTAAAAGAAGGCATTGCCATACTTTGTAGCATATAAACTATTGGCTATTAATCAAGAAACATTATAAAGGTTTGTTCAAAACAGGCAAGCAATTTTAATATGTTTATAATTTATATTCATCAATACATAAAGCTTCGATTATCCAGACGCCGTGAGGTGACGCCACCGTTTGACGCTCTCACAACTATTCGTGGCGCCACACAGTTGACTGGTGACCAGTCTACGGCGAAACAGTGAGCGAGACCAGGGCTAAGACCACATTAAGGATTCGTCGGCCATTACCGACCGAAAGAATGCCCTTGAAAATACCGTTTTGGTGTCATGTGTGAATTTTTTTCGAGCACTTTGGCATGGCACATGTCAGTCCAGTGAATATTGAATGTATTACTACATTAGATCTTTCACGAGGTAGTAATAAGCATACGCTAGTCACTCGCGTATTCGTCCAGTGGCTATTTTGCAGAACGCACCAATATTTCAAAATCCGTCACCAGATTGGGGCGAAATTGAGGGGTGTCAGGTTTGGGTGGATTTTTCTGAAAACTGAGGTATGAGAATTTTACGAGTTTTCCACAGCACTTTTGTCAATGGAGGCTAAATATGCTGTGAAATTGTCAAGAAAATTGTTCGTCAAATTTAGCAGGAAATGAAGGAAACGTTATAATGGCCGCCTATGTAAAATGTAAATGTGGTCTTACCCCACCAGATATATTGAGTCCATTAGTCGTACGTCATTGTTCTTATTTGGTGTCCCGGTCGCCAAGGTGATCCGGCATCTTGGCTATACACAATCGAATGTTGTGTATTTATTACCATGGAATCTTTAAATCTTCTTGCAGTTGTCATTAATGTAGGTTCATTAGCGATTACTTGACATCAGGCTGTGTATCATACCAACGGCCTTTAGCGAGCTATATACTACAACTGCCAGAAGGCGCGTCAACGACAACGTTTATTGCAATCAAACGAGGGAAACAGTCCACTAGTTTTTGCAGCTGCACATCTTTGGCCGGTCACCTTAAGAACTTGTGTACGTATTATTGTAAGGCGTTGGATATGTCACCATCCATCAAGATACTGCTGCGTTGTTTCGGTTCCATGGTAAACAATACACAGCATTTGGTTGTGTATATAGCCAATATGGCGGATCACTTTAACGACCGGACACCAAATAAGGGTAATGACGTATGACTAACGGACTCAATAGGAAGATGATACACTCCTGTCCATTATGATGCGACCCAGTACTTGTGGCGCCACAAAACGGCTTACGAGTACACAAGTGCAGTCAATTGGCGGCGAGCTATGGAAGCAAGTGGTGTGTTGCCTGGGGATGTAACAATTCCCGAAAAAAATGCCCCAATATGTATTTTTTTGCGATTCCCGAACGATAAAGAACAGTATATAAATATTTCCGATTGGTAGTAAACTGGGTTGGCATGTTAATATTCTGTGTAAACGCTTTATGCTCGAGATAACCAACACAATACCGCATTGTCACGGAATTTTGGGATACACAAACTTAGTCTTAGTCTTAGGACACTAGTATAAATTGAAAATTAAACGATTTGTTTTGTGTTTTCGATCAGTGGTCACTGTTCGATCACAATGTGCAGAGGTTATGTACTTTCCCAGTTTTCAGGTAACAATTTTCATTTGAAATTAGATGAGATTCCAGGGACATTGTTTTTAGCTTCGGAAAATTAAAGTAATTATGAAAATGTTTTGTTATGTCATGAATGTAAATAATGATATGAAATATTGTTCACCTTTTGTCACAAAACCAAACTAAAATGTACTCTGGTGCATAATATTTGTATCAATGAGTTTTGTTTTTTAATGTTTAATTAACATGGTTCTTTGAATATTTTAGTTGGGAGCCCTCTCGTATGTGAATCATTGTTACTCAATGTCACAAACTGCTGCATCATATTTCTCAGTTAGTATCTCCCCATTCTTGGAGTAGTAGACTGTAGCATGACCAGTCCACACAAAATGGGGCACACCTACCCAGAATGTATCTAGTTATGTAACGTTACAGATTTTGAAAAAAACTGAACATTTCTGAGCACTAGTATTGATGGTTATACGTTTTGTACCCAAAAATATGTCGTGCAGGCAGTCCTGATTCAAAACAACTTAAATATAAATAACATGATTACATGCCTAATATTAAAGAAATGTAATGTTCTCATTATTTACCAGGTTATTTAATTTTTCTGCGATCATACTATCATGAAAATTAATTCATTAAATTTTAATCAACTGATTTGGGGTACATCAAATTTCGGAAAGGCACATAGTTCTATCCTGATGTACCCGAAGTGTCTTTTTCCAGATCGATGCCTGGATATATAACCGATTGTGTTTTAGGAATGAGGTTATGAAAAGTAATGTAAGAGTTTTGATTATGTATGCAAGATGAGATAAAAAATAATAGTCATGTGCCACGAGTGTATATAATGCATTGAACTATTGTACAACTTCGGTCCCTAACCAAACTAAAAGGTTAACATATCTGAGCCTATTTTGTGCTTTTCGATCAAATAGGTCAGCGATATTGACATCTACATTGACTACAAATACATGCATTACCTTTCCACAGATGTTAATACCAACACCAGCTGTGTATCTCTGCAATTAGTATATACCGGTATAGTAGCCTATTGTGTTTAATACGGTTGTTATTAAAAGTAAAGGGGTAGTGTTAGTGTTTTGGCATTGTATGCAATACATTACATTCGTTGTCTGACAAACTAATGGTATTTTATTTGAAAATGAACTGGGATTGTTGCGATATAAAAACATTTGTGTGTAAGTAATGATTTGAACTATTGTACACCTTCGGTCACTAAACCAGAACACAATCAGAACATATGTTGTGCTTTAGTTTCAAGTAGGTCTGCAATATTGACATTCATATTATTTACACATTCATATCTTACCTTTCCAAATATTTTGAAATAAAAATTAGCTTTGTGTTTATTCAAATAGTGGATATACAGTCGATTGTGTTTGAAGATGGTGATTATGACAAATAAGAGGGTAGGGTTAGGTTTTGTGTACAAAATATTACACTGTCAGAAGATGTACTGTTGTTTTATATGGAAATGAACTGGGATTGTTGGGAGATAAAACATTATTGTCATGCACCAGATGTGTAATTAATGATTTGAACTTGACCATCCTTCACGAGACAAAAGTAAATTCTTAATATATTTTAGCATAACCACGGTATGTTGTTCTTCTTTCAACTTCGTGTACAATATTTATGTGAGCATTACCTAGAAATACATAGCTCATCATTTGAAACATTTTGATACCAAGTAGCTATGTAATCTAGTAATTAGTACATTTGATGTTCTTGGGTGGCAGTTATAAAAAATAAGTAGTTAATATTTTGGTTGCTTATGCAATATATTACATCTTTTGTCAGAAAATCTAGTGTTGTTTTATTTGGAAATGAATTGGGAAGTTTTTGTTGTAAAAACAGTTGTCATGTGCCACGGATGTAAATGTAAGTAATTGTTTTGAACTATTGTACACCTTCGGTCATGAAACCTAACTAAAACTTCAATATAATTTGATATGTGTTGTGCTTTCATTTCAGTTTTATCTATTGTATTGATTAAAAATTTGTTGCACTTACGTGCCTCGTTTTTTCCACACTGACACAAATGTTTATCAAGTAGCTCTATAATTAGTAGATATATAGCCAATTGTGCACAGTTGAAAAATCTTCAAAAAGCCCTCCATTTAAAAAAAATAGCTCACTACGCAATAAAAAATCACAATTCAAAATGTAATCCGGGCAGGTTATGACCAGTAAAGGTCATAGAGAAATCCTGGTATGGATGACAGCTTATAACATTTAGGTACCCCTCAGGGTTGGGGTCAAGTACCAGTATTTGTACTTGTACTTAAGTACACATTTGTCAGTACTTGATGTACTTGAGTACTTGATGTGTGAAAATGCAAAGTACTTGTACTTGTACTTGAACTACAGTACTTGGTAAATAGCAAGTACTTTTCAAGTACTAAAGTGTAGAGCAGGAAAGTTTTGTACATGATATTTTCAAGGATTGTAGGGTCTGGGGTGTGAAAATAGTGTGAAAGCCCTTGTGATGTTGTGAGTGGTGAGTGCTTTACTTATTTAACTAATCAGCTAAGGTGTAAAATAGTGTGGAAGCCATTCTGATAACTCAGCAGCAGTGTGTCTTTGATGCACCTTCCTTGAATGTCTTTCCTTGTGATGTAGGGGGCGAGTGTTTTCTTAGTTTTTCTAATTGACTTGAGGTGTGAATTCCTAGAGAGGGCTTCCTATGATCTTTGTTTACATCCTTGGCAATGAATTGACAACATCAGAAGACACTGATTTTAACACCCATTCTTGATGTACTTGGAGTTAATCTTGGCTGGCCAGTATATAAGATGCCAGGTTTCATGGGTACCTCAGAATATTCTACAACTGTTATTGCTGCTGAACAATCGTCACCTGCCACTACTGTATTTTACTGTCTATAACTTTGTCAAGATGGCATCTGCTATTTGGAAACATTTCATTCCACCAGATAGTAAAGTTGGCAATTTTACGGCCAAGTGCATACATTGCAATCGTGATTATTCATGTTCTAAAACTGCTACATCGAACCTCATCAAGCACTTGAAGGTTTGTAATGTATATTGTTAGTCTATGCTATCTCTAGTTTAATTTCTTCAGATAAATATTTTAAATAACAACCAAATGATAAGAAAATGTGATGCTCAGTTTTGCTCATATCAAAAAGTCACATAAATTTGTGTTGCAAAATAAACATGGCAAAATATTGAAAAATATTACAACCATTAAAATAGGCCCATTTATATTTGAGTACTTGTACTTGATATGTTAGTACTTGATGTACTTAAGTACTTTGTACATAAGTGAGTACTTGAACTGTACTTGTACTTGATATTTATTTTGGGTACTTGATGTACTTGAGTACTTGATCAACTGTACTTGACCCCAACCCTGGTACCCCTAAGGTGTTTTCTAGAGCCCTTTTGAGATTTTGTTTCTAGACTAGCAGTATTATTCAATCCCAAGTCGAAATACAGCTGTTGGCTGTGGTTTGCCACTCTACCATCCTTTCTACAACCCTTTATTTTGTACTGTCAACTCTGACTGTGTTCTTACTATACTGACAAAGCTTTAGCATAGAAATCAAGCTAACACTGTCAGGCACATAGCATGGTTGATTTTGGGGCCTGGGAGATTTTTTGCTATGTGTATGGGGTAATGTTGGGAATTTTCGCGGTTGAGGGAAAGGTAGTGTTGGAGATTTTCGCTGTTGAGCGGGGTAATTGCCTCAGTGTACAGGTGTGTTCACACCCATCAACCCCCCAACCTTTGGACCTAACTATAGCTTCTATAACATATAAAGCCTGTGGGCTGGGGGGATGAGTTGGGTATGTACCCTCCCACCCACCCCACCGCCAACACTGAAGCAGAGTTCCACTCAAGGGAAAAGGATTCCGCTTAAGGTCTCAATGGAGTGTAGTTCAAAGTTTTCTGGGGGAGCTGCAGTTGGAGGTGTCAAGGGGGTTGCAGCTGGAGGTGTCCAGGGGGTTGCAGTTAGAAGGGGTCAAGGGGGTTGCAGTTGGAAGTGTCAAGGGGGTTGCAGTTGGAGGTGTCAAGCGGGTTGCAGTTGGAGGTCTCAAGGGGTTACAGTTGGATGTCTCAAGGGGGTTACAGTTGGAAGTCTCAAGGGGATTACAGTTGGAGATCTCAAGGGGGTTGCAGTTGGAGGTGTCAAGGGGGTTGCAGTTGGAGGTCTCAAGGGGGTTACAGTTGGAGGTGTCAAGGGGGTTGCAGTTGGAGGTTTTTGGAAGCCTCATTGGAGATACAGTTGAGAATCTCATTAGGCTCCCCTAATGCTGTTAGGGCAGTTTGGGGAGCCTGCAATCACAGATTGAAAAATGCACCCCATCCCAAAGAAAAAATCGAACATTTTAATTAATACCATCCACATCTGTACTAGCTTTTTATTTCTTCTAACAAAATCATAAATTATTCCAATACATAATAATTCAGAATATTTAGTCTACAACGCTGGTTTTGGATTGTTTTCTAAAAGTGTACCACTCCCCAAATAAGCAGTTTGACTTATGAATAATATGGGCTTATTGGTAAAAAAGTAACAAAAAATCAATTTGTGTAAATCTAGTCCAGTTTGTAAATAGTTGAGTGGTCTTATAAGTACAAATTTAATTTAAAAACTTCTAAATTGTATCAACTTCACATATTTTGTCACTCGGTTGTAGTTAGTTTGTTAGTTAGATACTGGTTAGTTTGTTACTAAGTTAGTTAGGTACGTAGGTAAAAAGATATACATTCTAAACGCTACAAAGATATGATAAATATAAAACCATTACATTTACTACAACATAGTCAGTTTGACACAACACAAATTTAAGTATTCAGATAAATGTTTATAGCAGAGGACGTTTATTTATGGAAACTAACTATTTACCGATATTTATACCTTGGAATGTTGAACAGATTTGTGAAGTTTGCAATGGAACATCTATAACATAAATGAACTGCATGGGTTACGTATTGGGTATAGGAAATAGACATGTATTCTAAATCTCACATGGGCCACAAGGTTTATTTGTTTGTATAATCTAGGAAGAGAAAATACTGTTAACTATTGTTAAGTTTTTACAGTGACTGTTTCTGCTACCAATAAGTGTGGGGGGGGGGGGCAAAACAGTACCAAAATTAGTCACCCATCACCACCTTGCCATGCCACCGAATAGTGGCATAATAGTTTGTATTTGAACAATTATTCTCCCACAGCAAAAACAGACCCCTGTAAATATGTAATCGACTCCAACCCCCTCAGTGTATCCTACAAATGGTAGATGAAAACTGTGGCAGGGTAGACTAAAATGCCACAGATTTGCAACACGATAAACATGAGGATGTGTATAGCACTTGTTGAAATTCATGCTTTCACTTCCTTGTCTGAAAACTTAAATTTCCTCATGATGTGTCTCTGGCACATATTGTAAAACGTGTTCAAGGTACGGATAAGGAAAGCAGTGATCGTCCCAATAGCGAAAGCATTAATAAATGAGCGATATTGAAAAACAATCCCCATAAATTATATGCAAGACATTGTTGCCTCAGTGTGACAAGTAAACACATGCACATACTACATATAAGGAAAATATTAAGTTCTTAAGACTTATATAGCTCGCAGTATCCAGTCCTCAGAAATGTACTTACTTTCCCATTTCTCTGTGCTGTTTACACCATGCAAGTATTGGTTGTACGTGAACTACGTCTCTCAACGTCGTGTAACTGTCAAATATCACAGATCGATGTAAAAGATTGAAGTCCCATACAGTCACGAGGTCAACTACAGAAATGAGAACCGTGACCGTGCCGAGTGGCAACATAAATTACTATTGCTATTATGTTGTCCCTGGTTCTGGACTAACCAGGAAGTTAACTATTAAAATTTCAAAAATAATCATGATTTCATAGTCACATATTCAGACTGCAGCCTGATGTGTGAACGCATTTAAGCAGTTGCCTGTGAATGTCCCTTTGTATTAACATCATAAATGCTGACGAGCTGTTACTGTAGTGTAGACAAATGGTATACCAATATTATAACTGGCTATGACTCATTGCTTATATCGCGCAGTCACGGGTGACGACATTCGTACAAATATTACCACCTGGTGAATGCTCGGACACTTACTGTAGTAACCTGGGTTATCTAAGCGCCGTGAGGTGGCGGCACTTTTTGTGTCCCTCGTATCTATCCCGCTGGTAGTATTTGTCGACATTGTATAGAAGGTTCAACATTCCTTGTTGTTTCCATCGCTTGGCAACGTTTTATTAACTAGTCTGTATTATTGTGGTTACAGTGTAATGGTCTTATGAGGTCTCATTCAACTAGTGGGCTCTTTTCAGAACATTATCGCCAAACCGATCTTCGTATGCTGGCACTGCCACCGAGTCGGACTGAGGGTGGTCACTGCCAGAGTGCATGTCGTCCTCGCTGGTATTTTTAGTTTTACGTCCCAAATTGAGACGGGACCAACTGTCTGTCTGAACAAGAATGTGTGTGCGCGTGCGTGTATACGTGCGTGCATGTGTGTATTTGTTCGGCCTGGGATTGCATATTTCCCACAAACATCCATCACATTTGAGCTGGAACCTCGATCAGCTTCTGTTGGACATGACTTCTGAAGATCGGGAAATGTTGCAGATTTAGTGTCGATGGTGCTAGTTTTCGAAGTTGTTCGCAATGCCTAAGTGGGTGTAGTGTTCAAGATTTGTTTGCAATGCTGACGAGAGTATTAATTGTTGGATTTTTTCGCGGTGTTCAGACGGGTGCTGTTGACGATTGTGTGCCGTTCAACATTTTTGTTAGTTTCATTTCATGTTTATACATCAGGATTTAATATGAAACACAACTAATTCCCCCGCGGAAATTCTCATTTTGTACGACTACCTTTCCTTTAGCCCCGCATCGGAAGGCCATATATTGCCCTGCATGTTTCGAAACGCACACACACACACACACACACACACAAGCAAACACTTGTGCAATCTCAGGTTGTAGGGTAGTCGCAAATACATGCACTAGTCGCTGTCGTCAGAAGTCAACAATACCACAGGGGTAAGATAGGTTAACATGTTGTCTAGATAAATAAGAACACAGAAATGCTTACAACTTCTTCACAGCTACTGCCATCATGCCGTTGATACGATGAATAAATTTAGTAAAAACCACACGCAGACGGCACGTTTAATATGTTGCAACTAGACACAATAATAGCTTTTTTGCAATGTTAATATGAAAATGCCACTGCATCTGCAAATCTAATCCGCTTTAAACAGCAATACCTTACCTCTAAGGGAGTGGCATTTCGAACATCCAACTTAGCAGGCTAAAAACAGTCGGCTCTTAACAAATAATTATAAGAGTATCAGAAGTAGGCTAAACTGCACTAGAAGTTTGACTGTTGTCTAACACCATAGATATGTACTGGCATAATGGTAGTGGTGCCTCAAGTTAACGTCATTTTCACTATCGCATCATCGCTGGTATAGCACAACGGTTTGTCTTCCCTGTGATATCTCCCCACTTGCAAAACGTGTTCCAGAATTAAGAATATTTACCTAAATGTGTGTATTTTAATCAATGAAACAGCTATGTAGACTTATAAGTTAATCAGCTTCATACACCTTAGCAGCACGCACAGCTTTGTTAGCATTAACAAGGCACTGTGGTGTCTACAAATCCTCCAGTAGCTCGGCATGGCAACAGTGGTCGGAAGATATTAAAAGTGGGGTAGGACGGCTTGGGGAATGTTACACGGGCACATTCTTTTGCAGTATACGTGCCTACCTCTTGTTTACAATATGCAATCATTGCTATCCCTTCCCAGTACTTGGAAAACAAGTTAAACACAACCTTTGTAAAATCTATTTAGACAGAAGTATATTCTGATACGTTTTCCTGGGTATTCTATTTTAACTTGAGTCTAAAAAAAAAACATTGCCATGTTCTGATAGAGTTCAGCATTGTTATATTTGTTGGCCAAACATGTGTGATGTTGCAAAAGAATGTACAACTATAATTTCTAGCAAACAAAAGTGGCACACAAAACACGTGTGCAGTAAGTGGAGGTATTTATTTGACGTAACTGTGAATATATGTGTTATTATTTCTGATGTATCAGACAGATGCAGAAAAGTTATTTTACAAGATTGTAGTCATCTCCAAAGTGTTGTTTTTCAAGCAGTTAATTTACTCGGTTGTAGTCATCTCCAGTAAGTCTGGTTTCCCCATGGTGTAAAGTAAAGAAGTCCGTTTCCGTCAAGTTGTGTTTCTGTAGAGCTTCTGCGAGCTTCTCGGGTGGCTCCAAATAATACTGGAAGCAAAACATAAACTGGTCAATGTCATGCTGATTATACAAAGGTATGGCTGGTGAAAAGCTTTGCAACAAGAAGTACCATCAAGTTTATTATCTCTGGAATTTGTTTACTACTACTTTAGGCCTCGTTTTACACCTTGAACACAAATGCACCTGTAACTTCAAAATTATTACATGTTGAAAAATCATGTTGGTCTTAGTAAAGTTTCTAGGTGTGAACAACCTGACGAGTACCGAGGTAGTATTATTTTATAATACCTGTAATAATTATACTATTAATTTAAAAAGATAGATCAAATAATATACAAATTAAGAATTAAACCCAGATGATAAAATACACTGGCTAAATTAGAATTATTGTATGGATGTGAAACATGGAAAGTAAACGAATGTGTTAACAGAAAATTAGACACATTCCACTTCAAATGTGTTAGACGGATACTAAAAATGAGATGGCCAATGGTGATCTCAAACATTCAGACAACTGCAGAAGAGAAGATCAGCATGGAAGTATAAAGGAGATGGATGGATTGGGCATGTGCTCAGAAAGGATGAAAACAGCCACTGCCTGACAGCGCTAACATGGATGCCCACAAGAAAGTAGGTCGTCTAAAAATAATATGTCAAACACCTGTTAACAAAGAACGAGACCAACTGACGAACTGGGATGGAGAACTTGGAGTGGTGTAAACATGTAGCCAGAAACAGAACAAGATGGAGAAGTTGCACAGCGGCCGTATAAACCACAAGGCCCAAAGAGGACAGATGAAGCAAGGTAATTTATACTAACAGAAACATCAAAAATATGGTATTTTAAACAATAACATTCCTATAGACGATTGCACATATTACAACAACTATTCTCATGCTTCGGACTTGAACATCAACGAATCTGATTTGTGGTGGGCTAAATCAAATTGCGGAAACGGAAAGTGCACGTACTTCACATGTTAGATTGAACGTTCCCCAGTGAATGGCGACCGACTGGCGTGTTCGGACATCTTTGTGGACAAGAATAGCATCTTTGGGGTTAAGGTGCTGAGGTCGTAGGAACCATCTGGAAACATACATCAGTAATGTGCATCAAGTGACTTTCAGGTAAATCTTGACTTGTCGCTGTGTTGCAATGTAATTTAGTTACGAGATTCTCCACAGCAGAAAACACTGCCTCTAGTCAATGCTATAATATTTATGGTTTATTCCTTGTCACAACCAATTTGGAAGACACTTCTACTGTGACTTTGGTTGTCATGTGTCGGGCTTGTTTGTGAAAGATGGTGTTCATGCAATGTCTTTATTTTGAACAAAATAGATATGATCTGCTATAAAAACAAATAATTATAGAGCTACATAGTTCAATCTTGTACCAAATATGTGTACTAAAGAGTGCTCTGTAATTAGTAAATACACCCACCAAACAAAACAAAGCCCATTCTAGATTACCACCAGGCACAACACACTTGCTAAAGAGATTCCACAAGGCACGGTCAAAGGCGGCAGAAAATGACCACCAAAAATGCACATGGACAACGTCCGAGAGTGGACACGTCTACACAAAAAGTGAGTTATACGATGCAGCCATCAACCGTCCCAGATGGAAAAAGATGATGTGACTCCAGATTCGTCTGGCCTGCCCCTTGATAATTCAAGTGAAAGTCTAAATCTATGGACCAGCTGAAAGGACCCGCTAGCATGTCTACATAATTTCAGCCACATACATGTAAAACTGAAGGAGATATGTAGGACCATTAAAAAAAAAAAAAAAACAACATGACTGGACAATGGGGGTAGCATTGGAGATTGTTTGCAGTTCAACGGGGTAGAGTTTTTTGGTGTTAACAGTCAAGGGCATAGTGTTGGAAATGTTTTGCAGGTCAAGAGAGAGGTGTTGGGGATTTGTCACTCAGCATTTTTTTTGTAGTATCAATTTTTTTACATCACGATTTAAAATCAAGCAGAACTAGTTTCCCCCAAGCAACACACTTGCTTCAGCAGGGAGTGCATTTGACCCATCCCACAGGTGTACATAGTCTTGTACATATCTTTGTACATACCTAGGTTCATAAGCCCCTATTGGCAGAGCAGCCAGCTGGAATGGTCCATATTTCTGTCCTATCTGTTTGAACAATACGTTGTTATATCCAGTGTCACCAGCAAAGTAGAAGCGGTTCCATGGCCCAATCACACAGAATCCTCCCCACAATACCTGTTATAACACATGGATTCATCAGTCATATTCAAAGGTAGATCCTGAGTTCCTTGACAGCTAACACTACAGAATAGTTTCCAGTAGAGGCACACTCCCCTTTTCCTGAAGTGAAACCATGGATGGGAACACAAGTATATACGATCAGTTACAAAAGTAGGCATGCAATTACATAAACAGTGGCATCTGAACCAATATAGTATTCAAATGTTTCCATTTAAAAATAATACTTATTATTTTAAGATTAGTAATTACTTTAAGGCATTTTCACAGAGAGGGAAGTCTGTAATATTACTGTAGACTTCCATTTTAGCACTTTTGGAAAGAGTATCTTTTTTTATAGAATAACAAAACTTGATACATTTTCATGCAACTTGTGTCTAATATGTCACCTTGCAATCATTAGTGAGAGTCCTCCTTGTCCAATGATGTGACGGAACGAACGCAATCTTCACATCCGGGACATCGGGAATAATATCCTCCTCCCACCAATCAAGTTCTACCACATTGACACATGACATTCCATGCATCCACGACTTGAGTCCGAGTGGAACGTACCACCACAGACTCTGACCAAATCTCTTATTCAGTGCCCGTACACTGTTAACGTCCAAGTGATCATAATGGTTGTGACTGATCAACACAACGTTTATTTCCGGAAGCTCATCAACCTGACACGCCGCACTGCGGAATCGTTTTAGTCCAAAAAACTGCGTTGGAGAACATCGTTCGCTAAATATTGGGTCTGTGAGCAGAGTAATTCTGTCCATCTGAATAAGCGCAGTTGCGTGGCCTATCCATGTTGTCCGAATTCCGTTCTCCGGGGGCTTAGCAAGAAGATCAAAGTCTGGTCGAAGGATGGGAAGTGTTTGGTCTAACACCTGGGAAGAAATATGCAGTTATGATGGTTGGAAATTGCACAACATGAGATGCGTTACTGAGATGTATCTAGTGCTGGATGTATCACTATGTAACAATTACGACTGCCACATACAAGATAACAATGTCCAGCTGATTAGTGGGCAGGGAAGTCATTGGTCTATCGAGAGTGAAATAATTCTTCATCTACACCAGACACCTTGTAGTACTGTTGTTTTAATTTTTACACTAGCCTAGCATTTAGTACATAATAGTATCCTTGGTATTATGGCAATAGTGTTTTACATTTTGAAATTAAATTGAAGTTAATTAAATATTTAACAATGGGTTATGTTTATCAAATTTCCTGAGTGACTCATTACATTTGTGAAATGGTCCTCTGAACTCAGGTCATCACAATTTCAGTGCAATACAAGTTTTTGTTTAGTAGTGTTTCCTAATATGTGAGAGGCTGTACAAGAGGGGCAAGTCATACCTTCTTGTCTGGCACGTTACTGTGGTTGGTCGAGAATAGAAGGAATTTGATGACGCGACCAAGCGTTGGGCTTTGCCAAGTAGGCCACGGGTTCTCGAAGCGGCCATTTCTGAACACTGACTTTGTGAGTTTCAGCTCAGCTGTGTCTGTTGACTTCCTTAAATGCCATGTATATAACACTTCACGTGCTGCACACATAAACGTGGCAAAACATGTACAATTCGAACTAACAGTTCGTACCTTCTAATTTAATAATACAAATAATAACAAAATGTCTTTGCACATCTATGAACGGGCTGGTCTGAAATCTGAATACATGTATATTTTGCATTAGATGACTGCTGGTAATCTGAATTTCAGGAATTTATCATCAACATCCTCATTTTCAAGGATGACAGTTTATTTTCAAAACAATGGAAATTGTATTTAGTACATACATATTTGTTTTTATTTTGTAAATTTATTGATATATAATTTCATAATTTACGTAAACCAGCATGACAACATAATGACAATATCAACAAAGGTTGGTCTCTTCAGAGGCCAATCTCAAGAGCAAATACCACTCTGCAACTGAGCAATTAACTGAGAACATGATTACTGAAGGATATTTAAATCACCTGACCGTGTTTTCCCCTAGCAACATAATTTTCATGAAAACGTGTTTTGCACGCACAGAAATTAACATTTACCTGTTCTTTATGTCACCCTCTCCGACATCAAGCTGTATGTCTTCCAGCTTCTCTGCCCCATCCCCAGTGCCCTCGAGTCTGATGGTCGAGACTGTGGCTGCTCCTGTCTCATCATCGCCAAAGGCAGTCGCCACCTTGACGGCTGGTGCTGCCACACTGGTGTGGTGAGAGAACTGGAACGCGAGGAAATCTATCAATGCGTACATCATCAAATGAGTGCCAAAATGTTTATATATATATATGTAATATGTATATATGACGTAAATATATATATATATCAAAGATTACTGCTTAAAGTCAAGGCCCATGGCATAGGAAATGGTGTAATTAACTGGATGATACAAACATTTTTAGAAGGATTAAATGTGATGGAGATAGACAGCATAAATTACAAGATGATCTTGACAGGTTGATCAAATGGTCGAAAAAGTGGCAAATATTGTTCAATTTTGGGAAGTGTAAATGCCTCCTCACAGGACATGGGAATGAAGATGTACAATAGGGGGTACTGTACTAACTACTACTGTAAAAGAAAATGACTTAGGGTTAACCATAAGTGCTGATATGAAGGCTTCAGAGCAGTGCAGAATTGCAGCTTCAAAGGGAAATCAAATCCTTGGATTGATTAGACAAAATATAGCATATAAAGAAAAAGAACTAATAATACTGCTGTACAAAACAATAGTTAGGCCTCATTTAGAATATTGTATACAAACGTGGAGGCCATATCACAAGAAGGACATAGGTATGCTAGAAAGAAAACAGAGGAGAGTGACTAAAATGATACCAAAACTGTACTGCAATCTGAGTGTTATGATGGTTGGTTGGATGTTTTATTTTGGTCTTTAACCAAAAAGACACGTTACAATTTAACATATATTTTGTACGATATGGAAGATATTGATTACATTTTAATAGCAAGAATTGAACATACATTGGAGCTATATTTGAAACTTGCAACGTTTCGGTCCGCCCATAACGGATCTTGATCGCACACTGATGTCGTGTGGCGCAGCTCAGATTTTGTTTGGGGTCCTTCTTGGGGGGTCATTAGGTGCCCTTAGAATCAGACATGGGGTCAAATACATTGAAAAGTATTTAAATGCAAATACTTTTGACATTTCAAATGCAAATACAATGCAAAAGTATTTCAAATACTTTTAAAATGTATTTAAATGCAAATATTTTTGGCTCCAAATTTTCAAATGCAAATACTGGATCAGTCGCATTTAAATGCAAATGCATTTGACCCCATGTCTGCTTAGAATGATTCAATCAAATACAGATTTCTTGCGTATAGTGGCACTACCACATGAAATGTCTATTCAAAATTAGAGAAAAAGTTACTGAAGAGTTTTTGAAAAAATAGCCAAATGTGAAAATTTACCAGTTTTGGGGGGTCATTAGGTACCCTTAGAATGATTCAATCAAATACAGATTTCTTGTGTACAGTGACATTACCACATGAAATGTATATGCAAAATTAGAGAAAAAGTTACTGAACAGTTTTTAAAAAAATAGGCAAAATGTGAAAAATTACCAGTTTTGGGGGGCCTGAGGGCCCCAATGGGGCCCTTAGAATGATTCAATCAAATACAGATTTCCTGTGCATAGTGGCAGTACCCTAAGATGTCTATGCAAAATTAGAGAAAAAGTTACTGAACGGTTTCTGAGATACGACAGCTAACGGCAGACGCTGAGTGATGGCAACAGTCCGTTGGACCTTCAGCCCAAAGGACTAAAAATGGCAGTGTTTCCAAATTTCCCAATATTTTCTCAAATTGGTGGCCATTTTGTTTGTTACCAGTAAGACCCATTTCATGCATTGGGCAGAACAAATTGAACTGTTTACACAAATTAAAAAATAATCACATCTACCTGCCGTGTCTGGCCTTAAATCTTGTTAAAAACCTGCCAACACCCTCCGTTAAGTGGTAGTACACCCGAAGGACAAAACCCGCAAAGAACACCAGTGTGGAACTATCTATCACATTATCTGTCAGCTGTGATAACAACAGCAGCCACACTTACATTGGTAAAACCAAAAGACCACTCGGCCAGAGGTTCAAAGAACACACAAACTTGGAGTAGATCATTGTGGCCACAGGACACTCGGTATCCATGGACAACACCAAGAACAGAACTGACATAAAAGAAAAGTAAAGGAGGCCATCTACATCAAACAGAAAGCCCCTATAATGAACCGAGATCGGGGATACCACCTGCCCACCATCTACAACCTGATCATTCCGCAAAAATCTGAGCCACGTCACATGACATCAGTGCGTGATCAAGATCCGCTGTAGACGGACCGAAACGCTGCAAGTTTCAATTTTAATTTTGTAGTTTACACATCTCAATTTATATAGAAAAACGTTGTAAATTTTTTTTTGTTGTTGATCAATTCATCTTACTTTGCAGGATTCAATTCAAATTCAGTCTGTTTGGGTTTTATTCAAATCTAATTCGTATTTTGTTGATCAATTCAATTCCAATTCAATTAAGAATTGAACCCAGGTCTGGTGGTGACAAATATGATATATATATATATGTGTGTGCCGAAACATCATACATGTACATTTTATAAATTTGTGTTGTTGGATAATTTGTTTAGGGAAAGCAGAATAATTTGTTATTCATCCAGAGGCAGCTAGATTCCGTTCTCCCGATCCAGTCAACTATATATTTTATAATGTCTCATCACATGTGTTGGTTGTCATCCATAAAACAGTATACTTTTTCCATCATTTTCTGTTTCATTGTATGATTCATTAAATTATTATTAATTTAAATTATTTCATATTATTGGAAATAAAAAAATAAATATTTTATTTGTGGCCAACAAATGTCCATGTGTCCACCACGGTCATTAATAATTACAAAATAACATTATTTTTGCTACCTGTGTTGTTTACTACCATGGGACGAGATGAGGGCCTGGGGTCTTATGCATGAACCGAGACAACTAACAGTCTGAGACAATGCTTATTGTCTCGGTCCATGCATAAGACCCCTGGCCTGGGAGTGGGGTCAGACTCAGACTGAGTCGAAAGCAAATGAACTTGTCTTGAAGTTGGACATGATCAAAGAAGCTCACGATGACATTCTTTATATTTTCACAGCAATGCCAACTTCGGGATCAAGTCAGCTTGAAGGCGCACTCCCGGTATATACCAGAATTGTACAATTCTGGTATACCAGAAATGCACTGTAAGTGCAGCCCATTTCTGGAATGTACCAGAATTGTACAATTCCGGTACAGATTTGATGGAATTATTGAATAAATACAATTAGGTATTAATGGTAGACAAAATTAGAGTTTACAAAGACACAATCAAGGTGGGTCTGGATTCTACTGGCTTATTTCACCAGTAATAAAACAATTCTGGTGCATGTATATACCGGGAGTGTGCCTTCAAGCTGACTTGATCCCATGAATAGTAATATAATAATTGATATTAGTTACGTGTCACCCACCCACCGAAATCATACGATTCTTGTTTAAAAAAAATATTATAAACATTTATGTAACATTTTGTAATAATGCACATTACAATAACACCAGGAGGCACGACATTCAATTCGGCTCAGATTATTGTGAAGAAAAAAAAAAATTGTTATCAACATTTACGGAAGCCTAACATTTGGTAATAATGCACACTACAATAACACCAGGCTCGTTGTTATTTGGACCACGTTTGCACCATTTGCCAGTCCTTGCATACCAGAATTGTTATTGTACCATTCGCCAGTCCAGGTATCCCAGAATTGTGCAATTCGCCAGTCCTGGCATTCCAGAATTGTGCATTTCTGGTATACCAGAATTGTACAATTCTAGTATATACCGGGAGTGCACCTTCAAGCTGACTTAGGGGATCTTTTACTTTCTGACCTAACCATGAAAACGCCCACCTACAGCCGCCAAACTTCTCCTCACATATCTTACATACATATACCATACTATGTTACAAAAAAAATAGTTTGCATTCCTACCACGATCAAATTTTGCACTCTCAAGTAAAACTCTACGGTGGCGACTATCCGTTTGCTCCGCGGTTACCATAAAATCTATATTGTGTCAAGCTTCACAGAAATTTCGTACAGTGGCACTATCATTACTGTATGCATGTTCGCGCGTGATATAAATATATAATATATCATTAATATATACGGGCCTGTGAGCGTGTTTCTAAATTTATCAAAATAAATATAATGTAATGGATGTATAATTTATTAATTAATTGTTATATATTGTGTGAAAACAAATTGTGATCTGTCTGGATAAATAAACATTGTTATATATATAATGACCATATTTTCATTTTTGTGGTGAATAAATAATTACTACAAAAATAAAACAATATTTACAAACAGTGCATTATAGTACAAAATGATTTGGTTTATATTACTTTGTGAAAACATAAACAAAAAAAGTGTAAAGAAAATCAATGGTTTGCATGGTGTCAGGATTGAACCGGTGTCGCCCGATTGTAAAATAAACGACAAGAAACCAACGCGCCTACCAACTGAGCTACCGGCACCAGCGAAAACTCACTGACTGATTTAAGTTGTTATAATAAATTGTACAACTCCTTCATATATCGATATTCTAGTACTATTATGAGATTATACATGTTACTTTCTGTAGCTGGATACAATATATGTTTGCTATGTATGTTTATTGGAGTAGATTATCTCCCATTGGTTGCATTCGATATAATTATTTGGAAAACGAGCCCAAGCTCGGCGAAACCTAGTCGACTTGTAGGCCTATTCGCATTCATTGTTTTGAATAAAATTCGATTCATGTGGAACCGTAAGATAACTGCTTGTTCCTCTATGATAACTAGTGTTTGCATTACATCGGAATATTGCACAATAACTCATTCTGACGCTCGTTTCGACCCAAAAACTATACTTGTAAACATGCTCTGAATGCATGGAAAGGGTCGGCCTGATGCAAGTTTGAGTCATAAGTGACGTCACATCTTGGCATCCCGAAAAGCGCGCCAAAAGTATGCATATTCGAAAATGTCCGTATGCACAGCATAAAATGTGGAATTTCTTATTCATTGAATTTGTTTGATTTTGTTTGGCTTGGTGGACATGGAAATAGATAGCAGGATGTAATATAACATGAATTCAAGCAATAGGTGTTTTATTCCCTTTAAGTAGAAACATTCCATTACCTGCAAACCATACTGATGATAATAATTATGCCTTAATTAATTGAGCTACTTTTTAATAGAAACAATGCCAATATTACAACTAACACACACACACATACTCATGCGCCGGTATATATTAACGATATATTATATATATGCATAATATATATATATTTATATCGCACGCGAACATGTGTACAGTAATGATAGCGCCACTATATGGAATTTCTGTGAAGCTCGATACAATATCGATTTTACGGTAACCGCAGAGCAACGGATAGTTGCCGCCGTAGAAGTCGAGTATTACTTCAATTTGTTTTGCGAAATTTGATCGTGGAAGGACTGTAAAATTATTTTGTTTGTAATGTAGTGTGTGTATATGTATGTAACTTCTAATCACTATGTAACTTTGTAAGATATGTGACAAGTTTGGCGGCTGTAGTGTAGGCAGCCGTGGCATAGCAGTAGGTGGTCGTTTTCATCATCATGGTTAGGTCAGAAAGTAAAAGATCGCCCTGACTTGATCCAACTTCGATAAACAATGACTTATATGAGCACTTGTGTAGAATCCGGACCCACCTCGATTTCGCCTTTATAACTTGAGTTTTGTCTAACTTTGATATCCCAGTGCATTAGTTCCATTGTTCAACATTATCCCAGGCATATTTATGTTTAAGAATATTGCGTGTTAGCGCACTTTTGAGGCATAAATAGCATCCCGGTTTGTATCTGTATTTTGACTGGCAAAATGTCCTATGGACACATCACGCCAGTGCGCATGGTGGCTCTTATGGATTAATTTTTTACATGTTGGGCTAGACTAATCTGGAATGAATTCAGTGATGTACGTGATACAATGCTTGGAGGTAGAGAATTCCACTCTTTTATTGTGACTGGGAAAAAGCTGTTTCCAAATGTTTGTTGAGTGCCTGATTTGTACTAACTGTTTATTATGTTTACGTGAGCATCTGGTGTTGCGTTTGATGCATTGATCTAGTGGGATATCTATGAGGTTGTTCCATTTTATATAATATGCTAAGTCTTTGGGTTTTTCTTCTTGATTGGAGGGTGTCCCACTGGAGATCTTTAAGGAGTTGTGTTACCGTTCCTGGATCTCTAGAACAGTTGTTCTTACAAAATCTGGCGGCTTGTCTCTGTGTTCTTTCTATGAGTTTGATATTTCTTAGGCAATGTGGATCCCATGATGCTGACGCATATTCAAGTATAGGGCGGACAAGGGTTTTGTAGGCTATGGACTTGATTTGGGTTTGGCATTTATTTAAATTTCTTCTAATAATTCCCAATGACTGTTGTGCTTTTTTATGACTGAGTTGCGTTGTATTGTCCAATTTAATGTATTTGATATATGTATGCCAAGATAACAGTGCGATTCAACAGATTTAAGTTGGTGTCCGCAGAAGGTGTAGAGATTTGGTGTCGGTTTTCTTGAGGCTATTGTCATTGTATAACATTTAGTGGGGTTGAATTTCATAAGCCACTTGTGTTGCCATTTCTCAAGTTTGAGCAGATCGTTTTGGAGGACAGATGTGTCTTGGTCAGTTTTAATCGGTGAATATAACAGGCAGTCATCTGCAAAAAGGCGAACAGTTGAGGAAAGATTGTCTGGCAGGTCATTTATGTAAAGTAGGAAAAGTAGGGGCCCCAGTACTGTGCCCTGTGGTACCCCAGAAATGACTTGAGTTGATGTTGACTTGGATCCATTTATAACAACCTGTTGAGTTCTTCCTGTAAGGAAGCTATTTATCCATGATGATATTGGGCCTGTGATGCCATAGTGTTTGAGTTTGTGGATTAGTCTTTTATGTGGAACTTTATCGAATGCTTTGGTGAAGTCAAGGATGGCCATGTCTACAGATTTCTTCTCATCAAGTGATTTGCTTATGTCATGGATTGTTTGAATTAATTGTGTACAACATACGCCGATATATCGCTCATTTTACGAGCGCGATGCGGTAACGCACGACCGCAGGCGCAGCGGTGCAGACTAGCGCAAGCCGGGTCACTATTTGGGTTATTTTCATAATATAAATATGCCTGGGATGATGTTGAATGATGGAATTAACGCTCTGATGTATCAAAGTTAGGCAAAACTCAAGTGTTAACAGCGAAATCGAGGTGGGTCCGGATTCTACACAAGTCATAGGTCTTAGGTGATTTACTCCAAACAGCCCAAACTTGAGCTAACGCAGGAGTTGTATGGTGCTTGTTTGTGCGCATGCATTGTGGGTAGTTTGTTTGTTTATTTTATAGGCACTTTAGATGAATGGGTGTGGTGAAAGGGAGGTTTATGATCGCTGTTTGAAATGCTATGGGGCTTTCTAGTTCAGTAATCGGTGGTGGAATCATATTCCAGATTCGAACTGCTCGGGGGTAGAAAGAGAACACTGCTGCATTGATGCGGCACCTAGGGGCTACGTAGTGGCCACGGTTTTTTGACTGTGTTAGTAGACCTGGTGGGGGTGTGATGTTGATTATGTTATTTAATATTTTGTAAAATGTCACGGCTTGTTTGATAATGCGTCGTCGTTCAAGAGTTGACCAACCAAGGGTGGCTATTAGGTCTGCTGCGTTTGTTTGGTGTCTGTGGTCATTTTTGACAAATCTGGCAGCACAGTGTTGTACTCTTTCAAGGTGTTTAATTTGGGTGGCAGTGTGTGGGTTCCATATGGGAGAGGCATACTCGAGTTTTGGTCGGATTAGCATGTTATAGGCTGTTTCTTTTACTTCAGGTTTGCATGGTCCGAGGGTTCGTTTGATCATGCCTAGGACTTTTGAAGATTTGGAAGTTATGTCAGTGATATGGTTAGCCCAGGTTAGTTTAGAATCTAATTTTATTCCAAGATATGTGTGGCTAGAGGCGGTAGAGAGTGGTATGCCAAAGAGTGAATATGAATGTAGTCTGGGTTTGGTTTTGTTTGTTATTGGGAGATGCACACATTTAGATATGTTAAATTCCATCTGCCATTTATTAGACCATGTTTGGAGTTTGATCAGGTCAGATTGGAGAGTTTCGTGGTCGGTTTCGGATGTGATTTTGCGATATATAATGCTGTCGTCTGCAAAGAGACGTACGGAAGATTGGACATTTTCGGTTATGTCGTTTATGTAGAGTAAAAATAGGACAGGTCCTAGGACCGAGCCCTGTGGTACACCAAATGTAACATTTGTGCTGTCCGACAGGGCTCCATTGACCGAGACTCTCTGTTTGCGATTGGATAGAAACGATTTGATCCAGTTTTGTGTGTTTCCAGTTATTCCATAGAAAGCTAATTTGGATAGGAGGCGTTTATGGGGGACTTTGTCGAAGGCTTTGGCGAAATCGAGTAGGATGGCATCTATTTGTGTCTTATTGTCCATAGCAGTCATCCAGTCGTGGACTGTCTCAATGAGTTGGGATTCACAAGACAGACCTGGTTGGAATCCATGTTGGAAGTGGATGACGATGTTGTGTTTGTGTAAGTGTTTCCACATGTTGCTTAGAATGATGTGCTCCATAACTTTGCAGAGGATGCATGTTAACGAAATTGGTCTATAATTAGCAGGGTCTGATTTGTGGCTTCTTTTGTGTATTGGTGTTACTAGTGCTTGGAGCCAGTCATCTGTGAGTTTGCAAGTGTTGTAAGACTGCTGGAAAAAGTGTGATGATGGGGGCAATTTCCACTGCAGTCTCTTTAAGGACTCTGGCTGGGAGTTCGTCGGGGCCTGTAGCTTTATTTTGGTTTAGGTTTTTCAGTTGCTTAATTACTCCGTCTATCCCGATTTCGAGGGAGGGCATATCGGGATAGATGGATGGAGCTAGTTGGGGGATGGGGTAGATTTCTTGAGTAAACACGGAACTAAATTGGTTGTTAAGTGTATTTGCTTTGTCGTGATCATTTGTGATTGGTTGGTCGTTTGCTTGCAGTGTAGGGATGCCAATGTATTCTCGTTTGTTTGCTTTAATGAATGACCAAAATTGTTTTGGGTTTGTTTTTAGGCTGTCTCCAATGTGATTGTTTAGATAGTCTGAGTAAGATTTGGTTGCAGCTTTAGTGGCTTGTTTTCGGAGTTGCCTAAACCTTTCCCAGTCACTATTACGTCCAGTTTGTTTTGTTTTTTTGTGGCTTTTGTTACGTTTTCTTTGCATTCTTATTATTTCACGTGTTATCCAGGGGAGGTGGGTTTTTGCTTTGGTGTTGCGGCTGGAAATATTATTGTTGACTAATGAAGTAAGATTATTCCGGAAAAAGTTCCAATTTGTGTTGACATGTGTTGAATTTGAGTTCGTGTCAAGGTATGTTGTTGTTAGTTGTTTTATGTCATCTTTAAGCTGATCCCAGTTTGCAGATTTATATTGGAACACTTTGTGTGGTGGTTTACTGTTACGGATTGGATTTAGGTTTACGTTAAAGGTCACAGCTTCATGATCACTCATGCCGGGAGTGGTGTGAGTGTTAGCAATTATCGATGGATTAGAAGTGAGTATGAGGTCAAGGATATTGCCGGAATCACCTCGTGTGGGATCGTTGACCATGTTCTGTAATCCAAATTCTCTAATTATTTCTAGCAGTTTGTTATGCTTGCTAGCAGTTCTGTTGTCAGTGGTTTGCTGCTTGCCCCAGTTAATATCAGGAAGGTTGAAGTCACCTGCTATAACTACATTAGGAGAAGTTTTTTGTGATCTGTACAGTTTTGTTAGGGATTCGTGGAGAGTTTCAAGGGATTTAAGGTGGTCATTGGGAGGTCGGTAGTAGCATGCAAAGTATATGGATTTGTTTCGTGTGAAATGGATTTTTGTCCGTACTATTTCACAGCTTGAGTTTAGTTTATTAAGTGGTTCTGCTACAATGTCATCGCGGAAGGCTATGAGAACTCCACCACCATGGGTGTTTCTGTCCTTTCGGATGGCGCTATAGTTAGGTGGTAGGAACGGGTAATGGTCGGAATGCACCTCTGCCTGAATGCACCAGTCGCAATGCACCAACTGCCTAGTCGCAATGCTCCAACCGCATGGTGGCAATGCCCCAACTGCCTGGTCGCAATGCTCCAATGGGGTGGTCGCAATGCACCACCTTTGGTTGGAATGCCCCACTTTGGTGATAACGACATATATTTATATTATATGGGTATTGATATATGTACATGGACTTTGCTTGAAATTTGAACTACATTATACTGTTAGTAGTGGGTGTCATAGTTAAAAAATATACAACTTATTGTGAATTAGGTGATAAAAGAACGAAACTTGGTAAATAAGTAGAATAGTTCGTAGTTATGTTGTAGTTCGATTTTATAAAGACCTCCATGATGTATACATATACATTAATACTGTTATTATTATTACTAGATCGTTGCATGTGTTTGAGCTGATTTGTTCGCTACACATAAAACATAAGAACATTGATGGTTGTTTCCCTTGTAAAGTTACACTGTTAAATTCTACACACACACAACATGTCTGAAAAGATGTGTCAGAAATCGGGATGACAATTTGATTAATTTAACATATACATCCGTAGGCCGTATTGTCACCTTCGTGACTACATCGAATGTTCCTATAATGTAGAGCACATTAAAAAAATCATTCTACACATGTTACTGCATTAGCACATCATAGTCATACATACGGAATGAAACCATATTTGACAGTTACTATATGACACAATATCACCTCCGTGACACACCACTCGCCTCCTACATGACGCAATGTCACTTCCATGACAAACTCGTTAATGAACACATCTTAATTAAGGTCAGTAAGCAATAATTCAGCTCGGCAATGTTAAGCAACATGTCGTACAACATTATCCAACCAATCAATCAAATATAACAAAGAAGGAAATTAATAAAAAATGCGGCAAAAATATGGAAATCCTTGTATGGTGTTAACGGGTGAGTGGTGAAAAGAAACTTGGAAGGAATAAAGTAGCCCGTAACGTTGACACTGCTCCGGTGATTTTTTTTATTTCGTTCCGATCGCAGTGCTTCGATTACGGGGATTAGTAGTGGTTGGGATAAAGACGGGAGAAAGAGAGGACTCTGTGCAAATAATGCTGACAATTAACGTAGTAGTATGCTCATCAAGATGGCGCCTGCATACCTAGATCTAATCTTCGGCGATAGTCAACTCGCTGCATCGACGCAGATATTCTGACGTCGACAACCTGTCCGCATCTTCACACTGCGTCCACAGGGTTCTCAGTGCCTTCTGCTGTGATATCGTCACCTTGCTCTGATGGCGGTAGAGCTTCCGGAGATGAAGAAAATTTAGAAGAAAGCACAGACACTCAAAAGCAAGTGTAGTGTTGACCAATCTTCACAAATCCACTTCACAAAGGGGTCTCCAACAGGTGTGATATTCAGTGTTTACACAAACCGTGACTGCACTACACACATGTTTAGAGAAGAAGAGTATGAACAAATATTTGTGTTACTTTACTTAATTGAACATTAATTACTATTATTGTTGGTACATCTTACATATCTCATCTATTATAGCAACTTAATTCACACGCTACACGTGGAATTGTTATTACGTTGTTTACACAGTTATTCTGAGGTTGACCAGTTCACTAAATAAGTACTTATTTTATACTAGTTTAAATTAATAAACTGGTTACAGCCTTGGTTGGCTCCGCTGTCAGCCCGGAATTGAATGTCGTTTCACCGTTTGTTACACTTGTTTGATTATGTTTGTATGTATGATTTACACAATTCTATATGATTTACACAATTCTATATGTCTATATATATATTTTGAATTGAATTTTATTCAACATACATACATACGTACATACAGTATTGTTTTAACATACAAACATACATCATAATGAGATTTATATGACAGCGGCAATTAAGCTGAAATTCCCTATAGTACATACAGAAGAAAAAATAAATAATATAATATGTAATATAATATATTGAAATGTTGAAAGGAAATGCAAGAAGTATAATACTTATAGTTAGCAGTTCCATTTTCATAATACATGTACTTTAAAGATAATTGCTAACAATCATGTTTTACTAATTATAGACAATGCGGACTTGATGGCATCAATCATCAGACAGGAACAAGTATCTTTGATGTAGATAAATTTGACAAATGAAAAGGATTTGAACATGATGTATAACAAAAGAGTAAAACATTGAGAATTCGAAGAGTATATAATTTTACTGACGAATAGGAATAAGTATCGTTAATCTAAGAATACTTGATACAAGATTAAGATTTGAACACTATTATAGCGATAAAATAAAATGTACTATATATTGTATTTACTGACCAGTAGTGATCTATTCCTTTTCTTAAAGGCAATTATATTTTCTTGTTATTTAGAATGTAACGTAAGACAATAATTATACTAACACAAATCTAACATGCAAGATCTGCTCAGTTCCTAATTTCTATTCAAAGCATTCAAGGAGAACTTAGTAAGAACTAGATTACCCAAGTAAGCCTTCATGTCATCAAAGTCAAATGGAAGCCAACTTCACCTAGAAGCTGCTAATGTCTGATGCTTTGTTTCAACAATGCCATTAATCAAACAAAACGGTATGTTCAATGAAACAATACAAGGGTATTAAGCCAATTGCTATGGCCTCCAAATCAAAGAACAGACAACATGTAACAATCTGCTCAATAAAACAAAGCAGGAGTAGAGAAGCCAATTACACAAGCCTCTAAATATTCTTAACACACACACGCCACCATTGTCATTGTTGTTGTTGTCAGCCTGTCACATTAAAAATCAAAGGTCATCATTTCAGTGTAATTTAATAATGAATGTCTACACTACAAGAAAATATAACCTTCAATTATTTATAGAAAATCAAAACGAAATCTTCCGCGAAACAATACAGTAACTATAATACAGTTATTGTTTTATTAGTATATTGACTGATTAATAATTTCTATTTATACTCGGTAACATACTTAGTTTAACTTTACACTATTTTCGATGGCCGAGCCATTCATGCATCATTTACATCAATCGTACAATATATGTACAAAGAATAAATTAAAATAGAAAAATATGTGTTTTAAAATTATAATAAATAATATAAAAACGTAAACATGCATGCATTAAAACATAAAACACATAACTACGATATATATATATATATAAATCGAAAATAGTATATATATATATATGCCTTTATGATTTTATTTAATATCGTATGTATTATATACATACATATATATATAATGCATATACGATATCAATCATAACATAATAAAGGTATACATATATATATATATATAGTCCCCCCCCCCGTCTTCAACCCGCTGTCCAAGCCAACATAAATTAGATGTTGTTGATGTCTAAAGCTTTATTTCAATGTACTTTGTACAATCTTTTTGGTACAATGCCGTTATTCAATCAAACCGACCTGCTCAATAAAACAATACCAGAGTAGTTAGCCAATTAGTATGGGCACACATCCAACATAAAAGATCTGCTCAAAGCATGAGCAGGATGCCTATTAGGCAATTACTACATGACTTCTACACATCAAAGGACAAATATGTAATCGATATTTCACGATAGGTTATTTAATACGATCATACACGTGTATACGAAGACAAAACATAGCTTACTTTCAAGAATATACAGAAAGTCAACAAAACATGTTATTTCTATATTAATTATGCATTTAATATTTAATGTTTTAATATACATATAATTGTATTATCTATATATGCATAGGTTTCACAATATTACAATCAGTGGGGCATTCCGACCAAAAGTGGTGCATTGCGACAAGACCGTTGGAGCATTGTGACTACGCCGTTGGAGCATTGCGACTAGGTTTTGTGCATTCAGGTAGTGGTGCATTCAGGCAGTGGGGCATTCCGACTCTAATTCATAGTTGTTTTTAATTGGGTTGTCTTTGCAATGCTTTTGACACTGTTGTGTTGGTATTGATTAGAATTCCGCTAAGTGTGTTACGTTTGGTTTTCTTACGACGTTCAGGGGTTGATGCATTTTGAGGGTTTGGTCCAAAACATATAAGTGCCCTTATATGTTTTCATAAAATACATTGCGTACCAAATTAATGTTATTTATTTGCAAACGTCATTTACGGCTTACCAGGCAGACAACAGCCACGACTTCCGTTCAGCGACAACAGTTCGTTGACAACAACTGCATCCTAACGAAGTCGAGGCCTAAGGTCCAAGGTCGTTGCGGCTGCGCATTGCGTACCAATTCGCGGGTCAGAAAGATGGCGTCGAGGGTTCTGACTGCGGCAGGCCGTGTGGCTTCAAAACTTTCAAAAACATCGAGAGTAAGCATTTGTGGTATATCATAATATGCACAAATACACATACGTTTATTTTTATACTAATTGTCTGTATTTAACTTTGAATAAGTTTTGTTATTTGGTAAATACCTACCTAAACAGAGGACAGGTTTCAAGGACGGATGCAACTTGCAAGGCCGTCAACGAAGTGTTAACTTTGTGATTTTAAGACGTAAAGTTGCATGTAAAATTGAAACTGTACACCTCTAACACATTTAGTGAATGTTTGCAATGCGTTGTGTGTTTGTTTTATTTAAGAAATTGTCACGTACTACGTTTTCCAAACGTTAGTCGCAGGCGTATTGATATGTACCCATATTATCGCCCAGGTCACGTTTGGCAGTGTTCGACCACAACCCATCGGTCAATGATTGGACGTTTTGAAAAATACAGTTTTAGGATTGTAGTCCTCAACGGGTACCCCTCAACGTTATACAAAATGATTAATTGTCTTTTTGGTAGAGCCTAAGCAAATTGTGACCCTTGTGTATATTCCATTCCCACTGCGATTTTGCAGTTTTCATAGGTGTCAACATCAGCTCACGAAAAAGTGGGAAAGTGCACGAACACCAATTCTAAAGGAAACAACATTTACACAATAAAAATAGCACTAATAATCATACCATAATAATGTGAAATCGTTCCAACCATGATTTGTATCATCTTCGTCCTCTTTTTCTCACTATCTCGGAATCCGTAAACAATTTCTTCACGAGACTGCCAAATTCACCACCGACTGCCATCAGCAGGTTGTGCTTTGCCATAAACATCGCGAACAAGGTCTCCGCGGACGTTACCCGATCCGCCTCGGTGCCGGTAGCGATGAAGCGGTCAATGCCGCAGCCTAGACAGAGGCCTTTGCGATGTGGCCTGCCCACTCAACATGCCGCATGACATCGTTCTTCCCCCCATGGCCGATACCAAAATGGGTGTTGCAGGAAACACAGAACACCTTTTGCTGCCTCTTCGCTACTGACTCGTATAGCGGGAAACGCCCGCACCCATTCTTGATTGAACAGGCAGCCTCCACCGTTCAGTTTTCGTCTCTTCGCATTCTTGACACACTCCGCCCCACTCAACCGCTTCGTCATCTTGAATGTAGTTTCCGTCAACGGCCAATAGTGAAGTCACGTGCTCGCACACGCGGAAAAAACGTTTGTTCGTAACCACAGATACTTTCATACAACTAGCAGCGCACTATAAATAAATAAATTTTATCGTCAGTTTTTTTTGTCGGAGGCGAAATGTACAAAAAACCGGGACATTTTCATAGAAAAGCGGGAAAGCAATACCAGCAATAAAAAGCGGGATTTCCCGTCTGAAAGTGGTACTGTTGACACCTATGGGTTTTGTTGACCATAGTTACAGTAGAAAAAGTTGTTTGTACTGGTGTGGGCAATAAGATATTCGGCAATAATCGTGTGTCCAATCATATTTCGCCATTTTTACTTAAACCTGATCAAATTCTTCTGTAATATATTTATGTGCTAAATCTCTAACACATGTTCATTCCAATTTCTGCAAATACACTTACAAAAGTTGTTTTGAGTGAAGTACTTACGAAAATATACCGGTGAAATCCAAATCTCGTCGAAGACGCCTGCATCAAAAATCGTGGGTCTTATCTGTACTGTGTAAATTGTTTGCGTGTCACATGAATCAGTGTAAAACCACACAGTGTATTAAAATAGGCAAAGATTGTTAGAACACAAGATTTCAATGCCACATATTTTGACCTGCCCCAAATTTTCCAGTCCTGGATATAAATAAAAAACCTGGATAAACTCCTCCACATGATATCCATATTCTAAATCTCAAACATATACTGTGGCCGATAATGTAAGCATTTTGGCAAACTGAATCAGTGATTTTTGACACATAAATTGCCTTACTGAAAGATGTGTATTTTATTGTATTTTTATCAATTTCTGACCTGAACTGACACTGGTTTTTACTACAAAAACTAACCGTGCTAATGCATATTCAGCATTAACACAACATTTTATCTAATTCAAAGACACTTCTATATACAATTTTAAGTTTAACCCTGCAGGTGACCAATAGTAAACTTCCACGGTGTACACAATTTGGAGCTATTTGTAGGAGTGCTTTTAAAAAGTCACAATTTCGCTAATACGTATCGCAAAAATCATTTTGTTGGCAAAAAGACCCTTTATTATTATGCAGTGATGATATTTGCATAACATAAAATAATCATGAAGATATAACTGTTTAAAATTTATATAAAATAAATGGAAAAAAAATTTTTTTTTCGCCCTACTACTAGCTAATTTCCAAGTGGTTGTATGTGTCAATGTCCAATTAGAGAAATGTAGCCATGTATATAAGCTAACCTGTCCGATAACATGATGTATCTATTATTAATTTCCTTACATATCAATAAAGTAAGTAATACCTACAGTTCCTAATTACACATATATACATGTCATCAGGTTATAGGACATGTTGTATTTGAATTCTGAATGCATCGTATCCTTCACTGGCGGACCGAGTAGGCCGGCCGAATCGGCCGATGTCCGGCTCGCCAGCAACTTGCATAATATCCACTTCAAAACAGCCCCCAAAGTCTGTGTAACTGTCTGAACTAGTATAATAACTTGATCCACCAATACTGTCATGTATTTTGTTGATATATTGACGCGGACTTTTGAAATAATTCAACTTATATAATTGAAGCGAGACAAAAAACATGGCAGTCTTTCGTCGTGATATAATGAAACCAGCGTCAACAAGAAGACGTTTTAGAGCCATGCGCTGATTGGTTGACTGTTGACGTAAATTTATTTGGATAGACAAATCGTTGGGCTTTCCATCGGTATCTCCATTTCCCTGTTTAGACCATATGAATGGGAATGTAAAATCCTGACGCAGAGCATAGTAAAATCGGCCATATTTGGGCATCTACTACTACGACATTTTAAAGCTTGGTTGTGATTTGCTATTACTGAATCATGACACGATACAACTCATTGATAAAAATGCCACAGGACGAAGAATAATTAAGCTTTCCAATGATACCTCGCGTTCCCCTGTAAGTTGCTAGTGACGGAAACAATTTTTTTTTTAAAAGAGATACTGAATCGGGCTGAAAATCGGCCGGGAGCAGTTTTGCACTGATTGCACTGGCCGAATTCGGCCCAGTGGCCACCTGTAGGTCAGGGTTAAATAAAAACCATGATCGATGTAAAAAGTGACCACCTGTAGGTCAGGGTTAAATAAAAACCATGATCGATGTAAAAAGTTTCCCTTGGTACTGTTCTTGCAGACGCCAGTTTCGGCAGTCGCCCGGCGATGGAGGGCCACCCAGGCAGCTACATATGAGGAGACACTGAATGTACCAGAAACCAAAGTGACAAAACTTGCCAATGGCCTGCGAGTTGCCTCAGAGGATTCCGGGATACCAACTGCCACGGTGAGTGAATCGATACGATACATTTCTAGACCAACAAGACTTAGAAAGTTTTTGCTTTAATTATTTCCGATGCATGCACGATGATTGTGTTTGACATAGTGGACATAATCCTGTTTAACCATAATATCAGTTACTTTCAGGGACCAAGTAACACACAGGTGAAGTAGGAAGTTGTGTGCATCATCCATGCTTGACTGTGTTTGCAGGTCGGACTGTGGATAGATGCAGGAAGCAGATATGAGAATGAGAAGAACAATGGAGTCGCTCACTTCCTCGAACACATGGCATTCAAGGTGAGACTGTTGTCCCTTCAAGTTGCTGCACAATACATTCAACAATAAAGCCATGATCCCTTCCAAAACCTGCCAAGGTTCCTTCATAAAACAGCATTGGTTTCTTCGAAAACTAGTCGTCAAGTCAACAATGTTTGGTAATGTGCCATGTGTCTCACGTCACTGTTCAAATTCATTTGTCTATAGGATTTAGTTTTAATGAGAGGGTTTGTACACGGTAACAAAAGGAATAATTGTATTCTGGTTGCATACTATGTGATATGTTCAAAATAACAATGTTGTATTATGCTTTTGTACCGAGACAGTTTGAAGTACATTCATTTTACACTTGCCCAGTTTAGTCGTGTATGCATATACTTATCTTTCATTCTGAGTTAAAATACAATTTAACTGTTTTTAAAAAACTGTATGTACAACATGAAATAAATTGACTTATTTGATAATATTTGTTACCATATAATTGTCTTTTGGCATTTTATTTGATAAATTAGGTTTTCGTCAAATTACCAGTCACCAGGTCCGGCCAGCAGAATGGAAAATAAACATATGGCACATGCATATAATTTTTCATTTTTATGCCGTTTTATCATAAAATTGCATATTATGTGAAAACAGTTTGAATACGGATTTTGAGAAAAGGATATACCTCTGGGGCATGTTGATCCACTGGAAATTTGTATTTAAAAGATGGATGGTCTAAGAATGCAACTGTAACACATACTTGACATTGTAGTTGAGGCGTTGTTCTGACTGCATGGACTGTGACTTGTAGGGCACCTCCAAGAGGTCTCAGACAGACCTGGAGCTAGAGGTGGAGAACATGGGAGCCCACCTCAACGCCTACACCTCACGCGAACAGACCGTCTACTACGCAAAGTGCTTCTCCAAAGATGTCCCTCAAGGTACAGATCACACAACATAAAGTATCTCTTTAGAGTATTGTGATCTATGTATACGGACACTGAAATGTACTGTGTGTTTTCAGACAGCTGATAATTTAATTATTTTGACATGTGTGAATACATACAGAGTCATGGTGGTAATAAATTAAGTGCAAGCAGGTATCATTTCGTGCATACTGCAACATTTGTAATCGGTAAAATTATTGCACATGCAAATAGAGGGCAGAATGCACTTGTCTGGTAGGACAAGTACTAATTCACATTTACTTGTCCCAACAGAAATCTACTTGTCCCACCAAAATTGCACAAAACACCATGCTAGTGTTCTAGCCGCAAGTGCGTTAATACGCATAATGTAACAATACTACTCGCGTTTACTACGATTGCAATGTGCTAGTGAAAGGTTATTCTTAATGAAGATAACAAAAATGCATCAACCTCAAAGCTTTTATCCCAACATCATTGCTCCGCCTGGTAACTAAAATGTTTTTTAAAAAGTACTACTGGCACTGTCTGGTGGCGATGTTGGCTTTAGTCTCAATATGAAATGTAAGTAGTGCGCGATGTGCGGGATCGAGCTGCATCGTAGCTTCCATTAAAATTTGATATTATGTCAACGATTTAAATATTTCAATCGTTTTACTATAATACCATTCCAATAAACAGTATATACTGCGACTCAATCAACTTGTCCCGTCGGACAAATTTCCTGAAAAATGTACTTGTCTGACATGGGTAAGTACTTGTCCCAGACAAGCGGCTATGTCGAGCCCTGGGTTTTAGGGTAGACAAGAAAAACATCAGTGATTTTGTGATGGTAGTTCCTTTCTGGGATTTTTTGTTAACTTGTCTTTGTACAAGGTAATTGGCACATTTATGGACAATAATACTTATGTTGTATGTGGATAAAAAGCTAACTTCATTGTGATTGTTTGGCAACATGTGAATGTGTCTATGACAGTAGGATCCCTGTATGTTGAATATCTTAAACAAAATGACCAACTTTTCCTAGCAACATAATAAAATAATAAATATTGACATATCAAATTTCCAGATAAATCAAAATGTAACTAAACGTTACATGTAGCACTGACAAACATTAAACATTGCCATGTTTAGTTACATGTAGCACTGACAAACATTAAACATTGCCATGTTTAGTTACATGTAGCACTGACAAACATTAAACATTGCCATGTTTAGTTACATGTAACACTGACAAACATTAAACATTTCCATGTTTAGTTACATGTAGCACTGACAAACATTAAACATTGCCATGTTTAGTTACATGTAGCACTGACAAACATTAAACATTGCCATGTTTAGTTACATGTAGCACTGACAAACATTAAACATTGCCATGTTTAGTTACATGTAGCACTGACAAACATTAAACATTGCCATGTTTAGTTACATGTAGCACTGACAAACATTAAACATTGCCATGTTTAGTTACATGTAGCACTGACAAACATTAAACATTGCCATGTTTAGTTACATGTAACACTGACAAACATTAAACATTGCCATGTTTAGTTACATGTAGCACTGACAAACATTAAACATTGCCATGTTTAGTTACATGTAGCACTGACAAACATTAAACATTGCCACGTTTAGTTACATGTAGCACTGACAAACATTAAACATTGCCATGTTTAGTTACATGTAGCACTGACAAACATTAAACATTGCCATGTTTAGTTACATGTAACACTGACAAACATTAAACATTGCCATGTTTAGTTACATGTAACACTGACAAACATTAAACATTGCCATGTTTAGTTACATGTAGCACTGACAAACATTAAACATTGCCATGTTTAGTTACATGTAGCACTGACAAACATTAAACATTGCCACGTTTAGTTACATGTAGCACTGACAAACATTTCCACGTTTAGTTACATGTAGCACTGACAAACATTAAACATTGCCATGTTTAGTTACATGTAGCACTGACAAACATTAAACATTGCCATGTTTAGTTACATGTAACACTGACAAACATTGCCATGTTTAGTTACATGTAACACTGACAAACATTAAACATTGCCATGTTTAGTTACATGTAGCACTGACAAACATTAAACATTGCCATGTTTAGTTACATGTAACACTGACAAACATTAAACATTGCCATGTTTAGTTACATGTAACACTGACAAACATTAAACATTGCCATGTTTAGTTACATGTAACACTGACAAACATTGCCATGTTTAGTTACATGTAACACTGACAAACATTAAACATTGCCATGTTTAGTTACATGTAGCACTGACAAACATTAAACATTGCCATAGTTTTACTGACAAACATTAAACATTTACATGTAGCACTGACAAACATTAAACATTGCCATGTTTAGTTACATGTAGCACTGACAAACATTAAACATTGCCATGTTTAGTTACATGTAACACTGACAAACATTAAACATTGCCATGTTTAGTTACATGTAACACTGACAAACATTAAACATTGCCATGTTTAGTTACATGTAACACTGACAAACATTGCCATGTTTAGTTACATGTAACACTGACAAACATTAAACATTGCCATGTTTAGTTACATGTAGCACTGACAAACATTAAACATTGCCATGTTTAGTTACATGTAGCACTGACAAACATTAAACATTGCCATGTTTAGTTACATGTAGCACTGACAAACATTAAACATTGCCATGTTTAGTTACATGTAACACTGACAAACATTAAACATTGCCATGTTTAGTTACATGTAACACTGACAAACATTAAACATTGCCATGTTTAGTTACATGTAGCACTGACAAACATTAAACATTGCCATGTTTAGTTACATGTAACACTGACAAACATTAAACATTGCCATGTTTAGTTACATGTAGCACTGACAAACATTAAACATTGCCATGTTTAGTTACATGTAACACTGACAAACATTAAACATTGCCATGTTTAGTTACATGTAACACTGACAAACATTAAACATTGCCATGTTTAGTTACATGTAACACTGACAAACATTAAATATTGCCACATTTAGTTACATGTAACACTGACAAACATTAAACATTGCCACAAATGGATACATAAAAAGTGACCCTCTCTAATAGTACTAAGTGGTTAATTGACCCTTCTGTCATCGATACTCTATCTTTGCAGCTGTTGAGATCCTGTCAGACATCATCCAGAACAGCACTCTTGGGGAGCAGGAGATAGAGCGGGAGAGGGGAGTCATCCTCAGGGAAATGCAGGTCTGTGGTCATCTTGATATCTGTAGATATACACAAATGTATGTAAAACATATGCCAATAAATATATCGCACATCAGATTTGTTGCTGTGTTTTTCAGCAGTAAAAAAACACTCGAGGGGAAAGTTGCTAGTGGTTGGATTCTGGGTGTTTTTAAGATATAAAAGATTTGTGCTGTTATCAATGTGTTACAGTACTACTACAGCAGCTGACCATTTTGATCCTGCGGAAGTTATCAATGTGTTACAGAACTACTACAGCAGCAGACCATTTTGATGCTGCGGAAGTTATCAATGTGTTACAGTACTACTATAGCAGCAGACCATTTTGATCCTGCGGAAGTTATCAATGTGTTACAGTACTACTACAGCAGCAGACCATTTTGATGCTGCGGAAGTTATCAATGTGTTACAGTACTACTATAGCAGCAGACCATTTTGATCCTGCGGAAGTTATCAATGTGTTACAGTACTACTACAGCAGCAGACCATTTTGATGCTGCGGAAGTTATCAATGTGTTACAGTACTACTACAGCAGCAGACCATTTTGATCCTGCGGAAGTTATCAATGTGTTACAGTACTACTACAGCAGCAGACCATTTTGATGCTGCGGAAGTTATCAATGTGTTACAGTACTACTACAGCAGCAGACCATTTTGATCCTGTGGAAGTTATCAGTGTGTTACAGTACTACTACAGCAGCAGACCATTTTGATGCTGCGGAAGTTATCAATGTGTTACAGTACTACTACAGCAGCAGACCATTTTGATCCTGCGGAAGTTGTCAATGTGTTACAGTACTACTACAGCAGCAGACCATTTTGATCCTGCGGAAGTTATCAATGTGTTACAGTACTACTACAGCAGCAGACCATTTTGATCCTGCGGAAGTGCCGGTAATATAACACACGGCACAGCTTTGTCAACAAACTGATTCAAATCATAATTTATGAACTGTGAGCCCAATCCTGCCAGTATGCAGTGTCTCGTGTAACCTTTATAGTTAGTTATATCATAATATATCTGTGTCTTGCAGGAGGTGGAGACGAACCTGCAGGAGGTTGTGTTTGATCACCTCCACGCCAGTGCCTACCAGGGCACTGCCCTCGGCCGCACCATCCTCGGGCCAACAGAGAACATCAAGTATGTGCTCCTCACAAAGTCAACATCTATTTTTGTACACTAAAGTGAAGTAAAGCCCTCATGCAAATGATTTGGCCATATATTGGTATACCAGAGAACACAGAAAATCCCATTCTAATTTTCTCTTACCAAAGTAGAATTCTAATTATCATGTAGGATTGAAGTGATAAATTCCTGCATCACAAAACTATTGGCAAATAATTGTAGATTCATTAATATAGCATTGAATTTCATTGTGTGGATTTGTGACATTCTGGAATAAGTTTAGTTTTTAAAATGTTGTTATAAAACACATACTTTTGTATTTTTGCTTATTTATGTTTCTCTTGTCAAATGGATTAGAACTGTTGAAGTTAACGTAGCTTTTCATAAATTTTAAAGCATGTATACTAAGTTGTTAAAATAAACATATTGTTTTTAGTCATAGTAACTTTGTGCTTCTTGCAGGTCCATCAGTCGCAAAGACTTGGTTGAATACACGTCGACCCACTACAAGGGGCCACGCATCGTGCTGGCTGGCGCTGGTGGTAAGAGTCTACACATTGCCCTTGTTACACGCAGCAAGCACTCCTCTGATTTAACAATCTCCATCCTGCAACTATAACATCACCTTTCATAGTTTTCACATGGTCTGTAAGATATGTATTGACTCATGTTGGTTTGGCGTTAAATAACATCAGTGTTATATAGTGGCATACATATGGTTTCAGATCATATATAACAACTACTTGGAAAAACACTGGAAACACACATAGATATTGGAAACACACTTATATTGGAAACACCTTTTGTTTATCGGATGCACACCTGTACATTAAAAACACACCTGGATATATTGGACATGTCACACACACCTGTATATTGGAAACATTCCTGTACATTGTCTGCGTGTCTCAGGCGTGGACCACTCGGAGCTGGTGTCCCTGGCGGAGAAGCACTTTGGCAACCTGAGTGTGGGGTATGAGGAGGGAGCTATCCCTCTGCTCGAGCCCTGCCGCTACACCGGCAGCGAGGTCAGTCATGCATTCATCTCACAGCGATACCCTCTAGCTGATCAGTCAGCTCGAATCGTGTCACATGTTAACATTTGATACAAGTTTGTAATAGCAATTTGTTATCTGTTTTATTGCAAGTTTCCACATCAATATGTCAGCCTAATAGTAAATCTGAATAGAAAGTACTGTAATAGTCGGGTGGTCTGAATTGTTTTCAGGGCATTTTCTGAGGCTCATAAGTGATATTTCATTCATATTTCTGTGTTATTTATTGGCAGTGGCACCCATACAAATATGTGCATATTCTTGGCATCTCACTTCCATAATTATTCTGTTTTATTGCTTTTTTCACATCAAAATTTTGGCCTAAAAATAATTCTGAACTAGAGGCTGTTGAAGGGATGTTATATAGTTCTATGTTCTATGGTATTTATTGGCAACATTGGTAGAGGTACCCATATAAATGTCTGGTAATTATGTGTGCCATATAAGTGTATTATGGGTGTCTCACTTCTATGATTATTCTTGAAATGATAATAGGCGACAGTCCAGACCATTTCATTTTGGCGGTATTGAGTTATAAGCATCATGTTAAAGTGCAATGTTTCAGTTTTACAAAAATATCCGTGTTAGTCAATTTGTTACAAAAGTATGGGTGGTTGAACTGGTCCACCTGAAGAAGTTTTGAGACATGGTATCTAAGTTTGGTATTTATGTGTCAAATCATACCATTCAAACCAAAACATGCGCCATAAACACTCTTTGAAGATAGTAACTCCAAATTGTATTAAAACTGCTTGTAAATTATTTAATGTTTCTAAAAATGCACAAAACATTGGTACATTCCCCCTGCGAATGTATTTTGGCTTTTCCTCGGTTTTGTGAATTGTACCTTACAGTCCAAACCATTGTGAGCTGTCACGTGTGCATGAAATATTGAAGAGTAGCACATGTGGAATTGCTAGTGATGCTTATTTCTGCACACACAGATCCGTGTGCGTGACGATGACATGCCACTGGCGCATGTCGCGATCGCCATCGAGGGTGCTGGCTGGTCGAACCCTGACAACATTGCCCTGATGGTGGCGAACACCTTGGTGGGCAGTTGGGACCGTTCCCACGGCGGCGGCGCCAACCTGGCGTGTAAGCTGGCTCAGGCGTCTTCCATCGATGGTCTGTGTCACAGCTACCAGTCGTTTAACACCTGCTACACTGACACAGGACTCTGGTTAGTCTACGCAGTATGCACATCTCTCTCATCTCTAATTGCAGACATCTTGTATCGTGAATTTGTAGATAATGATGACAAAATTGCATTCTGCTGTGATTAAGAAAATATAATATACTTGTGATTAATCAAAATTGATATTGTTGTTTCAGCCATTTTCAGAATATCCTTTGTTGTGTGTAGTAACATTAGGGGTGGCTTTTGAGGATAGTATTAGTATCACAGTAGCATTATGGTCTTACAAATACTAGGAAGCAGTGCCAAACCATAATGTAAGGGTGGCACTGTTGTGTGGCCTTGAACGTCGTTGATTCCTAAAATAATGAATCGCCAAATGTCAGTGCTGTGGTCGACGATTGTTGGTTTTAACGTTGATAAATAAATACGAGTACAAGATGAAATTATAAAAAAAATGTGGCACAAGTTGCCCTCCTGATCTGCTTACCTACCGTTCATAGTTCAGTGTAGTAGCAGCAGTAATACCTGGTATTCTATCGTCGCATCGACTGTCGTGATGCATGGATTGTTTGATGTATCATTACACTTCTAAATGAAATGTCTTGTTGCAGGGGTGTGTACTTTGTGACAGACCAGATGAATGTGGAGGACATGATTTGGAATGTGCAGAAGGAATGGTAAGTAATGAGGACACCGCAGGAGAGGCATGTCATGTATGCCCATCAAACTCTACAACTTACACATATGTTCCTTTTAGTGGCATATAACTAATCTTTATGCCATGACCATCATCTGAAAATATGAATTCCAAAATGTGTGCCTAAATGTCCAATCAAAATATCACGACATTGAACAGTGTCATAACCAAACTGGTAAAACACTAACAAATCACTTGCCTCAATAGTTTAATGGATCTAAGTAAATGATACATTGTCTGTTTTTTTTACAGTGATGAACACCTCTGCCTTTACCTGTAAGAAAAACTCTGTTATTATATTATTTATTAAACATTTCAATGATGTTCCTGTGTGCTTCGGTAGGATGCGACTGTGTACGTTCGTGACAGACTTTGAGGTGCAGCGAGCCAAGAACCTGCTCAAGACCAACATGCTGCTCATGCTGGACGGCTCCACACCCATCTGTGAGGACATCGGCAGGTGAGGCTCGTTCCGGATATTCTCAAAACATCCGTGTGCAACAATATGAGACAAGGGTGAACAGCTGTTTAATGTGTTGTATGTTGATGTGTCCCCGTCTGGAAAAAAAATAAGTTTGAAGACATTGTATTAACCTTGCCTACCCTCATTAGCTTCCTAGTCTATCCATCTGTTTATTCTGTTGACAATGCTGACAGGGTTAGTCAATCTTAATGATGTTGAGATTTACTAACATTGTTCTTTTGATATACCTTGGAGCTTGATTTCTGAGTATTTAGGCGCACATTTTTTATTAACATTAGGATGCTGACTTTTAGCTCTCGTAGACAGTTTTGTGTTGAACTGCCATCAAACAAATGCAAAGTTGCTGAATGTGCACACTTGTCGATATAACATTACAAATTTAATGTAATGTTTTAGGTTAAATGTATGATCCCACAGTTATGGTCGTTTATGTATTGGAATCACAGAAATACTAGACTGGTTGTTCCACATATCTTGGACTCAGGTCAGTTGGTAGTTGAATATATATGTAATATGTGTTGCATGCAGAGCCAATAATTATGTACATGAACATCAACTGATCCTAAGCCTTATACATTTAAGGATCATCAACTGATCCTAAGCCTTACATACTTATGGATCAGCGACTGATCCTCAGCCTTACATACTTATGGATCATCGACTGATCCTCATCCTTACATACTTATGGATTGTCGACTGATCCTAAGCCGTACATATGTACGGATCATCAACTGATCCTAAGCCTTATACACTTAAGGATCATCAACTGATCCTAAGCCTTACATACTTATGGATCAGCGACTGATCCTCAGCCTTACATACTTATGGATCATCGACTGATCCTCATCCTTACATACTTATGGATTGTCGACTGATCCTAAGCCGTACATATGTACGGATCATCAACTGATCCTAAGCCTTATACACTTAAGGATCATCAACTGATCCTAAGCCTTACATACTTATGGATCAGCGACTGATCCTCAGCCTTACATACTTATGGATCATCGACTGATCCTCATCCTTACATACTTATGGATCGTCGACTGATCCTAAGCCGTACATATGTACGGATCATCAACTGATCCTAGGCCTTACATACTTACAGATCATCGACCGATCCTAAGCCTTACATACTTATGGATGATCTCAATTTCGCAGTCAACAAACATTATGTGTGTATCACCAATACATGGTGTGGAACTTGCAATGTTTATAATCCACCACTGGTGTTAGCAATAATTTGCATTAATATGTTTCAATCACTAGGTCTAGGTCACACCATTATCATAATATATTTCCCCACACAAGCTGACTACCAAGCCACCTCCCCCCATGTGGGACAATGCGAACTTCTATGATCACCCTTTATGATGGACATAATTCATTGTTCACATAGAAGTATCGCTACTGGAGACGACTGTTGTGTTTCAGACAAATGTTGTGCTATGGCCGCCGTCTTCCACTGCCCGAGCTGGATGCCAGGATCGAGGCGGTCAATGCCTCCGTTGTCCGTGACGTCTGCATGAAATACATCTATGACAAGTGTCCAGTCGTTGTTGGTGTCGGTAAGTGAAGCTCATCTACACCATTCGATGTGTAGATATCTGTGTGTAGTCAGTCACACCTCGGTTATATCCACTGTATTAACCATTGGAACTCAATTTTTTTAAAGTGTTCCCTACGCATTTGACAAAAACAAGAACATTTTAGGTCAGTATGTTCAGACATCATTTCTATTGGGTTTTCAAAACGTGACGTAAGAGTGTGCTACAAGGTTTACACGGTTACAAAACATATTATGTCCAACTTGTTACTGGTATTCATCGGTCAGTAGCATGGTGTATAATACTTTTGTGAAACGGCGACACAAAAGTAATCATAACTAATTTTGTGTGATTTTTGTACATAAATAATTTACGGATATACGCTTCATTTCTAGATGTGGTGTTTGTTCAGATCTAACAAGAACAGATTACAAAATGTGTTATGCTATATTATTCGTCAGTCAATAGCACGGCATATAACACATATTTTTCACAAGATGTCTCCACTCCTGTCATTGTTTACCTGCAGCACAAAGTAGTCTTAACTCAATTTGCTTGATTTTGGCAGATAACTTGTTTTACAGGTAATGCTTCGTGTCTAGTTGTGTTTGATCTGACACTGTGTTCCACCTTCAGGTCCAGTTGAGGGTCTGCCCGACTACAGCCGATCTCGTGCCGGCATGTACTGGGTGAGGATGTAAGGCAGGATGGCTTAGTCGTGCTTCAAGATCACCACACTCATCAGGATTGTCACCGATGCTGTATCGGTGACACAACATCGACACGACGATGACACATCGACACGACGATGACACAGCATTCACATTCTTATGGTTTCACCCTACAAGGTTTCATGACCAAAGAGGAAAACTGATGGACAGAATTAGGGGTTGCCTTTTAAACTAAGGCGAGGGGTTATCAGTGGGACGTGTATGGATACATTTGTATGCCCCATTCAGGGCGGAAGGAACTCTTTAGAGACTGTACAATAAATAATCTGAGTTGTTCCAAGGAGGTTGGTCTGGGATTTCTCTTGCGAAGTGATGTTTGTACTTCTAGGAAAGTTGTCAGCAGATTAAAAGTTGTCAACGTTGCTGTTATTTTATTATTTGGCGTGCATGATTTTGAACCAAAAATAGCACATAAGTTGAGACACTATCGTTACAATAGTATTTCAGGTGTTCCATGCCTACAAAACACAATTTTTATATTAAATTACATCACAAAATTCAGAAGACAAACGTGTCCAGCTTGTTTCTTTGGTCATGTTCAGTAATTTATAGGAGCAGCCACTGTGGATGTCTTGAAAAATCTGTTTGTCTAAGTGTGTACTGATGGCTCCAAACTCTCCCAAGCTCCCAACTATTACGACTACTGAAGATTCTTCAGGATAGTTCGTTTTTAAATCAGAAACTTATTTTTCATATCCAAGATATCTGGTAGAGCTTTTGTTACCGTCTCACATCGACATCATCAGTACCGATGACACTGAACGACGTCATCATACACTTTTCACTCCCTCCCAGTCTATGATATGATAGAATGTGTCGATGGTTGTCACATTGTCCTGGTGTAGGTTGAAATCACCAGCAATCACCAAGTTTGATGTATCTGTCGCCACAGTGTGCTTCAAATCAACATGTTCACCGAGTAATTCCGAAATTATAAAACCAATTTGGTCTTTGGTGGTGGGGGGCGGAGAGGGGGGGCAATAAACATAAGATAAGGTGAACCGATCTAATGTCATTACTAAAAATTAAGTAGACTCGTCAACTCGACTGTTTTTGTTTTCTGGATCACCAGTTGTCGCATCAGGAAGCCAAACTTGTAGATAGTAGGCTATTGTTCTCATAACAATTATACTTAACCAACCAGTATCATTGTCTAATATTACATAATGTGATATTCATAATTTATGAGACAAAGCAACGTAAGTGCTATGCTTTGGTTATCCAAATATTAGTCTATTATATACATCATAGACTAAAGGACCTTTAGTATGGAAAAAAATGTTACTTCATATTTAAAACAAACCTGATACTACCAGTTTTGTCTCTTATTAAGTCTTAAAACGGGTATTTTTTATCATTAATGACATCTTGTGTGAGGGGTAAAACTTGTAGCTAGTTTCCCTAAATCTGTTACGGCCTACAGTAAATCTACAGCAGGAGTAGACCTACAGTGATTCATAAATGTACTGACAATTAGTATGCAATGCAAACAATTCCAAGATAATAACAATTATTATTAATTTGATCTAGTACACGCACAGTTCATTCGAGATCCTTGCAATAGATAGTGGTGGAATTATGTTAATGAATAGTCTTCTTCCCAGTAAGTACAATATGGCGGAATGATTCCAGAAGTCCAAGTTCACAATGCAGTGAACTTTGTCAGTCTCTTCCCTTTAAGGCAACTTGCATGTTTTTCCAAAGAATTTGTAGTTTAAAAGTAGTATCGCCGCACCCAGTGAAATCGGTCGTAGCATCTCTGCGTCTCCACAATTTGCTGTAACTCACATGTAATTTTATGTTCTTGCCAAGAAGCGTTCAGTTCTAAACCACCACAACACAACTGCAATCATTTACGTTACGTTTATTGTAAAAAACAACTTCTCAAAATTATGATACATATAAAAGACGTTAGGAGGAAATATAAGCACACATCTCATAGCAGCCATCTTGGCATAGTCAGGTGTCGATTTCTACAGAGATATTTTGTACAAGAACGAATCATCAAGTGTGATTTCGTGTGTAAGTTATGTGTAGCTGGAGAATTAAATCAGTCATTCCAGAAAAACAACACAGATTTCATCTGTTTGCACTAAGAAATTGGCTGCACACAATATCCATTCTTTAAACCAACATCAATATATACCTAGAAAACTTGGCAAAATGTTTTATAAAATGTATTATTCTGAGATTTACATCCCATTAATTATACCTTGGTAATTATAGTTTCTCTGACAGAAGTTGCAAGACAGCTGAAAGTTCAGTATAATGTATTTTCATGTTTAAGAAAATGACAAGAAACATTTGTGTACACAGAATGACAGTGTTTCTACGAAAGCTCTTAACAAACTACCATCTTTATGAAATTGAACCGATGATGGTTATAACATTGTTTAAATGCCTAAAACATCCATTGATATTGAGAACAATTTTGCACCACAAATACATTGTATGACACACTTTTCCAGCGTAAAAGGGGTCATCTCACTCGATGGCAATATTAAAATGTACACCAGGCATTCTATACACAAACATTCTAACACTAGACATACTGTAGACTTTACTTCCATCAGCAAGCAGTATGAACTGCTATGATTCATACAAATAGTTTATTTAAAAAAGGAAGAGAATATTTGCCCAACCATTGTGCAAAGACATTAGACGGACGGTGCCAGATATTTGGTCATTTATTTTGGACAAAATAAGATCACACGTACAATTGCCTGGGAATGCAAGCAAAAGCATAATAAAAGAACTGGGCAGATATCCTCATAACTGGTTTGGCACATAGCCACTTCAATAAAATACTATACACAATCACCAGTCGTTAAGTTACTACTTATGATACGCTTTAGAAAGACGCAGATGTTTCATAATATACATACAGAGGAAACAGAAGCAATCACATTGGACACTGGGACGAGACTATTTCTGTTGTCAAATGTCACAGACAATGTCTCGATCTTCGGCTCACGTCTTACATGATGCACCGATCTCTAAATGTCATCGGTTACCATAGCAACCAAACAATCAGCAATGTGCACGAGTCCACGACGTGTCTGTGTCGACAGCATGAGATCACAGCGGGAGGTCCAAGAGAATGAGACTATCTCGGAACACGACTCGTTCTGGAATGATGCGATGCACACCAGCACCCTCTAGTGCCAGCATCCGCCTCTCGGGAGATTCTATCTCGGGAGCATGCATTAGTTCGCTCTGTTTCCGCCCTTGCTCTCTGAACCACCCCAAGAAAGGGTAGTTGTCACCATCCCGTCACTGTCTCTAGGCTGGTTCTTAGCCAAAGTGCCTGCACAGTGCCACATGACATCAGCGCCACCTGGTGGAAGGTGCGGAGGACAGCAGCAAGTGTTTATCCCGGGTTAGAGCCCTATCTCAAGGCCATTTGTAGCTATCATTGCTGCAGCTGCAGAAGAAGATAAAACAAATTTTATTATGCGTCTTACATAAGTTTCTACAAATAAAGCATTAACGAAGAAATCAACATCAACAGTGGAATGCAGAAATAAGGGGAAGGTAGGCATCGTCTACCACAGCTGCATGCAGTGACAACAGTCAACAAATTATACAATACTTTGTTCATGTTTGATGCTGCAAATGTAAACATTGTAAACACCATCACTTTTGTGTGCTTCTTCTCCATCTGTTAAGTAGCACAAGGGTTGTGCAACAAGACTTGTATCTATTTGCTGTGTCACAAAGCGTGCAAATACTCTGATCGTTCTGACCAACAATATAAAAAGGCTATTTAAAATGTCTGACAACACAAAATTAATATAATATTGACAGGGAAACTGGCATTCCTTGGTGATCTTGTATGTACAATTCCTTGTGGTGACATTGCAATTTAACTGCAAAGGATAAAACTGCAATGAATTGGGAAATAAAGCGTTATCCCCACAAAACCCCAAGATGTTATCTGAGACAAAACCTAAGTTTTGTACCACAGATGTAAGTGGAAAATTAGTGAGGCTCTACTGCATTTATGGAGGGAAGGACATGACATGCCTAGGATACATACCATGCAACATGTGAGACAACACTATCATGCAGATAACACCGCGGCGACTCTACATAGTGGGTACTGGGTACGTTACAAGGTAATCCCTACTGGAGACGTGCCCCTAGTAGAGATTAGACCCCACCACGGCTGCTGGCAGTGTTAACACAAGTTGGCAGTGGAACAAGTTGTGGGACAGCTAAATTGGGCCCGTATTCTCAAAACACTAACCAAACATGAGTAACCATACCATAGCATAATTGTATATTTGTCTTGAGAATACGGGCACAAATCTTTAGCACCCTATTACCCTGGCACACGTTAGTCAGTAGCTGTGCAATTACTTCATTTCTTCACCACTGCTTATGATTTTAGTGATTTTCAGTGAGGCAACCTGTTTTTAATACACCTTATACTTTGACTCGCCAAATATGTAAACTATTTTGTTTTGTATACACAAGTAGGTGTAGGATTACTTTATATAGGAGTAGGATTACGTTATATAGGTGTAGGATTACGTTATATAGGTGTAGGATTACGTTATATAGGTGTAGGATTATGTTATATACATAGCAGTTCCATCAGGTACAAATAAATCAACAGTGAACACTAGGCTGGAGAAATAAAAAATGACACATGCTAAACTCGCTTCCATTGTTAGGAAACTGTTCAAAACTAACAACGACGTGTAGCCTCTTCACGATTCAGCCAAGTCATTAAATGTTAACTGAAACAATCCAGGTAACTGCTCAATGTACCACAGTTTGCTATTGAAAAGATGGAAGGAAAGATGTGTAGTTATACTGGGCATGTGGAGGTGCAGCTAATGCCATGTAACTCATACCACACACTGGTAACATCAAGTAAACAGTGCTGGCATGGCAAACGAACAACATTGGTGCTGGCCAAAGCATTCTAGTCAAACATGGTTTCCACCGACAGAAATATCTCTAATTGTGAAAGTGTTGGGTGAAGATGACAAACACCTACCTGGAGATGGTATAGGTGTTAGTTTAAACTTGCAATTAGACTGCTGTTTAACACATGGTGGCGCACATGATAACAATTTATATACAATTTTATGTTTTTGCACATAATATGTAAGACAACACTTAGCATGGTGATACCTTGAGCGAAGGGAGCATGTTTGTTCTTTCTAAATTGTAGTTTAAATGTACTTCTTTAATGATGGAAACAAAATAGTGGTTAAAAACAGACAGATTTAAAAAAGTTTTTCACTGGCAATTTTTTTTAAAGATGAACATTATCCATAACAAAACACATTTTTCAAATTCTCTTTTCAGGTTTCTCTGCTATATTTCACATAATGCTTCTTTGTTAACTGGTGATTGAATATTTGATAGAATGTATGCTATCCAGAAATATTTCAGAATTCCGGATACGATTCTACACGTTTCCCAGCATGCCAGAGACACTACGCCGACACTACCTGTAAAGGAGAACTAATCGCCAGCACCCGAGGAGATTCACGAGCACAGAGAACATGCACACACGCATGCACACGTGCGTGTTATTTAACAAAATGCACTGTACCTGCTCCTAGTCTTACACATGCAGTCTGTAAGGCAACAAGAGTATCACGGTTAGGATGGACGCATCACACGCATTAGTGACACAGTAGACTACATCACCTATCAAAGCCGGACTATCTCACATCTTTGTGGATTCTTTCAGGATCACTCCACCTCACTCAATTATCCCTAAGGGGTGGGGCGTTCACTGTAGTTAGCCAGGGACACAGATGAAAGGATGACGATGTTAATTGTAATGTGTTTGTCAGTTGGATAAAAGCACAGAAGAAAGCCAATACCGCAGCTTTAGGAATCAAGCTTTCTGGAAGATCAGGAATACAGCATACCATTTCTCCTTGTGCTTGTCAGCCAAGCATACCCTAACGTGTCCACATTTAATCTATCAAAACCTTTTAGCTACAGAGGACACCCAACGACAGGACGCTGCATTTGTAATATCTTTAACATTGGGCAAGTTATTGCTACCATGCTTTTAACACCTACCATAATCCGATGGAATATTAGTCGGCTATCCATGCTCTTAAATCATGCATAAAATAAGATCTTCCCCAAAATGAGGCTTCTGCTTCAGAAATGTTCAAATTTAACTCATTGCTGTGTTGTGCTTAAAGGATTTGGAAGTCCCCAAGATAGATTGCTGGCATGGGGCTGTAGAGTCTGGAGAGCCATAACCTGCCACTCACTCCGAGTCAGATGTGATGCTACCGTTGTGTGTAAGGACTGGAACTTGTTCCCGCGGCACTTTCATTTTGGGCCGCTTCGACGGCAGTAAACTTTCCGTTCGTCCGGATGGAGATACGTTTTCTTTGCTGCCTGAATTAAGAAATAGCAACATGGTGGTAAAAGCTTGCATAAACTTGACATGTTCAGTAAATATGTCAAGAAAAAGTCTATTTAAATTGGATAGAAAAACAACATAGAAATATAAAATGTAATCACACTATCCATAGTTTCACATTAACAAACATCTGATTGTATATTCTACATACAATACAAACATCTGATTGTATATTCTACGTACAATACAAACATCTGATTGTATATTCTACGTACAATACAAATCATGAAATACTAAGAATGAAACAGCTTTGACTAACATTCATGATTTTGTTCTGTTGGAAGTGCATCAAATAAGGCCAGTGAACAGCAATATAACTGAATAAATGTCACATCATTAAAAACGTACCTTTTAAAATGTTTCGTTGTGAAGATTTCTCGGGTGCCTTTTTGTGTGGTGAGATTTTAACTTGGTCTGGACTCCTGATGTCTGGTTCACTGTGACCTATCGGCCACTTCTTCTTGGTAGACTCTGGTTGTGGCGGTTTAGCTACAAGAGGTAGTTGTCATGTTGCAAGCATACCGACTTCATGTGCATAATTTTAATGTGGATTTGTTTCAAATGTAAACATCATTATAAAGCATTCTTTTGTATTCATCACACAAGTATGAATTTAAATTATAAACTTATACCGGTCAAAGTGCAAATATTTTGGTGCGAGGCAGATTTCTGACAAAACGCTTCAAATTTTATTTGGAATAGGTATACCATAGACTAGTTAACCATTAAAACATGTAATTGGGATATAAACAGAATTTCAAATTAAAAATACAGATTTCAACAACATTGTAGCATTCATCTTTTTGGGAACACCCCACCCATTAGGGATTTGGTTGTTCTGACACTCACCTTGTTGCCGTGGTGACGCTGCGCCCCAAGCATCATCATCATCCTCGTCATCGCTGGAGTGACTCGAGGCAAGGTCAAGGTCAGGGTTCTCCATGGCAGAGAGGTCACTGTCGGAGTCCGAGTCAACTCTCCGCTTCCTGTCCATCTCTCCTGTGTCTGGATCTGGTCAGACAATGGTCATGTAAAAGTCACACTGACCACGCACGCTCGCACGCACACAAACACTCTTTCATTCCAGAAGCTGGTTACACTGAGGTTTCTCTGAATTCTGTGAACTTCCTGTGAACATTTATGCTCAGTCTTTTTTACTGAGTTCACTAGGAGTTGGTCGCAACTAATTTTCCGTTCATGTTTGGGAAAATGTTAACAATGTTCAGATGCAAAAAGATGAACCAGATGAATGTGTGATATTTAAATAATTGAGTACACCGTAATAACAGTATATTAAAATAACAGCACATTCGAGAACTGTTGCACTGGCTCTAAACTACAGTTTGGGCAATGTGGGTAAAGTAGTATTCATTAAGTTACCCCACATATTAACTAGATCGATGTATTCAAGACATGTGCAAGTGGCTCCACCTACCGTCTGTGGGGGGTTTGCCGTTGAATTGTGCCGAGTCGTAGCCATAGGGTGGGATGCCAGCATTGGGTGGGTAGTCATAGGGTGCGTTGGGGTTGGTGGAAGTGCTACTACTGTGGAGGTAGGGGTCAGGGTGATACATTCCGCCCCCACTCTTGCTTGTAGATCGACTTGTTGTCGATGTCGTCGAGATGCCGATGTTGACACGACTCAGACCGCCCTCTAGTGAGGAGTCATTCTGGTGGTACGACAGTGCTGACCTCTGTTGGCACAAAAGGAAACACTGTCATTCTCTGTGCAAAATAACCAGAATTTTTAAAGCAGTGATGTGCAGATATTATCAATAGAATGGAATAACACCTGTACACATGAATGTTGATTAAAATTATTTATGGAACATTGTCTACAGTTATATATATCATATAATGACTTGTTAACAGCAGAGTATGTTAACCCATCAATTACATGCAGAATTGATTAATAATATCCTATACTTGTCCTCATATGATACATCTTCCATTCAAGTATAAAATTAAGAAGAATTTTGTAGTTATTTTTGAGCTCTCTACACATTCCAACAACTGACCAGTCTTGTGTGTCATAGTCACCAGAATCTCACGCATCTAGTCTCAAATACAAAACAAACATAAAAATACGATTGCATGCAAAAGTAATAATAAAGGAAGGACGAACACGTGAAATATCTTATTTTCATTCAACAGGATAGAATTATGAAAAATGTATTACAGCATGATACAAACATGCCCAATGGTGGAATGGTGAAGCCAGGACCCAAGGACAGACAGTGTGAGGGCCACTCACAGACAACATGCTGTTCCTGGTTGGACTTCTGGAGTCCTCGTATCCCTTGCGTCCTTGTAGACGGTACACTGCGTACTTCACCTCCTGACGCACCTACGAGGAAGAGCAGGCAAATCATAAGTGAACCGCTGATAACAATCATGTCGACATTAAGTTATTGCTCAACCATCTACATACAGTGGAACGTTGCTTTATGGTCACCTCGCGAATACAGCCACCTTGCTATTAAGGTCACCCTATGACAGTCCCAAATTATTTGCATAACATTAAAGTATTGCAAACTAATTCTGCTAATACTGCCACGTTGCTATTCAGGTCACTTTCAGGCAGCCCAGAGGGTGACCTTAACATTGAGGTCCCAAAGTATTTATTTTGTACATAGAAGACCTATTTTTATAGTAATAAAAAGGATATGTAATTTTAGTAAATACAAAATAAGATTGGCATTATTGTAAAATCATGTCATATCAAATATACTATATCCATCCCAACATCTGTACTGAACAAAGGTGGATAAGTGAATAGTAAAAAAAAGGCTAAACAAAACAGAAAATCTGACATAAATCTAGATCTTGATAAACTTTGAAGTGTGCAGGGGTGAACTACAAATTAGAAAACAAAGCCTAAAGAACTTCACAATCCCACAACAAAAACACAAACATTATTCTATGGCATCCTCGCCTGGAAGACGTACATTTTTGCTGAGTAGTACATAGGCGAGGAGGATGAAGACACCGTAGAAACACGTGAAGACAGCAAACAGGTAGTGGAACTCTAGGACATCGTCGTTGACAGAGAGTACACCAAACACCCATGCCACGCCCAGCAGTGGCAGCAACACCAATCCCGCCTTCAGGCGATTCCTGCAAACAGACAGTGAATTGGATTATGTCTTCAGAATATACCACGTCTTAAAATCTTATAAATTCACAGTACAATTCGTTTTGTATAATTATTAGTTAACTTAATAATACTTAGTACAATTATTAGTCTACTTTCAAAAATTGAGATACGGAGATGTATTAAAATGAGAGATTTGAAAGACTACAGCTGGCAGGTTGTTGCTGAGGACAGAGTCATCTGACGAATTTATCTTACTGCTGGTTCAGCAAGCTGGCCATTACTAATAATACTTAAGATTATTAATCACGGTAATTAAAACAATTCAAACAGATATTGTTAGTATTGAGTAATTCACATACGAGAGAAGTCCGAACTCAGCGTCATCTTGTTTATCTTTTTCCCTGCAGCAGCTCACCCTGGTGGCCATGGCAAACACTATGATGTTGAGCTGTAACAAAAAGCATGACTACATCAGCATTACAATTTTATGTTTTATCATCCTTGTATTTTGTATTTCTTCACAGTGAAACTAACAAAATCTTAAGACAACTGCACAATTTGAATACCAATCTGATCATTGAGGAACCAAGTGGATCCTGCAAGCAGAATCGTCCTAATGTAAGGTGAGGTAAGGTAGGGTAGGGTAGGGTACGGTAAGGTAAGGTAAGCCAAGGTAAGGTAAGGTAAGGTAAGGTAAGGTAAGCTAAGGTAAGCTAAGGTAAGGTAAGGTATTACCCACTGAAAATCAGTTAAAAACAGTGAAAAACATGATATGGTATCATTAAACAAGTTTTTACTTCTGCTAGTCCTATACATGTGCACAGTCCTAATGAAAGAGGAATATACTAACCATGAATGCAATAAGCACTGGACCAGCAAAACTCCAGAAGACGAGATCAGGTGTAGCGAGCCAGCAACTGTGGGGGAGAAACATGTGCTTAATAATGACATGCATTGTGTGTGTGTATGCATGCGTGGAGTGTGTGCAGTGTGTGTGCATGTGTATGCATGAGTGTACGTGTGTGTATTTATGAGCCTATTTTTTCATTTAGTGGACAACGTTTTTTGTGCATAGTATATCCGAGCATAGTTTGTGCATAGTACGTCTTAGGCACAACATTACTTGCAAGATAGATGAAGAGATGTATCTGTGGGTGTTATGCCATGTCCACTGGCGCACTGCCAAGACAGCCCTACACTGGACAGTGGTAGTAGACAGGTTGCCCTAGGGAAACTTTTAGAAGAACCATGGAAAAGGCAATCAAACTATTGTGGCTGACCTGACACAGCATCACTAGTTGCTCTTGTTTACATCTTACGTGCCGTCTAAATGGCATGTAGGTGGGAGAGCGTGCAATTAAAACCATTTATACATTTATAATTAAACATACATACATATATAATCAAACGGATATGCATAAACCAATACACTATACAGGAATGTTTAGTTCTGCGGGGTAGGGGTAGGGTGTTGCTGACTCACAATCTGGAGTTGCCGTAGCCGTCTGTATCGAGTCCAACCGACAGACCCACAATGATGCCCGGGATTACTGCAAATACAAATTCAAAGTTATCAAACCATTAAACATTCTACATAAGTTAATAATACCATATAAGAGATTGACTATGTCCAGCCTTGCTAAAGAAACAATATTTCTCTTTTCAAGAACTGTTTCAGTGAGCAGTCACTAGGGCAACCGTCTGAGTTTGTGTGAAATCACACCCCTTACAACATGGACAATACCTGGATGCCATGGAGACATCATTTCAAAAACATTACAAGATTTGCCTACGTTTCACATAAAAACCAACCCAAGATCTTTTTGACTTTATGTAATAAGATTATAGTGCAATATCTCTACTTGTTATATACAAATACCCACTTCAGCATGCAGACATTCAGGCCATAAATTTCAGGGATAGGTTCATCAACAATATTAAAATGGCTATGAGAAAATACTAATTCTCACAGAGGATTATAATTATAAGGAAACTTCTACTGAAGCTAGCAGTATGAATATGTTAAAAAAATATATTAACATATACACTTGAATCTTGCTTTGTGGTCAATTCAGTAATACAACCATCTCACAATTAAGGTCACCTCAGTAATAAAGCCACCTCACAATTAAGGTCACCTCGATAATAATACAGCCACCTCATAATTAAGGTTACTTCAGTAACAGCCACCTCACAATTAAGGTCGCCTCAGAAATACAGCCACCTCATAATTGAGGTCACCTCAGTAATACAGCAACCTCACAATTAAGGTAACCTCAATAACACAGCCACTTCAAATTATGATCACCTCAGAAATACAGCCACTTCAGTCACCTCAGTAACACAACCACTTCACAATTAAGGTCACCTCAGTAATATGGCCAACTTACAATTAAGGTCACCTCAGTAATACCACCTTACAAATAAGGTCACAGCAGCACAGTACCAAATTATTAAACATATTGGAAATTAGTCCTGCTAACACTGTCACCTCCCCAATCAGGTCACTTCTGCCCAGTCCCAAAGGTGACCTTAATAGTGAGGTTGCACTGTATATGATACAAACTGTTGGACTCTCAACAATGACTCCCTTGTCCATCTGTCATCTGGGGTTTGTTGGCAATCTTTTTAAATCTTGCTAAAATCTATAACTACTGAACTTGGACAGAGACTGACCATATCCGACAACATAGTAGAACTTCATGGCGCCGTGGTTGATGTCTCTGATCTCTGTCATCATGCGGTAGATGTGGAGGGCGTCAACAAACATCCACGCAAACACACACATGCAGAAGTAGTGCAAGACAATGGCCACCATCTTACACGCCAGCTGTAACAGTAATACACCAGGCACTGTCAGTCAGAAACATTACAACACAGTTAATTCATTTAGGTACACATGAGGTTCAGCTCCACCAAAAATTGTATCAGCAAGTTTGACAAAATCATCACTAGTATGTATGTTGCATTGCTAATACAAATAAGCACATGTAGATCAATCAAACCATTGCATGCCATAGCATATATGATTCAAAGGTAGTAATAATAAATTATATTCATTTTTATACAGTATCATTTCCTAAAAAGTTCAATGTGTTGATACAAAATGCATGAAACTATGCATGGAAAATACATATTAAAATGCGTAAAACATAAAACTTATCAAATTAATTGATTTGGCTCAATAAATCGAAATTAACTCAAGTTAACTATTAATAGAAAATGTTATTAACACAACTTTTTTATCAACCCGTAAACGAACTACAAGATATGTTGTATCACCTATAATTTTGACAAATAGATTACAACAATAACAACAGTGATATTCACGTTGGTATAAATACATATATTTTAATATCGTACAACAATATTTTATTTGGTAAAGGGCCAGATCCAAAATTGTTTGTGGCACATAACAACATATTAAAATACATTAAATAGTGTAGAATTGCAAAATCATAAACTAACTGGAACATACCATACTACGTACAATTAAGAGTAAAAAACAAAATAACAAGTTAGTAAAATATTTTTTTATAATAACAGATACAATGGAAGAGCGAGAAGTTAATGAACCAGAACATATTTTGTATGGCTTATAATTTTCACCAATAGCAATAGTGACAGTATTCACATCATTACAGCAATAGTGACATTCCCGTCATTATAAATAAATTGTTTTTTAATATCATACAATAATAATAATATATTATATTTGGTACCTTGTTGTTGACTTGGTCGATGCCGACGAGGTAGATGAGGAGGGTGATGAAGATGCAGAAGATGAGGTTGATGAGGATGCTGTTGCTGTTCGCTGCAAGGCGTGGGAAGCAACGAAATATGAGGAACGCGAGGATGAGACAGAGGAGGGTGAGGGAGAAGCACACGTAGGTGATGACCTCGACAGACACGGGGCCGGCACCCAGGTACTGAAACACACAACACAACAGGTCACATGGGTGCTCAGGGGATCGTGATTGGTTGCTGGGTTTGTAGTATAAACAATTGATAAAAATCTGACAAAGAAAGTAATAATGTAAAAACCTCCATTTATGATGACTGCTTTAAAGGAAGATACACTGGATTTATGAATCCATAAAAGAGGTTAATTTTATATATCTTTTAACTATTGAAAGTTCATATAAAGCAAAGTATCCAGTTGCTTAGGACTGCTCAGAGTGCAATACACTTTACTCCATGGCAGACCTGTTCATTCAAGCACCATCTTGACTTCTCAGAGAAGCATTCAGCCATACTGCAATTAATGCACAAAGACTATTCATAACCAAATACCGCTATCTATAGCTAGGTACTCATTCATATGGCTGAGTGAACTGGAGCAATGTAGAGTGAACAAACTTGTGATAGGTTCGAATCAGCAGCACGTGAACTTGAACCCAGAATCACTCAACTGAGAGTTCAATGCTTTAACACTGCGCTACCAAGCCCCAAATGAAGTCACATGTTTGATCACAAATATGGCAATAAAGTTAAATAAAAAAATAAAAAATAAGATAAATAAATACTATTTTAAATAAATAAATAAACTGTAATAAGAGGCGACTCACCTCAGTACTTGACTGGTCCATCAAGACACCAAAACTGGTAAGATGGTCGCATTCACAGGTGACATAGTCATGGTCATTCTCTGATCGACGGTTGACCACCTTACATCCATCAGTTGACCACTGTCCAGTCTGACCATTGTCCGAGCTGTGAAAAGGAAACACTTAAAACATGACTGGACACACACAATATCGTTATCCTGAAACCGCACTGATATTCACCAAAAGAAAATTTATAACAACTTCATTGTATGACATGTGCTTTAGCACATTTAACTATGTATGATAATTAGTAATACTATCAAATCAATAATTTATATAGCTCAACCATCTTCTTCTACTTGATATCATTTGTGGTCATATTTTGTAACTGGATAAATAAAAAATACCAGTATCATGATGCTATCCACTAAAACAGAAATAATGTTTTTTGGATGTCTTTTGAACTGATGATCTGTTAGTGTCACAAGCACTGATGCCCACCCTCCGGATGGCTGTACACACAGACAGAGAAGGTGCTTTCCCGGAATATTCTTAAAACATGTTTGTTATGGCATAAATTTGAAAACGTTTTTTGCATTAATGTAACTTATATCAAATGTTTCCAACTGATTGGCGGCCACAGATCAATCACAGACAATAGGTGTATTGTTGTGAACAACCAGTTTACATGCGTCTGACGTCTGGTATGAACCCTAAAACTGGCAGCAACCCCTAACCATTAGTAAACTTTGAATAGGCGTTACTTCTCTTCCGAGGGTTTGTAGATTATTCCTTGACAGTCTGGCATTCAAGATGTCTAGGAGGAAAACATAACATATCACACACATTTGCTTGGTTATAGTTAGATGCCATTTGTCAAACACAAGCTGTATCCCATAATGCAGTTTTTTTTTAAATGCACAAGACAATGGCCACTGACCTCGGCTTCCAGAAGATGCACTGAGGACTCGACCGGTTCTTGGTGACCAGCAGACGGAAGTCCAGTCTCAAGGGGTCAGAGGGCAGACTGGCCACCGTCTGGTTGCCCATGACAACATTCAGGGCAAACACCGGACTGTTCACAGACACGGGAAGCTCCTCGCTTACCCTGTCATAAAATAACGGGAATGTCAAAATAGTCAACTCAAAATGTTTTATATGATGTGATAAGAATAGGGTAAATTTGCAGTTTGTTTTGGTTGTTTTAAACTACAACATTTCTTTTGAGTTTGCTATGTTCGGCCTTTGAAAATGTTTCATTTTTAATATATTACGTGGACAAAGCAGATATTTATTAATAGAGATATTCAGACCAGACTGGCCAACAACAAAGGGATGTAGAAGATCAAACATGATTATATATTAAAGGGAACATCAATAGAAAAGTAAATGTTTCTGGAGATATCTAAATTATAATCTTGCATGTGCTATGTGTATTTACACCAAAGATGATCATAAGAAATCTAATTACACGTCTGACCAATAACATGATACCAAACCAGTGTTTTGCACCTTTTGTTGAAAAAGCAAACCCGCAGCAATGTAAATATTTTCCCACGGTTTTAAACGATGGAGAAACAAGGACCATGTGTGGGAAGATACCTCACATAAAAATATCCCCACCTGACTGATGAGTCAAAGTGCTTGGGCAGGATGTCTCCAATTGTCTTGAACATGAGGTAGGCAAGGACTGGCTTCGTGTCAACATCTCCCTGGCGACCTGTAAACAACATCTCACTGACAGACACACAACACAGTCTGTCAGATTTGTGCAAAGGGCTTCCTTGTCCACCTGCCATCTAGAGTTAATTCTCTGGTTGGCAATCTTGTTAAATCTTGTTAAATCTTTGTTAAAATCATCAGAGGAATTTACTTAGTTAGAACAGGTCATTTTGACAGTGTGAATCACCTTATGTTGTAGTAAATGGGAACATAATTACTTTTCCATTTTATGGCACATTTCAAATTGGGAGAAACTAATCTAACAGTTTCTCCAATGGGTTTGCTACAACATGTGCACAAATGAACAAACATTTTGCTGTGGACACTAATCAGAATTGATTATTCGAAAAGTTATTCTACAATGAGACAAGTAAAAACTGAATTGCAAAGCAGCACGAAAGTTGCATTCTGTGCAAAACTAGTATTTTAAACTGTTTTTAAGAAAATGTGTGTACAACATGAATAATATTTACTTACTGGATCATGCTTGCTACCATATGTCCCTTTGGCATTTGAAATATTATTCGATAAATTATGCTTTTGCAAGGTTACTGGTTGCCATTGCAGCTTGTGGAATAATAGGCGCATGGCAGACGGATATAACTGTTCATCTTTTGTGTCTTTTTTCTTAAAATTGCATATCATGTGAAAGTTTATAAGGAGTTGAGGAAAGTGACATATAGTGTACAGGGAATGTTGAATCACTGGAAATTGTATTTAAAAGATGGATGATCCCAGAATGCAACTGTAAGTATGGTGGTTAAAAATAGTGATCTAGCCCCCGTGGCTGTAGACAAAGCATGACCAGTGAAGTTGGAGCTGCCTCGCCCACTAACCTGGCAGTGCTGTCTGTAGGGTGCTCTCGGGCAGCAGCAGGTGTGTGTCCCGGTCAAACAGATCTGGGTCAGCCACCTTGTTGTTGTACTTGGGCACTGTCACCAGTGATATGTTGTCTCCGTCCACGTAGTCAATGCCCAGCACTGCAGGTCGAAAGTATAGGGTAAGTCATTCATGGTGGAATCTTACTTGGATGTGATGTTTGTGTATGGCATAGTGACCCCCATCTTGGCAACCCCCTCATGGAAGTAAGAGACAGGTATTGAATGTAAACTGAGGCAGTGACTGGTGACAATTTACAGCAACAGTGAACTAAATCTAGACTATAAGTCTCCCTATTGTCAGTGCTTTGCTCTGTACTCACACAAATCTCTCACTGCAGCCTCTTTATCTCCCTCTCCCAACCCCTGTCGCCTCCCTCTCCGACCCCATCTCCTCCCTCTCCCAACCCCTGTCTCCTTCCTCTCCGAACCCCATCTCCTCCCTCTCCCAACCCCTGTCTCCTTCCTCTCCGAACCCCATCTCCTCCCTCTCCCAACCCCTGTCTCCTCCCTCTCAGAACCCCTGTCTCCTCCCTCTACCAACCCCTGTCTCCTCCCTCTCAGAACCCCTGTCTCCTCCCTCTACCAATCCCTGTCTCCTCCCTCTCCCAACCCGTCTCCTCCCTCTCCCAACCCGTCTCCTCCCTCTCCCAACCCCTGTCTCTTCCCTCTCTTCCCTCTCCCAACCCCTGTCTCCTCCCTCTCCCAACCCCTGTCTCCTCCCTCTCCCAACCCGTCTCCTCCCTCTCCCAACTCCTGTCTCCTCCCTCTCCCAACCCCTGTCTCCTCCCTCTCCCAACCTCTGCCTCCTCCCTCTCCCAACCCGTCTCCTCCCTCTCCCAACCCCTGTCTCCTCCCTCTCCCAACCTCTGCCTCCTCCCTCTCCCAACCCCTGTCTCCTCCCTCTCACTACCCATCTGTCTCCCCATCCCATCTCCTTCCCTTTCTCCAACCTTTTTATTCCCTCCCTCCCTCACACCTGTATCTCTCTCTATCCTTATTAACTACTCCTTTCCCCTCACCTTCTGTCCCTTCCTCCCTCTCTCTTTCCATCCTTCCCTCTCTCCCTCTTCTCTTCTCCCGCTTCTTCCTCACCCCCACCCTCCTGGGTTTTAAGCATCCCACATCAGTCGCAATGTTATTTTATTTTATAATTGACACATTTTGTCACTTGCCAACTGTCAACAAACCATTGTTTTGACTGCCTACGGATATCATCGCATCAACCTTTACTGTCTTTAATTATCTTCCACTTTTCAATGTGGAAACAACTCACTCAGATTGGGGTGGACTGCATCAAAGGGTTGGGTGAAGAGCTGTGGCGCATTGCGGGCGAGGGTGACTGTGTAAGCTTCCAGGGCAGCGATCAGCTCAACTGCCCCAGCAGTCTGGTTGTGAATGTGTGTCCAGATGTCTCCGTTTTTAGGGTCCAACACCGCACCGACAGCATTCACGATGTTCTGAAAGACAACAAGTGAAAAGTGTCACACTCAGTATGAATATACCAGTGCAGTGTCGCATCTGATGAATGTAGATGAAGTTGCAGAAAAACAGACAAAGTTGACTTTAAAACAGAGCATAAGAGGTGGTTTTGATGTTGAAAATGGAAACTGTCATATTCAACAATTGTTAGTTTTACAGAAATTCTGTGAATAATGTACAAACTCTCTATCTACGAGTATGAATCCTATCCAAATTCCCTCAATTTCCTCTAGCTGTATAACATTTGTGTCAAATATGCCCCAAGTCAAAGTCTTGATTTCCAATAGATGCATGTTCAATATGTCCAAATTCCCTTAGCTGTAAACATATCCCGATCCAAAGTGCCCTGATTTGCCCTAGCTGTATAACTATTCTGCCTGAGTACCCATAGCTGTATGAACACCCTGTCCAAAGTCTACATGTGTATTCTGCGTGACTACCCCTACCAAAATGAAGTTCCTACTCAATGTCCCCCAATACTTCCTAAATGTATGACTATTTTGCCCGAGTGCCCCTACCAATACAAACTTCCTGCCCAATGTCCCCAATTTCCCCTACCTGTATGAACATTTTGCCCAAGTGCCCCTATGAATATGAACTTCCTGCCCAACTTTCCCCAGTTTCCCCTAGCTGTATGCCATACCTGTATGAAGTTCCTGTCCTGGGTGTGGGTCAGGTTGAGCCCGGTCTGTTGGTTCTCGTAGTGCAGTATGTGACTGATGAGTCTGTACGTCGTGTAGACGTCGTTCCCGTGCAGCTTGTCCAGTCTGGACAGGGTTGCATTGAGTCGCGTTGTGAGAACCTTTGATACGAATGTATTCACCTTGAGAGTTCCCTTCTCAAGCTGCTCCAGCTGAAAGTGGACAGATGGCAGCACTAGTCACATCATCTTAGTTAGGGGTCATCTCACAACAATGTATGACACATGAAATTGGTTTCATTGGGAAGGGTGGTTAGTGTCTAGAAGGTGGGACTCTCATTTATGATATTACACCTTCAAAGGGGTGAAATGTCTTACTGGGTTACTTAACCTTATTACATCCTAGTTGGTGTTACTTAACCTTATCACATCGTAGTTGGTGTTACTTAACCTTATCACATCCTAGTTGGTGTTACTTAACCTTATCACATCCTAGTTGGTGCTTAAGGAGAAGCTGGTGAGGAGTCGACTGAAGTGGGCTGGACTTGTGGAGAGAATGGGAGGAGAACGGCTGGCACAGAAAGCAGATGCCCGGAGAGTGGAGGGGAAAAGGAAGCGAGGAAGACCTAGACTGCGATGGGAAGTCTATGTAGAGAGAGGCTAAGGTATAAGAAAAGGCGTGGAGAATAAGAGGGAGAGGTAGAGGGAGATGGATATGATTGGTGGAGAATGCAGTGCAAGCTGAGTGAGGGGGAAGAAAGGGAAGACACAGGGAGAGGATCAGTGTCCTCATCCCTGACACAGGGAAAGGATCAGTGTCCTCATCCCTGACACAGGAAGAGGACCAGTGTCCTCATCACTGACACTGGGAGAGGATCAGTGTCCTCATCCCTGACACAGGGAGAGGACCAGTGTCCTCATCCCTGACACAGGGAGAGGACCAGTGTCCTCGTCCCTGACACAGGGAGAGGATCAGTGTCCTCGTCCCTGACACAGGGAGAGGATCAGTGTCCTCATCCCTGACACAGGGAGCATGAGGAGAACAACAAGTATAATTAAACCACATTCTCAACTTCCAAATACTCTGTGCTACAACAGTTGAATTTGTTTAACAACATTATGATTAAACTACTGTAATGACCGTATGTATTGGGACACCGTATGTACTGGGACACCGTATGTACTGGGACACCGTATGTACTGGGACACCTTATGTATTGGGACACCGTATGTACTGGGACACCGTATGTACTGGGACACCGTATGTACTGGGACACCGTATGTACTGGGACACCGTATGTACTGGGACACCGTATGTACTGGGACACCGCATGTACTGGGACACCGCATGTATTGGGACACCGCATGTATTGGGACACCGCATGTATTGGGACACCGCATGTATTGGGACACCGTATGTACTGGGACACCGCATGTATTGGGACACCGCATGTATTGGGACACCGTATGTACTGGGACACCATATGTATTGGGATAATGTATATATTGGGACACCGTATGTATTGGGACACCGTATGTATTGGGATACCGTATGTATTGGGACAACGTATGTATTGAGACATCGTATGTTTTGGGACACCCTAAAAATCTAGAAAAATTATTATTTTTCTGTGTTTTGGGACACTTTTGAAAATATAATTATATTTGTCCCTATGTATTGGGACACCAATTATTTGTATTTCTAACGAGCACATACCCACTTTTTCCCTGATGCACAGGCGTAAATAAAAACAGTGTATCAATAAAACATATTACAATCACAGCTGCTCTGATGTAAACAACACAAACTTGGGTGATATAAGTACTGTAGCACCAGCACCGATGTGTCGCCTTCTCTCAACTACCAGCTGGCCTTTATACATGTACAAAGTGTCACAATATGCATCTAAAATACTAGTTATAGTTCCCCAATGTTTGGCTGGGATGTACAAAACTGTGTGAGACCTCGACTAACTGCACTGTCTCAAGACTTGCACATCGTTTCACGAATAGTTGATGTCTTAATCTGCATATATATGGACATTCATCCACCAAGAAATTAGTTACTAACAGTGTAATGGACGACACCCAGTTAATACCAGAGGTAGTTCAATGGGGATGACATGACTTTTGTTGCATTCCTGCAAGTTTATCTTCTACATTTTAATAACAAATGTGTTTCTGTATGTGGCCAGTATGGGGGTGGGCGGTAATGCGGATATGGGTGGTAATGCGGGTATGGGCGGTAATGCAGTCAAATACAGTACAACCTGTCACTCGGTAAAGTCTTAGAACAGATGTGGGAAAGCGGTACCAATCAGACTAGACATTTCACATGGCTTAGGATGTAGACACTGTACATATAACATTTATTTCACAAGATATAGGGCCTTTCAGCCACTCACAAAAATAGTTAATGGCAGGGTAACAGATGAAGTAACCATGGTGAAGTTACAAAGCCAGGTTAACACAAGGGTAATAAAACCGGAATGACATGACATCAGGATTCGTTTGTGCTCCTAAGTATTGGGACAGTGAAATCTAGTAATTATTTTTATGCACCCTATGTCTTGGGACAGCTGATAATTTTTAAGTGTCCCAATACATAAGGACATTACGGTACATTTTCAACTTCTGAATATTTTGCGGTACAACAGTTCAATTCGCCGAATCCCATACCAACCTGTTTGGTGAGCACCACAAAGTCTGTTGACGTACACGCAGACATATCTGGTTCCATCCACAGATTCTTCTCGTCACAGAACCGCGTTGCCATGCCGATGCTGCCCATTGGGCATGCCTGCTTCGCCATCTGCCTGAACGTCTCCGACTGCCACCAGATGCCCTTCTTGTAGTTTGTGGGGCAGGAATCATACACGACCTCACACCCTCGCGCCGTGACCTGAGCGAACCGACTGTCGCACTGGTTGCACTGTCGACCAACGACGCCACTCCGACATCGACACTGACCCGTCGTCTGGTCACATGACGTGCTGTACGAGCCATCCATGTAGCAATCACATGGCAGACATGTGTCACTGTCGGGGCGACGGTAGTAGTTCTCCTACAAGATTGACTCGTGGTCAGTCAAGTCACAAGTGCTTATGCACGATCAAATGTCTACCAGTACAAAAACGTCCCGGTAGTTATACATACGTTTGCATGCCACAAATGAAATCCAGTCCAAACAAATTTAAATATATATATATACACACATAAATACATCTGTAATAATACATGTATAGTGTGACACACATTTTTAGAGCATAACGGACATTATAAATAACAGCGAGAATTAATAATATATAACGGACATTATAAAAAACAGTGAGAGTCAATAATATATAACGGACATACAAATAACAGCGAGAGTCAATAATATATAACGGACCTATAAATAACAGAGAGTCAATAACATAACTGACGTATAAATAACAGTGTGAGTGAATAATATATAATGGACATACAAATAACAGTGATAGTCTATAATATATAACAGACATACAAATAACAGTGAGAGTCAACAAGATATAATGGACCTATAAATAACAGTGAGAGTCAATAATATATAAGGTTTTTTGTTCCTCAAATTGTCCCACCCATCCAAAACTAACACAGCACATATTCACCATCTTGCCATTAAAATACACTATTTCAGATAGCCTCTGTTTCACAAATTCAACCAACTATGACATTTATTACAGAACTATTACTGTTACTGCGCATTGGTGATACGTTGGTAATTTAAACAAAATCAAAAATTCCTTCACAATGAATCACCAGATGTAAGTATGGTAGGTCTAAAGATACAGGTGTTGACAGATCGCAACCTCTTATGGCAACTCAACCACATAACAGGCGTCATCCATTACCTTGCAATAACATTTTCCTGTCGTCTTGTTACAGCTGTGGTCGAAGCCACGGCGAGTCGGACAGTTGCATGGGCCGCAGATTGGATGTCCCCACCAGGTGGTAGGGCAGACCTCGTTGAGATGTTGTTCGCAGTACTGGCCCGATCGGTGCTTTGGACACACGCAGGTGTAGCCATGGATGGAAGATGGCCAATCCTTGCAGGTGGCGCTGGCGTCACAGGGGTTGTAGTGAGTGCACACGCGCTGACATTGCGGCCCCATACGACCTGGAGCAAGGTAACGAGACACGTTACAATTGACCAAGGTCAAATGCTACTTCACACACTACAACAACATGGCGATGAACAGTGGAAGAACTGAAGACTGCCGGGCTGACCTGGGGCACAGCAGCAAGGAAAGCCAAAGACAGAGAGATCTGGCAAGATCTTGTGCGAGCCTTCACACGGCATGAAGAGGTTTTATAAGCAACGTAAGTACATCATATGGGTTTCCTCTATACAATAAATACATGTTTGGAGGAATACTCTGTTTTTAGTATGGATTGGTTTCAAATTAAAAAAATTGTGATCGAGTATGTATTTTAATGGGTTCATCTTGCAAATATGGATTTGAAACATCTATAAATAAAAGGGTAAACATAATTTGCATTTTTTTAGAGCATACACATTGAAGGAGAGCATCAAAATACTGTCTATTTATTAAATAGCAAATAACAACTTTGTCTTCACCGCTATAAAAACAATTTGACAATGTGTTTATCATAAGACCATATTACATAAACATTTCAATTTTTTTAAATCTATATTTTTTATTTTTATTTGATTCAAATGACAAAGGTTTTAAGCAGTACACTGCGCTGCTCCCCGAGGGAGGGGCCATTACCTGGGAAGCAGGAGCAGGAGTGTGCCTGCCACTCGTCATTGCAGTAGCTGCGCCCCGTGGGGCAGGGGTAGTCGTTACAGGGGTCGGCCTGGGAACACCCTGCCTCCACGTGGTACTCCCGCGGTGACACCTTCAGGTTGTCCAGCACAGAGTTAGGGTTGTTTCCCACTCGTGCATTCTACAGCAAAGAGGTCGTGATAAAGTTGTATGGGTCTGAAAATCATGGTTGTTTTCCACACAAGCATTCTACATCATGTTAAAATATTAATAATCACATATAATCACACTATTATTTCAGCCTATTTTAACTATTAATCATCTTATAATCAACATGCTAACTGTATTTGTTACTATTTCATTAGAATGGTGCTTAATAATTTTGTATCCATTAATCATTGAAATAATAATTTTTGTATCTGTAAGCCATAAAGCGGGTAATGGACTCACCTCGACGCAGCCCTTCAGTCCGTTGAGTACGATGGTGCGAGACTGGATCCTCTGGGGCTGGCCTCCGACTACGATCTGTCCCACGCGCTTCCCCAGAACCCATTTCCCCATCGGAACCGTTGTCTGGAAGAGAGAACAAGGGAAGAATTGAAGACAGATAGCATATTCAGACAGACTTGCAGAGACATCTCTTTCTGCGGGTATGAAATTTGTACTTTTTGGCTGAAGTTGTGTAGAATAATCTGTATAATTCAGCATTTCTTTCATTCATTAATTGGCCTATTATAATTCTGATCAGGTGCTGCTTTATATCAGGTTATGACGAATATGTACGTCTATCAAAATCTGTTGTTTTGTAAACAAATCTGTACTTTTTACCTGGTTCCCAAATCCTTCACTAGAGCCACTCAAAACACAACGTGCAAACCTTAAGTTTATCTTACTTATCCTAACATGGAAAGAGTTTCCCCCCTCCAAATGGACCCTTCCTCCCACTGGGAGAGTTCTCCCTCCTCCCAAGGTAAACTGAGGGAATAGATCCCTCCTATCGGTGGTTCTCACCTGTATCTGTCCGTAGTCGAGCGTGAGGATGAGTTTGTCAGTGAGCCAACGCGCCTCTACATAGTGCCACTGACCGTCATTGACCGGCTCACTGTCCAGGGTCACAGTCTTCTGGGGATGGACGTAGTGGATGACCCCATTCACCATCTACAACACACCATTCACCATACACAACATCCAGTCATAGATAACACACATCTGTTGGGATAAGACACTCCATTCACTGGAATGACACACCATTCACCTATACACCATACACCATTCTCCAGTGAAAACATGCCATTACTTCACAGCCAGACAACATTAATTGGTTTATGGAACTAGACATAACTGAAGATAGAACAATTTTCACCATACACCAGAGTTTACCACATTCTGTGGATTTTAAATAAAACCGACACTGTTTGCTTGAACAGTCGGTGAAGTTTCCTGAAACCACTGACAACTGACCTCAATCTTGACCTTGATATTGTCTCCGACGTGGATGGACATGAGAAGAGCAGCATGGTAGCGGGTGCGGAATGAGACGCCATTGTACCATGGGAACCGTACATTGGGCAGTCCGTGTTGCACATATGAGATGTAGCCTGATCCCAGCAGCTTCCGACGTGGGCCTATCGCTGTAAGCAGGCAGGAGGCAGATGTTTATACACAGTTCCCTTTAAAACGGGGTGAGGTCAACTACTTCTTACACAGCTGTACTACCTTAGCTTTTGCTCTTTTGCATTACTTTTTGTTTCCTTCTCCCCCACTCTCTTCCTCTCTAACCCTCCCACTCTGACCCTCCCCCTCTGACCCTCCCTCTCTTCTCTCCCCTGCTCTCGCTTGCTCTCGTGCTCTCTCGTCAATCTGTGGCCTATTCTCTCCAGTTTTCAACCTCCTCTGTCATTCTTCTTAAATTCATTGTCATTCTTCTTCTTAAAATAAATCTTACTGCAATGTTCCCATCCTAAATGTGATATTCCTCTTTTACATATGGTCAAACATATGTATAGTTTACTGGTCATCCTAGTTCAGTGTTAAGTTTTTACTGTGAGGTAAATAGTGTTCTCACTTGAGTTCCCATCTTAATGTTACTTACCCTGACTACATCACTTACCCTGACTACAGTCCTTGCCTCCCCACTTCTCCAGACAGGCACACTGGTAGGTATCCCACGCCTCCTGACACGTTCCTGCAAACAACAAACATACCTAGATTAAAATACAACAAACACATCCAATGGGTGTCTTCACAAGTTCCGACAATATGGCTTTAAACTCAACTCACACATGAAATATGCATTTTTTTACATAATGCCACTCGTGAAGTTTAAAATTTGTTACAAAACTTGTCTTCCTTTCTTTGCAAAACACTCCAAGAAAAGTTCTTCCTGAGCAGTTCTAAGGGTTGGATCAATATTGCACTTATGAGAACTTACGTTTCATTTACATTTACAACCACACACTGCAACATACCTCCATGCTTGCAGACAGACTTGACACAGAACTGACGTTTGTGATGACATCCGGCCATGGTCTGGGCGTTCCACACATAGTCGTTGAGGTCGAGGAACTTGTCGTCAATGTGGACATCTCGCAGACAGCCCACAAAGTGCTTGGTGCGCACCTGGAAGTCGCCTGACAGCGTGGGCAGCCCACCCAGCTGTAGGGGGCCTGTCAGGTCCAGGAACCGGTGACAGCTCTCTGTCACATCCGCACACCTGGGACACAGGACATGGTGGTGAATGATACTGGACATGGTGTTCAATGACACTGGACACGGTGGACAATGACACTGGACACGATGGTCAATGACACTGGACACGGTGGTCAATGACACTGGACACGGTGGTCAATGACACTGGATACGGTGGTCAATGACACTGGACACGGTGGACAATGACACTGGACATGGTGGTCAATGACACTGGACATGGTGGTGAGTGACACAGGACACAGTGGTCAATGACACAGGACACAGTTGTCAATGACACAGGACATAGTGGTCAATGACACTGGACATGGTGGTCAATGACACTGGACATGGTGATAAATGACACAGGACATGGTGGTCAATGACACTGGACATGGTGGTCAATGACACTGGACATGGCGGTGAGTGACACAGGACACAGTGGTCAATGACACAGGACACAGTTGTCAATGACACAGGACATAGTGGTCAATGACACAGGACACGGTGGTCAATGACACAGGACATGGTTGTCAATGACATTGGACATAATGGTCAATGACACTGGACATGGTTAGTGACGGACGGACGGACGGACGGACATACAGACAGACTGACAGTCAGACAGACGGACAGACGCAGATAGATACAGACAGACCGGTGCACAGACAGATGTTATTACTTGACTCAGACATATATCACTAACCAAGTAAATATGTATGTTAAAAAATAAACAGTTAAACTACAAATATAACAAACCAAGAAGAGAGATGTCCGATGTGGTTCGAGATCACCACATTTTGGTCAATGTTCATTCATCCTCCTGCTCTTGCATTTATTGTACTTTTTTCAACAATTTTGTTCGCTGACTTACAGAAATAGATCAGACCTCTCACATAATTTGCATAAGACATTATACTGGTGAAACCTGCAAAGAAAAAATCTGTAAACATCCTTCAAAAAATGTCCAATGTAATATCTCATGGATGATATCTTCCGCAATTTGCTTGTGTCAACTTGGAAGCTCTGAGGATCTGCTGTAAATCTTGACAACTGCCAATTTGCCTGTTTCAAGTACATTTTTGCTTTGACAGCCATGCCATTAATGACCACTTATTATCGAAACAGCAAATTGTCAATTTTGAAATTATCATCGTCTTTGTGGTGCAATAGGGTAGAGCTGCCACCTGGTGGTCGAATCAACCTACCGTGCTTCCAAGGTTTGCGTGGTTCGGGCGGCACAGCTGTAATTGCCAATCTGGGGGCCATAGTGGATGGACACCTTCGTGTCACATGACTCACCGACGGAGAGTGTCGCAGTCTGTGTGGAAAAATACATGTCGTGTAAGCGGCGTGAGATATACTAACAGAGGCAGATGAGCACAAACACACAATGAGGAATATTACAGTAGGATGGGTAAGAAAAGAATGATTGCTGACTACAAACATGAAGTGGTGGACAAAACATAGGATGACATGCTCTGATTAAGTATTTGTGACTTTTATACTTATTGCAGATATTTCACGGCAACTAGCCGACAAATCAAGGCAGCATTTTAGTTTCTGGCCACCTTGGTTTTTGTTACTTTTGTAGATTCAGTTGATTTGATGATGAGAGTTGTAAAATCATTTCTCGCCATTTTTTATTATGAAGAGTTAATCAACTAAACAACTGCTACAAAAGTAAACCGACAACTGTGACATTTTTGAATAATATTCCAATTCACGTATTTAGACATGTTTTTAAAATATGTAACACTAATATCTTCAAGATAATGAATATTCTTATACACTGCTGTATGGCAAGCATGCCAACATCACATTTATCACCATGTGACATTGCACCCCATAAGTACTCTGTAGAAACTCTCTGGTCCAAATAGGCGTAATCTTAATTAATAATAATCATATATTTGTTATCCTGATTTTAAATTGTCTAATGCTGTCTGTGGGGTGACCATGGGATTACACACTAAAAGGTTCTTCTCATTAATGATCTAGATGTAGATGTACTCACCCTGTTCAGGTAACTGATGCTGACTTCGTGCCACCTGCCGTCAGCTACCCCACCCTGGTGGTGAGCGGTGACCCGAGTGATGTTGTGACCGAGGGAGAACGAGAACTGGACTTGACCGTCAATGATCTCCATGGCGATGAAGTCATGCTTCTCGTTGTAACGTCCATTGTAGAAGAGAAGGCCATTCCTCTCTCGAGTTGCAAACCTGTAGTCATCAAGGTCACATTTTGTTTATCAAAATATAATAACTATAACTGTGCTAGAGTATGTGTATATTACATGTTATGTTTCCCTCCTAGATGGCTCACATCTAGCACGCAAAACTTTTTATTACCTATTGGAAAAAAGTAACACATTTTTTAAATAAATTTCCCATTTGTTAAGGGTCTTTTTAACTGTCTTAGGGTTTGTATCAGACGTTAGATGATATAAATCGATTGTCTATAATGTAAGTTGTTTGTTGACCATTACGCATGAACTGATCAGTTCGGACATCTCACATAACTTGCGTTGACATTAAAACTTTTTCAAATTTACATCATTGCAAACGTGATTTACGAATACTCCTGGAAACAGGTGTCTGTGTGTATGTAGCCACAGACACATCTGAAGGATGGACATTTTTTCTAGGTTACTTAATGCTCTTAATATCTAGTCATCTTCCGTCACCTGTTTAGTCCTAAATATTGGGAGTGGCTGCAAGGATCTTCATCCACCACAACGACCTGTCCACTGCATCCTCCTCTACAACCTCTGTGGCTCTGTCGCCTACAGTAAACCTTACTATATAACTGGCTCTAACGGGCCGTTATGTACAATGGACATGCTCTGATTATTTGTTATCAAGTTCTCTTCATCAAGTCCTCCTTCTTTCCTTTGTGTGTGTCTACAGTACACTAAAACATTGTGATAAGAAGCCATTCTAATTTTACCATCACTACACAAAAGAGTATTGTGATCAAATTCTTATACACGTTGCATCCGCACAACTACTTTCCAACATACTTGTGAGCATAAAAGTGTCACCATTGCCTTCTGGCGAATTAATAACAAACTATTTGGGGATAGTCTGTGAACTAGTGACTTGTCATGCTATAAAATAACTAATCACTGCGTGTGTATGTGTAAATACACGCATCTTTTTGAATGTATCTGTGCATACAAAAATGTACACATTTCAGAATATTGAATCTTTCCGCTCTGTTCATCAAATGCTCTATGTGTAAAACTCAACCACACCAGACCAAAATAGTGTCAATGATATTATTATCACCAGCAAAAACACAACCACAAATTGATAACGATCACACCACTTAATGTTTCACAACATCACCAGAATACATTAACATCTTTGATCTTTCAATTTGAACCCTGTCTAAATGCATTGCATTCAACTGGTCCAGCTTACCACCAGTTCAACTACTCTATCAAATCACCGGTTATAAAATACACATACTATCAGGTAGACAATGGAACTACTTGAGGCTTTAGTTGAAGACACAACTTAGGATGAATACCCAGAAATAGATCAGTGACAAACATCTACCGTAGGCAACCGTATCAATTTCCGCAACCCCCCTTCACAATGCACATATGCCTTTTATTCTTTGTCCGCTTGAATTCACAGAGGGTAACTTATCTTCACCACACAACATTGACACCGGCATTCAACACAGACAAAACTATTAGTCATGACTGCGGTAGAAATATTCCGCCAGACATACTGCTGCGTTCTGCCATAGTTAAATGTCCGACCGACACCCACTACAAACACAAACCAACACTAAGAGTCAGCCATAAATCTGCACCTCTTTTCATCAACTTCATCAATTACACCTGCTTTTGTAAACGTTGTATCTCGTGTTGACTGCTATGAGATGTCTATATCACACAGCACATGTTTTGACATATTCTGCGTGAAAACAGATCACCTTCCCAACACTTTGCAATGATATATAACTAACAGACTTTCAGCGTCGTCACTCACAGAACCTACCTGTGGAGTCTGATTCAAGTCTGGCAACATCTAATTTATGGCTTTAACATAGCCCTTTATAGACATTCCTTCCAACACGTTTATCCTGAAGGTCTGAAATATATCTGACCTTAAAAGGCTGTTAGACCCTATTGCTGTTCTGACACAAATTTGAGAGCCAATTCCTATCACAATGGTAATGGTTTGCTTTACTGTGCTTTACTGTGCTTTAAAGCGCGATCCTTTAAATTGAATACCATTGCAGTAAGTATTCCCAGACGGTAGAAAATATTTGACATATTTGAGTCCTGACAATAACGGTCTGTAAGTAGTTATCAGTTAGTATGCTCAGTTATGGTCATTCATGTGGTCAGTTATGGACAGTGACAACCAGTCAATCCAACTAGTCAACAGCTATGAGTTTAAGAAGTTCTAAAAAAAATTACAACTTCTAATAGTGTGACTAAGAATTACAGAATTTTGTGGAGAATAATTTCTACCAACAAATAAAAATATTTTGAGAATGTTAACAGCCATCAGATCACTGAACACTGCAGCTGGTCATCTTTTGCTTACAAGAAACAAAACAAATGCTCAGCATGTCAACATATCTGCAGACAAACAAATTTGAGACTATTACATTGCAACGACAGAATGAAGCACAGCCAGAGGCAGTGCCTCACTGATCTACGCTCGTCTCATGCTTTAACGATCAACAAAAGAATTCAAACTCAAGTCTGTCTATAAAAAGGAAATGGAATCTATGCTTCACCTAGCTCGGTGCACGGGGCTTTGTGACAGTTGCCATGGAAGACAGCACTGCGCTACGGTAGCACTCTCTGCGTGACAGAGCGCCACGCATACACACGCGCATAAACAGTGCAGGGTAGAGAGAGCTACAGACTGTGAACAGACTTTTACAGCGGTAGGCCACCTGGAGTGGATGATGACCACTTGAGGAGGAACTACTGAAAAGGTTTTTTTAGATTACATGCTGAAAGGTAGACATTACGTTTTACTTGAGCAACTATGCCAGGGGGAAGTAAACGATCCCATCCAGGGAAGGATATGTAGATAAATATAAACTGTTTGTACCCATCAAAGAAATTATATATATATTACATATATATATATACACCCTGTATCTAGATACATAATATACACCATCAAATGTATTTGTTATACATGAATACCTTATAGAATACATTATAACGAATATGTATCTCTCTCTTGTTCATTACATCAGGAATCCTTATACATGCAGTGAGCATCTGCTGACTTTACTCACTTGAGCCTGATGTTGAAGCGGTGTCGTCGCCGTAGCGACGGGTACATGAGGAAGGAGCCACGAGGGAAGCTCCGAGTCATCAGCTCACAGAACGGCGTATGATGGTCTAATGCCACACAGTCCCGGCAGGTGTCACCACTGAGGTCTCCATCTGTACATAGTTCGCAGCGGAATCCACCGCGGATGAGAGGCGTGCAACGTGTGTGTGCCCCCTTGCACACACCTGGTGGGCAGGTGCTGTACTTTGTGGTGCGGCGTTCGATCTCACAATGATCACCTGAAATACACAACAATGCTCTTCCTGTCACAAGATTCCTTCTTTCAAGTAAACACAATTTTGGTAATATTTATAGGATTTTTTGTAATTTGATACTTTGTTTTCTCAACAGATGGCACTTATTGGTGCTACATGGAAAACCTATTATTGCAGGCACCTTGCTGGAATGGCCATTGTGCGTATTGGGCACAAACATTGAAATATTGTCCCTGTCAATAATGAATACCTATCTCAGAGGAATACACATATAGATGAGAAATTATTGGACTTTCGATCAGCCTATGGATTCTCTGTCCACCTGCCAACTGGGGTTTAAGCTTCAGATGCAATCTTCTTCAAACTTGTTTAATCTATCTACAATTAACATGCTTTTATGGCATTTATATAACTGTTGTTAACATGCCAATAATGGTACATACTTATCCATGTTAGACTCATTTCTTATTACTATAGTTATTACTATAATTGTTGTAACAGAGGGATGTGGTCCCACTACAACATGTCCCTATAAACGTTTTGGAATCTCACTAATTTACAATCTCAAACAATGCATCTCACCTGATCTCCCAAATTGTTGTTACACTAACCATTAATCCCGGTACCTCCCAACCATGGGAACGAATATGTAGAATATACAATGGGGGGAACTGTACTAAGTACTACTGTAAAAGAAAAAGACTTAGGGCTGACAATTAGTGCTGACATGAAGGTTTCAGAGCAGTGTGGAATTGCAGCTTCAAAGGGAAATCAAATCCTTGGATTGATTAGGCGAAATATAGCATATAAAGAAAAAGAACTAATAATACCGCTGTACAAAACAATAGTTAGGCCTCATTTAGAATATTGTATACAAGCGTGGAGGCCATACCGCAAGAAGGACATAGATATGCTAGAAAGAGTACAGAGGAGAGCGACTAAAATGATACCAAAACTGAGGGATCTTAGTTATGAAAAACGCCTAAAAGAATGTGGTTTAACAACACTAGAGACCAGGAGATTGAGAGGAGATCAGATAGAAGTGTTTAAAATATTGAATGGTTATGAAAATATTGATAGAAATGTTTTTTTCAGTTAAGAAAGATAGAAAGACTAGAGGACATAAAGTTACATTAGTAAAGGAGCAGTGTAGATTAGATGTGAGAAAGTTCTCATTTTCACAAAGGACTGTGAATGAACGGAACAGATTATCTGATGATTGTGTGGGTGCTAGTAGCGTGAATATGTTTAAAAATAAAATCGACACATACCTCAGAAGGGCTGGATATATGTAGATAAAAGGGTTGGACTCTCGATAAGCCAAAGGGCTTCCTTGTCCACCTGCCATCTAGAGTTAATTCTCTGGATGGCAATCTTGTTAAATCTTGTTAAACCATCCACTAGCCCTGGATATCTTCAATCCCACAATCCCACCATTAGCAATACACTAGGAAACCTTGTGGTTAATTTACATGCTGCACAGGGCAGAGGAGAATTTATTTATGATACTATGACCAACGTTGCCATGGCAATGCATTTCTGGCAATGGGAATGCCTGGTTGGAAACGGCAGTAAAATAGTGACTGCTGTTTGAAGATAAACATGCTTTGGACAGACAACTACCAACAACACTAGACCTCACCACGGGATTGTTTTTCCAGTTCTGTTGGTTTTATAAATGGTTGAGTCACCCCAGCAAATGCCGCAATCTTATAAACTGCCACAGTCAATTTAAACAACCAGCACACAACAATATCCAGAGTGATGCTGGTATAAATGACAGAGCTAGTTGTAATGTTGACTACTTTACTTGAACTGTTGAACTGATCTTTGAAATTATCACAGCGGCCCCTGCCCAGAAGCATTAATCATCGTTCAGTTTTTATTTGTTTAACTATGGACATCACAAGCGCAACGAGAATGATGAGACAACAAAAGTGTAAATGCGCACACATTCTAATGTGCCAATGAAAAAGGTTAAAACGTGTGTCGATGCAAAACTCCAAAAGCGAAAAATCTAACTGTAGAAGCAGCTCTGTGAAAAAAAACCTGTCACAAATCCAATTATGTATCACGAAATGTCAGCGACAATTCAAACATTATCCACATGTGAATGCTGACAAAATACAGGTCTGGTTCTGCCTGAGATAATGTCATTACACCAGCCCATTGTTCTGTGCTGGAGCAAATGGAAATGAAATTACTGGGCCAGGGCTGATACAGTCAGGAGAATTTGATCAATACCATAAGCACTTAAATTACATAACACCAACCGTTAATGAAACTTACTTCAATGTGTGATGTTGTTTATGTATTTTATGCAGATTCATGTGTTAGCCAATATGGTCCATAATTTTAACCCTTTAGCGCCCAGGTTTACAATGCCAAATATTGGGAATTCGATCCATTTCTTTTAAGATAAATTATTCGTGTTCAAGGGAATGCACAAAGCTTTCCGTTGGTCAACTGTAAATGGTGGTTTTGTATAATTAAAATGGTTTTGTATAATTAAAATGCCTAATTCTCATTTCAACGTACACATTAAGTTAAAAAGGTATTACTTATTTTTAAGCTCAATTACTGCAGCAGAGTTACTGCCATAATCATATTGTATGAAGAAAGAATCTGAGAAACAAACTGCATAAATCACTGGTCTTCCATGCGTGCTGGTCAAAGTTATCTTTCACTTTTATTTCGAGCTGCAACTGTTTATCAGCTACTGTGACATTATATCTGTTTAGTTTACAAAATAATATTGATATAAGTGATACAAAACTGTGAAATAAAAAGTCAGTTTTCCAATATACAAAGATCTGTTGGTGGCAGCTACTGACAGACCAGCTGAGTGAACTGGAGCGTTGTGGAGTGAATGAACTTATGCAAGGTTCGAAACAAAAGCAAAAGGATTTGAACCTGGAATATCTTGACTGAGAGTTCGACACTCTAATCACTACACCATCATGCTCCCCTTTATGAAATAATCAACAAATCTAGGACAGAACTATACAGACAGCACCAATCATAACACGCACACACACGCAAGCATGCACACAAGGGTTTAAGTGAACAATAAAAAGTGCATTCGTTATATAAAAAACATGTCGGGAATGAGACATCTGATTATGGCTGAGAATGCTCTCGCTTGGTGGGAATGAGCGAGATATTGATATGCTGGTGTATCATTACCAGTCTGCCGACTAGCTTAAACACTGCTTTAAACAATGTACATGTAGGATGGTCACAGTACTTACAGGTGACACTTCAGGTGTCTGTCACGGACACAGGTATGTATTTAAAACATAATATATGAAGGCATATGCCTCTGGTGAATATTCCCATGTTCACAATTTAAAAAATTGTTCGGGGTACTAGAACAGCTCGCAACACCCTCCGTAGCCAATCCCTGGAAGAGCCCCAGCAGCTGTGAGCACTTGAGGAGAGGGCATTGTGGGAAACAATCCTTGTTCTCCTTCAGATACCTGAGTAGAACATGTGGACCACTTGGTGATGACCCTTATGATGGGGAAAACAATGCAACCCCTAGATCTCATTCTTGGAGTACCTGCCTAGGACTCGTGGACCACTTGGTGAGCCTCATAGTGGGGGGAAAGAATGCACCACTTGATCTCCTTCTGTTAGGGTCGCCAAGAGGGTTACAAAGACACTTCCGTACAACTTAGTTTCCACAAGGGCAGAAACAATTACAACCCCCGCTGAGAGCCAGTTGATGATTTCTTCAATACAGGGCAAGGCTGGGGGATTTGTTCACTGCCTCGTAACACACAGGCAGATATAACATAGGCCCAGCCCACAAAAAAACTTGTTGACCTTTTCTTGTTTTTGAAGTGTTTTCTTATACTCTCTCTTGTTCCCTATCCATGCATGAAAGAAATAACTGTTTGCTAAACTATACCAGCTCACCAACATCTGTTCTTTTTGGAGTTTATTGCAGTAGTTTTATCAATGTTAACTGTAAGATAAAACTTGAAGGAAGTGACAAAAGACTAGCAGTAAGTGTGACACTGCGTGTGTAATGTCATACATACATACACAAGGGTAAACTTGGTCAATTAGCAGTTAGTAGTGGTCACCTTCTGTGTAGTGGTAATGTTTGACTTAGCTGTTTCATGCCAGTAAATTATGGGCATGATTTAGTGCATATTTGATTAAACTGGTCAATTACTACTGAAGATTTAACTGAATCCATTAGACAGGAGGGAGGGTTGTGAGGCGCAGACTGAAATGAGCAAGACACATACAGAAAATGAGTGAGGAAAGACTGACAAAGATAGAATGGAAAACAGAATAGGGTGGTAGAAGGAGAAGGGTGGTTGAAGAAAAAGAGGGTGGTAGAAGGAGAAGAGGGTGGTAGAAGGAGAAGAGGGTGGTTGAAGGAAAAGAGGGTGGTAGAAGGAGAAGAGGGCGGCAGGAGAAGAAGGCGGAAGGAGAAGAGGGCAGTAGGAGAAGAGGGCGATAGAAGAAGAGGGTGGTTGAAGAAGAGGGTGGTAGAAGGAGACGAGAGTGGTAGAAGAGGGTGGTAGGAGGAGAAGAGGGTGATAGAAAGAGAACAAGAACAGGTTGGTAGGAGAAGAGGGTGGTAAAAGGCAAAGAGGGCAGTAGAAGGAGAAGAGGGCAGCAGAAGGAGAAGAGGGCGGAGGAAGGAGAAGAAGGCGATAGAAGGAGAAGAGGGCGGTAGAAGGAGAAGAGGGTGGTAGAAGGAGAAAAGGGTGGTAGAAGGAGAAGAGGTTGGTAGAAGGAGAAGAGGGTGGTAGAAGGAGAAGAGGGCGGTAGAAGGAGAAGAGGTTGGTAGAAGGAGAATAGGGTGGTAGAAGGAGAAGAAGACCAACAAAATATTTAACTTGGGAGATTGTGCGAAGAGGAATCATAAAAGGTGAACCAAGAGTGGGAGAGAATTATCATAATAATAAGGTAACTTCGTTTGCACCTAAATCCTTGGAAACCAAGCTCAGAAGCGCATCAATACAAAAGTGTTGGTCATTCTCAAAATAGATAAGCAGTATTCAAGTTTTCAACAGATGGATGGATACACCAGTGAGCTATGGCGAATAGACAACGTTATAAAGGTAAGTTTTTAAATGGTGGTGGAATTGTGTAATATTTTCAACTGATCTAAGAGGGAGCATATTCCAGAGTTGGTGCAGCAACAGAAAAAGCCCTAGTTCCAGTGTTAATGACACATCAAAATGACTCATGAAGTCGGCAGACCAAACCATGTGACGTGGCCCCATCCCATAAGAGATCAAGAAGGAAGACAAAGAAGACAAGGACACTGGTGTTTACCTGTGTACGAGTCAGTGCACTGACAGATGTAGCCTCCCTCACGTCTCACGCAGGTGCCGTTGTGTCGGCAGGGACTGGAGTAGCACAGGTTCACCTCCGTGTCGCACAGGTACTCCGTCTCCATACCTGCAACACACTTGGCTCAGTCAGGTACGCCCTCAGGTAAACCCACAAGTTTAACACCTACATCTTTGTAACTGAATATATTCAGTTACGATGACGTTAACCATTATTTTGAATTATTTACAATATACACAGTGGACACATATTACTATAGAGACCTCTTATTCAAATATGTTTCTCCCACTTTAAATTCTCTCTGTGTCGTACACGAACTTTGTTGTTTATATTAATATATCATATTTATACATCTGCACATATTGCAAGTATAAAAACTGCTACATGACAATACACTGAGCAATAATCCTCAATTTCAATTAAATAGTACAGACCAGTTGTTGTGAGCAGCCTTTGCAACTGAAGTTTGACATTTGCAGGAAAAGGCTCAAGAGATTCCCTCTAGATAATCTTTCACCGGAATGGGTGAACTAAAAAATTTCATAATTTTGAAAACATTAAAAGTTGTCCCCTACAAACTATGCGTGCACTCACCTGTGAAGCCGGTGGGACAGTTGCAGCGGAAGGCGTTGATGGGGTGAATGGGACGGAAGAGCATGGTCTTAGAGGAGAGGAACGATGAGGCGTTGCCAAACTTGAGCACCGACAGACACTCCTCAAAGTTGAGGCATGGTTCCCTCACACATAGGTCGTCATCAAAGGGCAGGACCTGCGGGTAAATGTACAGGTGACTTTCAGGTATGGTATTGTTACGTTTGTCGCAGTTGTTTTGTTTTTTGTTTAGTATGATTTAATATTGATAGCTGAAAACAGGTGGATGTAAATTAGTATTTTTAATAAGGTGTTTGTGTGTGCCTGCGTGCATGTGTGCGTGCTTGTTTGCATTCATGCGTGCACGTGCGTGCGTGCGTACATACACGCACGTATGCATATTTATGCATGCATCTGTGTATGCATGTGTGCTTGAAGATGTGTCCAGGCATGTGTATGGCAAGCGAGTGTACATACATATGTGTCTGCGCGCATGCTTTTTTCATGCAACAACATTATAGACATTAATCTGTCAACAATGCTTACATAATATATGTGGTTAACCAAAAGAAATGTCTTGTTTGCAACACAGCCATTGATGTCTGGCTCTAAGTACTGCAAGTTGGATGAATCTCCAAAAGATAACTGATACACTTTAGTCCATTAGCAAGTTCGGAAAAGTTGTCATCTTGATGTAAAATAGGTCAACCAACGGTAAAAGTAAAATAAAGCCCACAAAATAGGTCAGGTGTGGGTCAGTCAATAAATCTGTCTGTAGACAGTTGACACAGGTGAGACTGAGGTATGGTATCTTGTACTATCTACACAGGTGACAGCGTGTACACACGGTCAGAGAAGAGCCCATCTAGGCATTACTTAATGCGATATCAATGTAAACAGACACTCCTTCAGTGCACACAATACACACACAATATTGCTGTTATAGTGAATTAAAAAATGAGTGCAAGTTATGAAATAAACTCCTCCTATATGTTGCATAATCACCTACAGTGATCTCGTACAATAACAGGCGCCCAGGTTCGGTGAAACAAACACTACAGTCACTGTCTATAAATGTCAGACTTGGGATGGGGTGGGGGTGAGGGTGGGGTAACTTGAAGTCCTTGACTGAACACAGACAATCAAGATGTCAGGTGAGAATTAACTACCCTGATATTCTCCCAGGTGGGATAAACATCCACCCTGTCCAGCATTTATAACCCGTTTATCCCACCAGGGAGCATCATGTGAGTCTCAGGAAGAGGCATCTTTGAATTGGGGTTCATAATTACCCCCAGCAGGGCAGGTGTTTACCGCACAGGGGGTAGTTGGCGTTTGACTAACCCTCTTATTACACTTTCTATGTGTTGTTGTTTTACTCAGTACGTCATTTGGGGTTGACAATTCCCTGGTCCAGCCCACTACATACCCCGTCCTAAGTCTTGCCCTACCATTCAACATTGGATTGTCGCCCCTTCTATTTTTAATATTCTAACTCTCAAACTCCCTTTAATTTCTCTCCCTCCTCCTGGACAATGCACCCTCTCTTGCTCCTTGACAATGCACCCTCCCTTCCCATTAGCATCTCCTACATCCTAGGACGACACTAATTTCATAAAGGGAAAATGTGTTGCATCAGTCAATCTTCTCACTAACAGCCCCAGTTGAATATGTTGATAATGATGATGTGATGATATTAATGATGTTGTTGATGTCATTGATGTTGTTGATGTCATTGATGTTGTTGATGTCATTGATGTTACTGATGTCATTGATGTAGATGCTGATGATGTCTTTATTTATGATGTCACTTGAATGTCACTGTTGACGTTATGTTGTTGATGCTGTCATTGTAGATTTTTTGATGATGAATACTGTTGATGATAGCAGTGACAATGATAAATATGACGACAGTAATGACAGTGATGATAGTAGTTGAGTTAGACTAGATGATGGTGGGTGATGATAGATAATAATGATGATGACAATGATAAAATCTCAGCTGTCGTGCTAACATTATTTCCCGTGATGATGGCCCATGTCCCAAAACAAAAACGATGTAATAACAAAATTATATCACAAAAATCAAAACTGTCAGCAACCCAATAAAATGTCTCAGAAGAATAAGATCAAATACCGGATTTGCAAAGCAACCCTACAAAAAGAGATAATATGACATTGTGCCTGTGTCACGGATGTTTGCAGTAATTTCACTGTACATACATCATGTGCTACTCTTGGGACCAGTGAGGCTAAAATCATTACTATCCCGGGAAACAAACAAAAGGCTGGGGAAATCAACTGATGTGTTCCCGGGCATCAGTCACCGCTAACATGACTTCCTTCCACAAGCAAGTGGGGATGAAACATTATGAATTTCCCAGAAGAAATGTGCAAAACCCAGAAGATTGAGAATATGGTAATCAACAGCAAGATCTTCCAAATGAAGCTGCACAGATTGCTGAAGTCTTCGCAGTGTAAATATTGAAAAAACTTAGAAATTGCTCAAAAGTGTGAGTCTGATGCCTGAATCAATATAAAAATGCGGAGAAGTTATCTGGGGATTTTGCTCTTGACAGCAATCTTGTGAAATATAGAAATTACATTACAGTATTCAATACCCTGTACTTAGCTGTGGAATGTATTGCAGTACAGTGCAATCAATACATAACAGTGGCAAATTTAGTGGGGGTTTTGGCCACAGCATGCGAACATGGGGGCCAGGGGGTTCAAGCACCCCACTTTTGTATATAGCAAATTGCAGTAAATAATATAGCTAGTAATATAGAAGGTGTGCAGTATGCATACAGGTATCTTTGTCCCTTGAATTTATATATTGTCAATCTGTGACAGTTCGTATGCTCTAAATATGTCTAACAGCATTCAAGGTTTTTTTTCAGTGACTAACTAGCTAGAATGGAAAACTATTATATATATATGTACATATTGTAGTACACAGCATATGCGGTACATAGATCAGTAATCTTTAAGTACCTGTCTGTGCACAGGATGCAAAATATACTGTATAGATTGTCTGTGCACAGTGGCAATCCCTGGGAATTCATAAATTTGGATTGCCCATTACCAACCTACGCAATAGTTGGTGTAACTTTATACAAACAGAGAAAAGGCTGCATGAACAATTCTGTAACATATGTCATGATATATACACTGGGGATGAGGGGGTACCGAGCGGAAGTAGCACACGAAACCCCCCCACACACACACACCCGCACACACCTCAGCATATGTAACAAGGGGTTAAAAATGTTGCAATGGGTCTGCCTAAAGTATCCACACTAATCCCCTAAAATCTGTTTTAATTCCACTTCAAGGCAGACAGGGAGATAACCTTCCTGTATTCCCACCGTAAAATGGGAGACGCCATCCCTCTATACAGACAGACATCATAATTACAGTATTCCGCAGAAACTGCCATAATTACTCCTATTTCCCGACCTACTCGAGAACTGTCACCCCAAAGGTTACTTAGTCATTTACGTCTAGCAATAATCTGCACTTTTCTAACTGACAGCACACTTTGGTACTACAATTAGCAGCAGCAAATTACGATTAATTGCATTGCCCGACTGAATTGTGATCAAGCTAAACTGTCAGGTGTTGAAACATGAAGTGTAGAAGTTCTTAAATGGTTGACTACAAAACATTAAGAATGTATGTCCAACTTTTCAGCATTTCATATTCTTGTAAATACAAGGTCATTTTAAAGGGTATTATTTAAACTACAGTTCTTAATGAAAACTAACAAACAATATCACAGAAAGATATAATTTAATTAATTAAGCGTACACTATAAACTAGGTATATCAAGAGTCACTGTACACGAGTCATCCTAGTTGTTGCGTTCTTGTCTGATGGTGTTGCTGTGTAATTCCACCCTCTTTTGTCACCTTTGTTTGGGGTATATTGCATGAAACAGCAAGTTATCACCTGCCCTAGAAAGCAGGCATTATGCCATGCTAGCACACAACACATTTAACAGCCTTCGCTGGGCAATGTTGTCCAAGTGAAAATTAAATCATCCCTGATCAAGGTGAATAGTCGAACTGGGGTAATGGCCAAGGTAAGCACATTACCTGCATTAAATCTACCAGGTAGGGGTAATAATTACTAAGCTCCTTTAATGTCACTCTATTGTACTAGGTGGATGGGGTGCTTCCTTCCCCCTTCCCTTGGGAGGGTTTCCATGCATTGCCCCCTACTGGTACCCTTTGATAGTGCTTTGATCCACCTTGGTTTGGGGTAACCATGACACCCCAGGGGTTCACATACCCCTTTGATGTAGGTGACCAGAAACACCCCAGGGTGGACATGGCCACAGGCTGTGGCTGAAGGGTGACCAACTGTAAACTCTGTTAGGATTGTTCTATTCACCCTAACATGTCTCACTATTAGGTGTGAGCTGTTAACAGGTCTAACTTCTAGAAAGATGACTAAAAGGGCAAACCATTTAAAATACCTGTCCATTCAACGTGTGCCTTGTGATTATCACAGAGATATCACTGCATTAAAACGACAAGAACCAATTGTGACAATTTTATTTTCAGAACGGTACGTCGTCTCTGAAGACATAATTATGGGTTTATCTGTTTAGTTTTCTCATGATACTTTGCCGCTTCATACACATTGTGCATTCTCAAAGGCACAAACACCGGTTATCTTGTAACATCTCCGCTAATATGCACTAATCATTCGAACACCACAACAGCAACTGCTGGTCTTTTTGTTCACAGTTATCTTAACAAACGTGATCACTTTCCATACAAATGCCACAATAAATGGGAGAGGTAGTGTGCAGTTTGATTTCTTTCTGTTGTAGACTCATGATATTGCATCACTAGACCCTTTCAAAGACTACTTTTATAAGCAGCACAGACTCGGAAAGACTATAAATCACAAGTCAAATTCATCATAAACTCTCTGGTTTTTTACAAGTCTGAGAATGTGCAGCACAGGTGCCACTTTGATACCAGGTAGACAGATTGATAGCTAGAACAGTGCTTAATTTTGAATCTGTCCATGGAGTAGGAACTTGGATAATGAGCTGTTGAATTGTCGTTTTTAGGGAAACTACAATGATCACACATATATTCTTGTGAAAACCGCACCAAGAATGTGTACTGTGTAGGAGTTCACAGAAGATGGACTTGTACAAATTTGTACTTCAAGAACACAGAAAGATTTAAATTATTCATTAAAATTCATCCTTTTATTAACAAATTTCAACAGAATTGTTTTTAGTTAAATTAGTTTATATTGTGACAGACTTTGGTTTTATGACCTCTATATTTTTGTACACTGACTATTTATAACAACAATTATTAAATTCTAAGTTTTAACTTATAGTGGTGCTTTTAAGTATTAAATTCTGTAAATAGTATTTACTATGTTTTGTTGTATGTAACGTTGTTGTATTCATTTATTTTTGTTTATTTCCAAGAACTGAAAATTGGTGCTTATTAGTATTAAGTGTGATTATTACAACACAATCATACTATATACATAACAATCGTGCCATAAACATAATAATCATGCCACACACATAGAAACATTATGCTAGAACAACTCTAGCCACTAGACACAGACATTGCTATGAACACAATGTTAGATAAGCTGCCTGGGCTGTCAAGCCAGATTAGCTCTATTATCATCTGAGGTAAACATGAGATTAGCCAATGGTGGCAAATACTCTGTTGAAAACATAGACAGAAATTGCCATTTGGCAAAGGTGAGACACATAACTGAGTATTCAAATTAGCAGGTGTATAAAGCAGCAATAAACTCAATAGACCTGAATTCACTTGTCTAAAGATACAACTAATTCTTCTCTCTTTTCTTCCTTTTAAAGGGCTGCACTCTTTTTAGCATATGTAGCCTATGGAATGGGAATTTAAAACAGTTAAAACTATATTGTTATACAGGGTATACGTCAATATGTCACAGTTGCTACACTGGCTGCAGGACTGCAGGTTGTGGAAGCAACAAAGCTTCAGCTGAGAGTTTTTAAGAAAGTTTCTTTCACATGAAGGAATGGAGGCTGGAAGATGGCTCCAGCTTTGGCGGGTAGAACTCATGCTTTTTATTCACTTTTGGGATAATCTCAATCTACCACTTTGGCAGTAGATCTACTACTTTTTGTGCACTATTACTTTACATCTCTCGATCTAGTCAGATGCTGTTCAGGGGAAGAATGGGCGATAAAGAACTGAGTTATATGGATATTTTCCTGGTACGGTCTTTGGGTGCCTCTTGTTCTTGAATAAGAGTGGTGGTAGAAGTTAATTTAATGGTAGCACTTTATTTAATTCGTCCAATTTTGTGACACTGAGGAACAACGAATCACATACGAGATTGAACCAATTACAAATATTTAAAGAAAGATGTTAATTAAACATTACAAAATAAAACAAATGTTTACACCAATGTACATATGCATGGAGTATCCTCACACAGTATCTGGTTGACATTCCATATGTACAGTCTTTTTTGGGGGGAAATATATATAAGTTATGGCAAAATCACCCAATTAAAATAGACTATACAGCCCCTGGAATTCGTCAGTTGCATGTTCACAATCTGACAACAAATGTGAGAGCTGACATAAGAGGCAGTACAGCCTAGAAGCCAGAAGAGGTCTGTAAGAAACTCTAAGTATATGTTTGAGCAGTTGACGTCCGCTGGGCCATTTTTTGGTTCTATTTCTGTAGAGCATCCTTGGTCTGTTGTGGTATCATCATCATCGTAATAGCCACGTGCACAAAATCACCACATAAATCCAGGCACTGACCACTACTTCAAGTGATGTACAGCAAAGTGGTTTTACCCATTAACCCCTCAGATTACTGGGGTAAATACCCCTGCTATTGTGAATGTGACACCACAACACCATCTAATACACAGGCAGAGTGTGAGAGTTGATTGTAAGGTACACAGTCTGTGAGACTTTGTGACACTGATTGGACAGTCAACATCAACTAAGTCACTGCTGCTTGTTTAATGTGGGGGTAATTACCCTGCCACTTGCCAGGTACATGGGGTGGTTATCACACCTTTGTGTTCCCCAGACAGGCAACTGTTGTCTCAGTAATTTAGTCCACCATGCCAAGGTAATGGAGATGGATATTACAGTGTTTTCTCCAGTACTTGTTTTCATTTATTAACTTTGATGTCACATGGGATCACATTTAACAAACAAATAATCCATATAAAGTTTACCAAGATGATTCATGTTTTACAAATTTGTCTTTCTAAAAAGCACCAAAAAAATCAAGGTTGGAACAATGATGATTTTATAAAATAACTTTTTTATTTTAACATATTATTTTAACAAACAAAATTCTTAATGAAATCTACATCTATAGCTACATCTACAAACAGTTTAAAATATATGTTCTACTAAAAATTGATTTGGGTACTTATCCTATGTTGTTTTAATGATGACAGCTGATTTTTATACTTCCCATGTTTCTGATGTGAATTAAATCATGATTTAAAATTGCCAATTTGAATCAATTAAGGCAGTCTTCTAAAAAAAACAATTTAGCCCTATCTAGACAACATGCTATCATCTTGATAAGAATTATGTTATTATGTTATTATGCATATACAAACTGTTTTGCATGGTGGTAAAGAAGAGTTACAACATTCTGGAAGCATCAGACTTAATTCCCTCAGGGCACCATCTACCCAGGGGGTGAACTGGAAGGGCAGCTGATGAGATGGCAGGGTTAATTAACATCAAAGCAATTAAAGCCTGGTAATAAGCTATGTCCTCTAGCTGACATCTGTTGACAGAGCTCAACCAGTGGCTTAGTGGAGCCCAGTGCTGTCTGTGGGATTAACACTGGATTATAAGGATTATCTGGTCTGAGAGGAAAGTGTCCTGGCAGGACAGTCACTAAGAAAGTGGATTTAGAGTTCACTAATCAACAGCAAGTAATTAAATATAGGAGAAAATGTCCATACATCTAGATAATGAAATGTGACTCAAAACATAACTTTTCTGTATCTCTTTCATTTGGTTAAGAAAGTGAAGTATGTAATAATGGTCAAACAGAAAGAGTCATCATTGCCAGTTACATTTTTGTTTTTGATTCTAGTCATTACCGTACCTTGCCTCCAAAGGGTTGATCTCAAAACATTGATATTGTACACATGCAACATTTAATTGATGGGAGAAGACTAACGGTTTCATTTTGGTGTCCTGCATTGAAGTATTCTTTTCTACTTACTGTCGTTGGCAAAATAGAAAGTGATATTGTCATTGGAATAGCGCATGACACTGACATCCGCCGTCACAACAAGCCAGACTCAGAGTCTGAACCTTCGGCTATGTAAACTGGTGTAATTTTGTTATTCAACATGTATTATGTTGTTATGATGAGTATGCCAATCAGGTATTTTATTTTAAGATTTTTTCTTTACAATTTGTTTTACACATTTAACACTGGTGGATAGTATTTTTTTAGTATTCATTTAAAATAATAATTATTTGATATGCACTAGATCACATGTGCATCAGTACATCATTTACACTTATTGTGTAGCCGTCTTGCAGGAGCAAGTCAGTAAGTGTAGTGATAATGTTGTTATAAACAATGTTACATTTTTATACATCAGTTGTTTTTTTTAATGTGTTTATACCTTGTTTGAGTTTTTGGTTTGCTGGGGCTGTAATTGTAAGTAATGTATAACTATGTGAAAATAAATATGGTTGCTGATATAAATGTAATATTTATTTATGTCATGATGTTTTACCATGCATGTTACACCTAACATATATATATATATATATATATATACATAACCATTTGCAGATTTGCTTCTGTTTTTGGTGAGCCACATATATATATCATATATTTTGTATATATTTATAAGTATTTATTATATATATACATGTATATATTACATATATGGTGAGCCTCGAAGGGGGAGGTGCAATTGGAGTTTTTGTGAACCTCAGGGGTGATGCAGTTGGAGGGTTTTTTCGTGAGCAAATGTCCACTGGGAAATTTTTTGGACTGGTAACATTTTGATCCTGCATAATGCCTTGCCGAGGAGCTTTTGTCCGTGGATTGCAGATGAATATGAATGGTACTATATCTGACCAGGTAAGGTAAGGTAAGGTATGTGACAGCTAGGAACGTCATGGGATATGATGAACGAAGACACTTTCATGGGTTGCCACATGTAATTTTATGTTTTGTGTAAAATGGGGAGGGTGAGCTGAGCTTAAATAACATCTGTTTCACATAGTGTTACACAGTGACATTTGGAGATCACCTGAGTGCCGACTGACAGATGATTTTCAGTCTTGAGTTTCACCATAAGTGATTGCATCACAGCTTAGCTGCGTCTGACATTTCATTTTATGCAGATGTTACATTTTTTGTATGTCTGGGATTTTTCAACTTTCTTTTCCCAACACAGTTAGAAAGGACTCTTAAATGTTGTCATATCTGCTTTATATTTGGATCATAGTTATGAACATTTTATAAATAAAAAACTTAATTTTGTTATTTACTACTTGAATTATAATTTTTTAATTCCACACAAAACTTATTTTTTTCATTCTTATGAAACAATATCAATCTCTAGAGAGACTAATATTGAAAGGAAAGTGCTGACTATTGACAATCTGTCAAAGCTGCAACGTTCAGAAATGGATAAGGAAATTTGAAACATCACTCTTCCTCATCAATAAGTGTATAATCTCACCTCGAGTGTTGACAACTTCGCGAGCAGCATCCGCTGCAGATAGATTCGCTCCTTGAGGAACTGTGGCAGGTAGAAGACGTCGCGACTGTGGTGCACCTGCTGGCGGACGGAGAAGCTAATATTGAGGATCTTGGCGGGCGGGGCGACATCCGTGTCGTCTTGGACGTTGATGATGAAGATATTGTCCTCGGTGGTCGGCACAACGGTGGCGAGGGCACTCACAAACAGTTTGTAGAGGGGAGACAGAAAGCCTGCATGGTCAATGGCATTCAGTCGCACTGTCAGACTGTTGTACAGCATGTCCTTGGTGACTAGACGCACAAACAGGCGGCAGGTCGCCTTCACCACGTTGATGCCATCTGAAACAACAAATGTGATGTCAGAAATAATGGAAAGTGCTGTGGAACCTTGAATTATGGTCACCTTGGTAATACAGCCACCTTGCATTTAAGGTCACCCGAATACTGTCCAAAATTATTTCCACACACATTAAAGTACAGGATATTAGTCCCACTAATACGGTCATCTTGTTATTCAGGCTACTTTTGTCCAGTCCCAAAAGTGATCTTAACAGTGAGGTTCCACCGCATTACATATCTACAAAGAAGTCATCATGGCTATCAGCTTTGGACTGCTGAAGATGCAATATTAAAAAAAAATAACCCATTACAGTTTGAACATGTTTTTGGAAAGTACATTTTCATATCGGAAAATCTGGATTGAGATGCACATTCAGGATTTACGCACGAGTCTTCAGTCACCAACTGTTCTGTTTAATTGGACAACATTAGGAAACTGTCATACAATTGAGAAGCAACATTAAAAATACGACCATTATTTATTCGAGTCCTTCAAAACCAAACGTTTTGTTGCTATTCTACCAAATGTCCATACATTTAGATAATGAAATGTGACTCAAAACTTAACTTTTCTGTATCTCTTTCATTTGAGTCATCATAGCCAGTTACATTTTTGTTTTTGATTCTGATCAATTCCGTACCTTGCCTCCAAAGGGTTGATCTCAAAACATTGACATTTTACACATACAACATTTAATTGATGGGGGAAGACCAACGGTTTCATTTTGATGTCCTACATTGAAGTATCCTTCCAAATAAAACGTTATTTATTTTCCGAGTTTAAACGGTAACTACGTGGAATGGTGCGTGGACAAAACCCCTCCGGATGAAAGCCCCTTGGACAAAAGCCCCTCTGACATAAGCCCCTCCAGACATAAGCTCTTTATTCTACCAAGAACTGGAACATATCTCCAGCTACCCAAGCTAGATGACTGGTGAACCTCATGACTAGACTGCACTGACAGAGAGCCACTGAGGTGGAGGTTTTGATCACAGGCAGCTGTCTGTGAGAGAACACAGCCTGTCATAACACTTGTAGCACCAGCAACCTCTAGACATGTATACCATACATAAACAGACTGACTGACTCAGGGCAGACGCTGTATTATGCTATAAAACTTTCTGCAGATTAACAATGCAATATAATAAAATAGCAAACAAATGGATATTTATTTACTTTCATTGACTGGCATGACATCATATGTTAATGGACTGTTATATTCGTGAAACAAATTTTATCCTTTTTTACCTGCATACCACTCGCCTGGAAATATTAATGTTAGAAGTTACTATGTTTACCGGCATAATGGGCCTTTTGGGGAGTTTCAAGGAGTGTCCATTGGCAGTTTACAACAAGGGGATAGCATCAGGAAGAGGGGTGCCATGTGATACTGGCAGGACATACAGGAAACAGGAAAATTGCCTTTTGATTGATTGTCATATGTATAACTAAACATGGCTACCACTCATTATTTAGCAATGTTATGAAGAGAAGCTGGCTGAAAGGACGGAGAGCACCGTTGGTCTTCCGCAGACATGACATTCTCTCATTAACAGTTGCCTTTTTTGTATTTCACACAATGGGAACAAACCACAACTGATTTCCCATTAATGACAGTTTTAATATTTCAACAACAAAATAAGTGCGGGTGTGGAAATTGCATAAAACCGGCATGTAAGTGTTGTCCCTAAAACAAATAAAAAAAATTGGCACGGCACTTCAGAATTTGTACTGTTATTGTGTACAATCAATCTGCCAATCAATATTATCATTTCAAACTCAACTAATACAAAACTTATGTACAAATATATATATAAATCATGATTAAATAAGGTTCACTGTACAATAAAAAATATTGCACTGTTGAGCTTACAATGGGTAGATTCAATCAAAGTTCTGATGTAAACAGTATATCTTTACCACCATCACAAGAGTAGTATTCAATATACAATCAACAATTTGACAAGTAGAATGTATTGTGGGGAGGGATGGTCAAGTTGTAGAGAGCCAGACTGTCAGTCTAGGGGAGTTGGTCCCTTCTATCTGGTGTCTAGGCCAGCTAAAGTAAAGTATCCTACATGGGGGGGGGGGTAAATATGTAACCTACATAGTGGACTCACTACTTAAGGATACTCTTAAATAAACTCTCAGTGCAATATCCTAGTAGAACTTTGCTGGATAATTATCCAGATCCAGAGTACTGATTGGTGTTCATATTGGTGATAGGCCCCAATAACTGCAGTATACTATCAAACCTAGTCTCAGCATGTGGTCTCGGCCCCAGCACCTGTTCACACCAGCTGTTTATCTGAGCAGTCCCCAACCTCCAACTCTACAGGGGTGTGAACACATCTTATCTGACTCCACTCTACTGCCTGGTGCTAGGCCTACCTGCCAATAGGTCTACTGCCTGGTGCTAGGCCTACCTGCCAATAGGTCTACTGCTTGATGGTAGGCCTACCTGCCAATAGGTCTACTGCTTGATGGTAGGCCTACCTGCCAATAGGTCTACTGCTTGATGGTAGGCCTACCTGCCAATAGGTCTACTGCCTGGTGCTAGGCCTACCTGCCAATAGGTCTAACACTTCAGTGACTCACTGATTCACACAGAGAGACTTGTGCTAGGTTCGAAATAGGGGTTGATTGGTCTTAGAGTTGGGTTCTAAACATTTGTGGCAATTACCCTCCCAAGGGCATGACGGGAGGGTATGAATGAGTGGACAAGTGAAATGCAAAATGCAGATGATGATGTGTCCAATAAGTGTATAGATAAGTAATAACTCTAGGAAGGGCTTGCTTTGCAGGTTACATATTTTCTGTTTAGCAATGAAACAGCAATATTTTAGAAGTTGCATATCCAGGCCACATTTGGTGGATTTTACAGAACTGATTAGATTAACTTTTTTGGTGCTAGTATAACTAGAATAATGCTCTTGTTTTACACAACTGTAACATTTCTGACTGGTTTCATCAATACCTTTCCACAGGCTGTCTTGGAATAACATACTTGACCTACTGGTCACATTTACTGCCCTAGTATTTATCCCCACCCCCTGGGGGGTTGGTTTTATATGACAAGGGAATGCATCTTAGGCATGAAATTGATTATTAGGCCTACATGCACCTCCTATGGTGAATTTCCTCAGTCCAGCTGTGGAATTTTACACTCCAGGGATGTTTGGCTTAATATGGGCAACAGGGGTAACACAACTGGCACTGATAAATGCAGCAGAAAATATGTTATTAATTTGTCAGGATCTGCTGTAATGTGTTATGTAATTTTCAACATGGGTTTGCAGTAGGGTCGAATGGTGCACTCCATCCAGCTTGATTGACTGAAGCACATGTTACTGTTACAACAGCAATTTTTTGGTTTTTATTGAAGTATAATCTTTGTACCAAGGATCAATGTAATGTCTCTGGGCAGAGGGTTTACTAGACTATTACCCCAGGGCAGATGGTGGGGTGAATCTGGGTGTCATGTATCCCCTTGCATACAACCCATCTGTCATTAATTTCCCCACACCTAGTTGCACCCCATTTAGATGTTAAGGGTTTCACTGCGATTCACGTGATATTGCTATGTACCTTTAACTTTAGTAAACAATTCTGTAAAGTAAGTTGACTTAGGGACATTCTCAAAACAGTGATGTTTTATACTTACTACTGAAATGACTATGTATCCAGACACCTAAAAATAATTAAATTATTGGCTGTCCCAAAATGTAAGCACAGAAAAATAATGTAGACTGCTGTCCGAATATTTACAAACACAATCAAGTCCTGACATTGGGTCTCATTTGACAACTACATAGTACACTGTAATGTATTAATGGCAGGCCTGATTAATGGGGTTTGTAACATCATCGGTGATAAGTTATACTTTATAAAAGATCACTAATAATGAGTCGCCAAATACACAGAACAAATAGTTTTGTGTCTACGTGTCCAAAACATAAGATACACAAAATTATTAATTTTATATATTTTAGGGTGTCTGAAAACACAGTATTCAAATACAATTTAATAGTCACTGTGGTAAACACATGCAGAGAACCCAACAGGGTACAGAAGTTTCCACCAGGAAAACAAAACATACTGGAGTTCCACTGCAGCTAGGGGTGGGGTAACACCAACTAACAGCCCTCACTGTGGGGTGCAGTAACATGCCACCTTCTGAGGGATTCTTGCCAGGGCATTATGTGTAAAAGTTATGCAAGGTCAGTAGGGAATTTCCTTTCCCATGCTCCAGGAGGGGGTAACATGTACCCCTCATAACACCCTGTTCTCAGGTAACAGGGCAGGTGTAATTACATTAATTATAATTAATTTTTTCTTTCCCTTTACAGTATACAAAATGTGCCACCGTCACACATACTACTATCAATTTCAAAAGTATTTTTATTTCAATGTTTCTCCTTTCAAATTTTTCACCAATATGCTTTGTACGTTTCATTTGTACATCTACTTTGTTTTATTTGTTTTAATTTAAACGCTATCAGATTTCAGCTGTTTCTTTGTTGACAGATATTTGTACATTTAATGTTGTTTTGAAAGTCTTACTTACACCAGTGCTTGGCACCAAACTCATCTAGCTTCTCATATTTTAATTAACTTCCGACGTAGTTTACACCAATGGCTGATCCCAGTTCCGTTGTCAATAACGTGAGCACTTGTGAATACTCGTGGAGTTTCCATTATCCACAACAAGGATTGAACAGCACCAATGTGTTTCAGACTGAATGCCAAGTCCCAAGTTGGCAATACACTGTACTAAGTGAAGCCTACACTAGTATAGTGTTGCCAGTCTGCTTCATTCACCGCCCCAGGGCATACTTTCTAACCAGTACACAATAACGGAGTTGGTTGTATACTGGATGTGTCATGTATATTGGGATGAAACTAAACATGGTGAGCCTGCCAGGGACTGACAGACATGGACAGATTCCAGTGGTGCAGAGCTGAGAGACTGGCAAGGTTGTGTGACCCAACCAGTCATCAATCAGAATGGCAATGTGCATCTGGTATAGACATAACAAAATTACTATAAATGTGAAGGTTCAGTGTGTGACCATGTGTGCGCGCGTGCGCGTGCGTGCGTGTGTGCGCGCGTGTGCATGCGGGTGCATGCATGTGTGCTTAGATACCAACTGTAATGAATGGTTATGAAAATTTGAATTACATAATAACAAATACCAGGAGATAATTAATTTGTCAATAATTCTCAAACTACTTCAAACTAATTTATATGATAAAAGACTGGATACTTGCACAACACCATGCATCAACTATGAAACTTATGAGTCCACAGAACCATAACCATTTTCAGTAATATTTTATTACAAACAAACAAAACTATGAAGCAAGTTATCACCAAAAATATGATTGTTCAATCACATGTAATCTATATTGGCGTAATGACCGTATGGTTTTTGCCAATTATTATATAGACATATATAGACATAGACATGTACACCTTTCCAAACATGGTTAATGAAATCTTACAGAATGTAAACTAACCCCACACCTCCAATGCCAGTTGGTTCTGTCCTGTGGTCAAGCTGACATGTCAGCTAGCCTCTGGACACAGGAAGATGCCTAAGTGACACTGCCAGCTGATGAGTTATGTCCATGTGAGGGACAGCTGATAAGCTGTGTCCAGTCTGGCATCATCCTGCTATTTAGGTGGCAATTAATTGGCAGATACCCAGATAGGGCTGAGGTTTACTACCCTGTATAGCACATTGCATCCATCAACTACCCCTTTAGGGATCACTAGATGCTTCTTCCAGGGATATCCTCAACCATAAGCTGTACGTAATGGTTCTGTATTTATTCGAGGGTGAGGGTAAAATGAATATTTTGCTTCCTGTTGCATTGCATTTAGGACTTCTGCAGAGGTCCATTTACTCAACAATCAGCATTTTACTCATGTCTCACTAACACCTAAAACTTTCATTTTCCAAACATGGTGATTAATGGAAATCCTGTATTTACATAACTTGTGATATGAAGATAGCAAAGAAACCAGTAAACAAAAAATATATTATTTAATAGCGCAATAATTAACTTATAAATAAATGTACATATAATATGTACAAAAGGTGAAATCTTTATTGATTTGAAGATATTTTTAGTTCTAAAGAAGGTTAGTTTTTCACTAACGTATATCGAATACACATTCTTCAAATAAAATATAATTATAAAATATCGAAATTAATATAAACATCTTACTAAAAAGTTGTATAAAGTGACCTTCATTCACATTTGTCTAAATATACATAACTTCTCACTGGAACTTCACAGGGAAATTAAGGGGGAGAAGGGGGTACAAAGGGGGATATCAGGTGGGAGAATGATCACAGACACCAGGTGCACACTGGTTCACCTGGATAAGCAGACAAAGAGCCAGTGGCTGGGGTCACTAGTGCGGAACCTTCCACATCTGTCTGGGGGGACAAAGCCTGCTCAGACCTGGCACTTGTGACTGCACACTCCAAGACAAAGTTGTCAGATTTATTATGCAATGGTGTTTAAAACCAAACATTCTCACTATGTGAACTTGGCCTAATTGTTCTCGTCTTAATATGTTCCTTTATCCTGGGGTACACAAAACAATGTTGGGCTGAACAATAATTTAAAAGTTATTACTTTTAAGAAGTTATTCCGCACACTTGGAGTCATTGCGGAATGTTCAGGTTTAAAACTGTTGTATGGTCAACAAAATTGTCTGGTCACATCAGAGAACCTGTTTAATAAATGTCTGTGTTAGATTTATACAATAATCATCGAAAAAAGATTATTCTCGCATCACTTTTAAAAAGTACCCAAAGATAATAGTGATAACTTGTGAAATAATTCAGTTTGGTATTCTCAAAATAGGTTTACATTATCTTATATATATATCATTCCAAAGTGTGAAGATAACATATGATCTGTACTGAAACAGACAGGAAGAAGAACTTTATGACAGGCAAAGGGTTAAGTTGCACACAGCGGCTACACTGAATCACACAGCACCATAAAAAACGACCCTAGTAACTTACACCAACAAGCCACAAAGACACATTGGAAGAGGGGACATTACCAATTTACATAACTCAATAATATACTAATAAATCTTGCAACATCTGGGAGTAGTAGCCTTGTTCCATATGGCCGATCACTGCTGTCAGAACGGGTCTGAGATCTAACCGGTTTCCATAAAATAAATTCTGCCCACCGCTAGAGTTATTCAAAGCAGTGTGAGTGTGCAGGCATGATTTGCATAGGACGGAAGGATACAGATTATGTCTCTACACAACCGAAGACAGGTCAATTTATTACCAAAGGCTTTTCGTGGGTCTATGTGATCTGGCAGATTTCATTTGTGGTTTTTAAGCGGTCTCATCCGACTGGGACATGTTTTGGAGATGAATCAACAGTAAATAGCAGTCAACATATTATTTGGATTTAAGTGAACTTTTGTAACTTAAATTGTGATAGTTTTTGATCACAAAACCATGTTATATGTGGTATAAATATATCTAGTCTAACAGTTTGTCAGACCAAATGTGTTTTTGAGGAACCACAATGTTTTAATATAATATGACCACCATGTGTTTATAAATATCAACCTTGTTTATCACCTGCAACTTAAACATGGTTTTCTTCCTGATACATTCAAATTAAACAGGTAAAGGACAAATAAAAAATGGTGGTACATTATAACAAAGTTGGGTAGTCAATATGTTAGAGTATGTCTATAATTATAGCTTCTACTATAATAAATTAATATTACAATCCAGTTTTAAATATAAACTATTAAACAATGTATTTTAAATCTTAACAAATCAACTCTTACATATCCAACCGAATCAAACTGGATCAGTGATTTTAATAATATGTATTACTAAAATTGCACAATTTTGGTTTTAACAATTGTTTTCTTTCGCATTTATGCACCCACAGCAGTGCGCACCACACCAAATACTTATGTAATGGAGTATGCACCCACACCAGTGCACACCGCACCGAATACTTCTGTAATGGAGTATGCACCCACACCAGTGCGCACCGCACCGAATACTTCTGTAATGGAGTATGCACCCACACTAGTGCACACCGTACCGAATACTTCTGTAATGGAGTATGCACCCACACCAGTGCGCACCGCACCGAATACTTCTGTAATAGAGTGTACGCCCACAGCAGTGCGCACCGCACCTAATACTTCTGTAATGGAGTATGCATCCACATCAGTGCGCACCGCACCGAATACTTCTGTAATAGAGTATGCGCCCACAGCAGTGCGCACCGCACCAAATACTTCTGTAATGGAGTATGCATCCACATCAGTGCGCACCACACCGAATACTTCTGTAATAGAGTATGCGCCCACAGCAGTGCGCACCGCACCGAATACTTCTGTAATGGAGTATGCACCATACACACTGTAGTAGACTGATAGTCTTAACTTGTCAGCAAATACATAACCTTGATTCTCGGTGAAGGTTTCGGTTACCTACACTCCCAACAGTTTCCCCCGTGTCAGAAACTGGCCATTTAGGAACATGGTGCATATTTATCCCAGGTAGCCATTTAGGAACATGGTGCATATTTACCCCGGGTAGTCATTTAGGAACATGGTGCATATTTACCCCGGGTAGTCATTTAGGAACATCGTGTATATTTACCCCGGGTAGCCATTTAGGAACATTTTGCATATTTACCCCGGGTAGTCATTTAGGAACATTGTGTATATTTACCCCGGGTAGCCATTTAGGAACATGGTGTATATTTACCGCGGGTAGCCATTTAGGAACATGGTGTATATTTACCCCGGGTAGCCATTTAGGAACATGGTGTGTATTTACCCCGGGTAGCCATTTAGGAACATGGTGCATATTTACCCCGGGTAGCCATTTAGGAACATGGAGTATATTTACCCCGGGTAGCCATTTAGGAATATGGTGTATATTTACCCCGGGTAGCCATTTAGGAACATGGAGCATATTTACCCCGGGTAGCCATTTAGGAATATGGTGTATATTTACCCCGGGTAGCCATTCCAATAGAAATCAGCACTTGTGGATAAAGACATAACAGCCAGAGGTAGGCTAATATAAAACAGACACAAAAGTGCGTTGAATGCCATGGCGCCTTGCCTGTTGAATGCTGCCCAGCAAACATTGGTGGACATAATGTTGGTGTTAGGTCACAATGCAAGTGGTGTTATTTTAACAGTCCACCAGCAAGTACAGGTCCAACTGTAATTTACACACTGTCATGTATGCACTGGGGCAACTATAGAAACACATATCTGCATAATCAGACTTAGTGACCTACAAGATATATTGTTAAAATTATACTGGTAGCAGACTCAAGTCACTTGACCAAGTCTTCCATAGTATAAGTATATCTTGACCTTCATCTTGTGGTTTGCTGATAAAGAAGTGACTAAATTATGTGAAAAGATAACGCAATAGTATGTGTGCTATAAACTAACAATAAAGCTGTACATGTTAGATACATGCTTCTTGTTTACATTTGGTACGGCTACGTTGAAAAATAATTGTGTTTAAATCTGTTATTGTCATACATGGCATGGCATTAAACCTGTTTTATGTGGATTTTTTTATTGAAATCCCCAAAATCACAATGTCAACTTCTACTAATCTGATTACATTCTTACATATTATTGTAGTTAAAAGTGTATTATATAAATATTTCTAAAAAATCACATGTCTACATCAGGTTTCATTAGACATCATAAATATCTTCATGATTATAAAGTTTGTTATTTAATCAGTTAGTCATTTTTCCTTTCGTATCACAATATAATTTCCATCGAACTAAATTCAAATAAGATGTATTTAATGTTAGCAGTTAGGAAAGAACTCTGGTCTCATAATGTCCATATCCCAGAACGGTTCACCCCAGGAACATAGATACCCTTCATACTATCAGACACCCCATTCCCATCAAACAAGGATACCTCCAGCTTCCAAGCACTTGAGAAAGTTACAATATAGTGGCCTTCAGTTCAAAAGAAAGATTTCCTGTGAAGTCACCAATTATGACTAGCAGGAACCAGAACTGAAGTGTCCAGTCTTTCTCTAATGAGACAGCCCACTGAGTCCAACCCATAGGGTGGGCCCAATCTAATTGCCATGATAAAATAATTATTTCAAATAGTCAATGATTTTCTGATGAAAGTCTGAAATAAAGTTCACAAATACAACCATGTGAGCTGTGGAAGGGTCTTAGAACCTTCCTCAAAGAACAGTCAATTTAAAACAAGAATAACTACTGAAGAATGTTTATGGTACTTTTGAAGTCTCTTTGCCTGCACAGCAAGGCTTGTGTGGCCATCTGTGTCAATATCCACCAAGATTTGAATTTGAAAGGTATCTTAAACTTGTTTTCATTATGAATGTCATAGAATCTAGAATAAACTTACATGCTGTTAAAAAAAGTTTACATAAAAATGATGGATGGATTAGTTAATTCTGGACACTAACAATTGGACAATTAAGCTTAGTTTAGATTATAACATTTACTTTGGTGAAATGCTAGGTGTAATGTAAAGTGGTAGTTTCTCTAAGGTAATACAATTTTCGCTTGTGTATGAATCTTATTTGAAAGAAACCATAAAAACAATGTTTGAACTTTGAGCTGAATGTCACGTCACAAGAGCATGGAAACTGGGTATTGTGATAAAACAATATTTGGGTACCCCTACTTAGAAATCAATATTATCTCAAATACACATGATACATGATATCATTCAAGACGTCTAATCTAGATGTAAAATCAGAAACATGCAACACTTTTAGCCAGCCACACAGAACTCCATCACCCATGATAAAGAAACTAGAGATAGCATCAGGTTCAGAGAAGGGTAGTTAGAGAACTAGTTACCCCAAGTGATTTATCTCTTTGACCTATGCTGGCAAACAACTACTGCTAGCCAAGCTTGAGATGGTGAAAGATGCCAGATACAGGTAACAAACAACATGAAGGGGTAATTTCCCTCATGCATGCCAGGTCAAGCAGAAAGGGTGATAAGAAGAGCCTTGATCCACCCATTCTGTTGTCTGGCTGCAATCAGGAGGGGGTAAAGAATAGGTGGTTGAGTGAAAGGAAATGTAGGTAGAGAAGGTCATCTATACTAGATAATTCAGCATCAACACACAATATTTTTATAATAATTTACAATCATTTGTGCTATTAAATTCTTGCTTTAGGCAACTTTTCGTTTTCCCAAACATCCCAAAACGTAGAAACTTATCCTATCAAGAATAGGTTATATATGTACGGAGGGCTGGGGTACCATGAAACAAAGAAATGCCTCAACAGGAAATGACATAGGTAACTTTCATTGGTCCCAAGGAAAATGTTAAAATCTCCCCAATCATTAGCACATCTAGTGAGCTGTGTTAATTCACATTGTGTATGGTAACCTCAGTTGTTACACACATGTCCTCTCAAAATGTTTCATTCACCCCAGTCTAACTTTTCCAGAGATTCCTTCCTACCCTTCCATAGTCGATAGTTATGGCACCCAAGTCACTTTAGTCCTTAAAGTTTTGTGACTTCATAAGTACTACTGGTTCAACCAAATTGAGATTTTTCTACCTATAGAAATTAAGATATATTTTTTTTGATTAAAAATATTATTAACATGTTTCTAAACACACTGTAGATAATGCAGGGAATAGAATCACAAATGTCTTTGGAAGTCATAGAAATGCAATTTTGTGTATAAGTCATGCGCAAGAAAAAAAATCACAAACCAATCAAAGTTTTGTCAGAAGCATTCATACATCTAATAGCTTAAATGGTCTTTCTCTGCAATTATTTCTGACTTAATGTCTGCGATTTATAACACAATGTAGGTGATTATATAGCCTGCATTTTACAAGCAAACCTGATGAGCTATGGCATTTAGTAACTTTATACTTTGGTCCTGACTTATCAGTTAATAAAATGTTAACATACAGAAATGACATGACAGATGGCACTTCAAAGGCAAACTTGCATACATTTTTTTCATAATAAACAAACACAGGGCGGATGTATGAAACATGAGCCTTCTTTCCGGACAAAGAACACTTTGTTTGAAACCTAAAAATATGTGCTCTGGTAAGTGAGGCATGTAAGTTTTCAGGGCTGATGAACACATTTATGGTAGATATCGATCTAACTAAATGGCAGAAATGCAGCCGCCGATAACATAGATACACACAGAGATGGAAAGAGACACTTATTGTACAGTCTACAGATTTTTATTTATAGTATATTTTAATGTGTTTAGAATGCTTATTTAATTCTTTAAAATGTACTTCAATTCTCTTACCTTCCTGAATAATATTGATACAGGGCAACTATTTCTGAAGACGAATTATATAATTGATTTTTATAAAATGCCAAAATTATATGACTGTAACTAGCTTGACATGAAATGACTTATTCTGTTTTACTGACCTGACCCAGTGTCAGTTTCTATCAGTGCTGGTTGGCAAGTGGTTGCACTAATATCTTAGTAATTATTAAATGATTATAATTAGTGATTTGTACCAAAGAAGCACAATTTGACTTCCTTTATAAAAGGGACTGTTCATGGTCATGAATACAAGTCTCTTCTGTTTCCAAAACACTAAATGTTGATGCACATATTGCCTGTTGGACTGCACATAGGACTTTAGATAGCAATTACAGGTAAGCTGAAATGTCAACTGTGACTACCAGAGCCAGCACAAATTACAAAGTAAACACTAACACAGGCATGTTATGAGCAAACACACTACAAGACTAGGCGGCCTAAAACGATTAGCCACCCTAATTTGAATAATTTCACCCACTCCAGAGTTGACCCATACCTGTTGATTTTCTACCCACCTCCAGGTGTTTGTGGCTGTGTCAAAAAAGGCTAAATCACTGTATATATCTTTACTTTGTTGGTGTTAAAGTAACCAAGCATATAGCAGTAAATACGGCATATCATTACAAATAAAAAACAATTTACAAACTCTGTACAAACGACTCCTGTTTGCATTACTGGTGTAATTAATGCATAATAAATTTACGAACGTTCCAAAACATCCAAAATCAGTTTGACATTACATTGCCCATGGAAATTTGTATATGTAGCAAATTCAGTGACAAGAATGAAAGGACTGTTTGCATCCCTGCTGCACCCTTTGCCAGCCACACATTACACCATCCAGCCACTTATAAAGCTTTTTTGTTTCATACTCCAGATGCTACCTTCATTTTACATGCTATTTAATATTCATGATCACGTTTGCGGTAATATTGATAAAAACCAAACATGTTCCCACTTCAAGGGTATAGATATGATACAACGCTTGACTTTGCTTGAAACCTCAAATGCAGGTCAACGTGGATGAATGACGTCACCCCAACTATCCACATGAAGACATCAACATCCATGGAATCATCTAAGATAATATTAGAAATGCAAAGAAGATCCTTGTTCCTTGGATCCAAGAGATTACTTAAAATCCCTCGGGATTGAGCAAACAGCTGACACCAGTCAGACAGGGACTGAGTAATTACAGAGCTGATGAGGGCGGGATACACAGACAGACGTGGAATGGGAGCTGAGGAGGGAAGATGGTCTACAAAGACATGCTCCCATCTGTCCCCTGCCATCAATATTGACACCCCCAACCCAACAACACTACAAGTATTTGACTGGTAACACAGAGAGGGTGGGGACTAGATAATATTACGATGCATTTCTCCTTTTACATATCTAATGGGCATTTACTCAAACACTTTCTGAAGTTGCCTGTTTTCTGCATTTTTGTGACTAAATTGGTTGGTTTTAAATTTACCAGATGCTAATGTTGTCACCTTCGCTCATATCACTGTACATAGTAGGTTGAGCTAGATGCATTCCATTGCCTTGAAAGATAGCTATGCAATATATTTGCTATGTAGAGAGAAAAATATCCAAATATTTGGGGGAGGATACTGCTGAATGTGCAGATATCTAATTGGGTCAACAAAGATAAATATTTAATTTTGAACTTACAGATACAAGAAATCTTAAGAACCTGTTTGGAATGCCTGGACAAAATTTTAAACAGCAAGTATTATTACTCAACTCCCCGGCAAACATCTTGCTTTTCAAAAAAGATCTGAAGCATGGGAATGTCAAAAAGGCCACGCCCACACATGTGCCTGTGCATACCGGGTGTCTAAGAGCAAACTGACAGTGTAACTCGGCAGGCTCAACTCACAGCAGTAGGCCATTGTGGATATGGTCGTGGATAGTGAGAAGTTTTATTCAGTGACAAAACCAACCAGTGACAGAATCAACCAGTGACAGAAGCAATGAAGTCAGAAACAACCGATGACAGAACCAACCAGTGACCGCTCTAGGACAAGATGGTAGCTGGTGTACAATAAAACACTTGTAAAAAAACAGAGCGAGTTTGTTCAAGTGGCAAATTTGTTTTCCTTGACATTCTATTTTCATTGCATGTGGGTTTTCACACGATTGTATCTCATCTAAAGAAACTTGTCGATATTCGTTCTGGGTATGATGGCTATGTGTGAGGTGTAGCCAAAATACATCATGTATGTGGAACAAGTATTTCTGGACATGTTTCTTGATAGATAACCGTTTCTGATTGTGACATTCAGCTCTAATCCTGAACTGTTGAAAATTATGTTTTTAATATATCAGTCAGCCGTTCATTCTGCTCCTATTAGAATTCTCAAACAGTTAGTAAATTTTCACAACAGGTCATCAAGTTGATTAAAAATAAAAAGTGTATCTTCGTTTTTCAAGTAGCTTGGCTGAAAATAAATTTGCAGTCAATAATGCATCCCATCTATCATCCAAAGATATGCACCACAAATTACAGAAGCTACACTAAATAATTAACTATGAGATAGGTGCTTGGCCAACAACCGGCCTGCCAATATGTCACTGTACTAGACATGTGTAAATATATAAATAAAACTACCACACTATCACTCAGTGCTAAATGTTATCACAGTGTAGACATACATGTTCTATATGCATATTAAGATTACATAAAAGTACATTTAATGGAACTTTGACCAACACTTTGTTGCAATTCTGATGGATGGTCAATTATTACAATATTATCATAAGTATCTTTACATTGTTAATTAACTACACTATGTAGATATTCCTTGAATTCCATTTAGTTATATTTATATTATTATGAAATCCTGCATTGTAATGCATGCATTATCTAGATAGTTTCCTTGTTTATTTTCAGTATTTATTTAATTAAACTAACATAAACAACTGGTAGTTTTTATCAACACTTAGTCACTACATCACAAATACATCATCAAACAGGACAAAATGTGTCCAGAAAATCTTCCAGTTGTACAGAACAAAGCTGCACAAAAATAATTCTCATAAATCAGTGTCACAATTAAAGGCCATTAACTAAACAATTAAACTAATACTGGTGAATTTAACATAACTAATGCACACTGCATATATTACACAGTTAAGCTAAAGCAAAGTTTAGACACATTGTAACAGACAGAGCATAGGTTAGAAGAAATCTAATAGTTGTCAAACTTACTGCAATAAACTGTTCCATTACATTTATACCCAGAGAAATAGTACCTGATCATATCACACAGATTAATCATCATTCTCTAACTACCTGTATTCAGTGAGGGGTGAACACAAACCCTTTCAGAAACCCATTAGGCTAGTCCTTGGAGTCTCCTTAACCCATCAGACACACACAGGAGGAACACTGGAGGGCATATGGAGGAGTATAGCACCAAAGGTTTCTTTGTCAACCTTGCCCAGTTTAGATTGATATTTACTGTTCCTTGACTTCTGTAGAACAGTCTTTTCACACCTCATTTCCCTTGCAGAAGCATACCATATCACCAATGGGGTATTTTCGTTACCCTTCCATGAGGTTCAATGGGATGTTTCAAGCACCAGGACCACCTGAAGTAAATTTGCAATCAAGCTTCCACAATGATTGTACAGAATAAGATTCCGACGGTACTGGCAATGAGTAGTGTGTAGACGAATCTTCAAAGATATCTATTTTGACATTTCAGTACATTCCAATAATTCTCCATCCACTGCCAGAACTGTTCATCTCTGTTAGATAATACAAATCAATTTAAACTCCAGCTTTCACTGTCTAGCTCAGGCACATTAAGATACATCTGAAGTCTTAGAGTTCTGACTGGAATCTGCCAGTGTCTGCAAAAAATATTTAAAAAACAGTTAATTATGTTTAAATAAAAACATGACAAAATAATTTATTTTAGCACAAATAACAAAAATAGCGTGTACCTTTACAGACAGGTTATATTGAAATCATCATTATACATCATGCTTAAAGGCCATATCCTGGGAGAAAAAAAATTGCTAATAAGTATAAAAATAGGCATGTACATATGTGTTCTGCAATATAATGACAACCCCGAAACCACACGTTTGCTGAAACATTTATAAAATTGACATTAAACGGGACCTGTCTTGGTGCAGGCTTTGAAAAGTCTGTTTTCCGGAAACGCCGTGAGGGGCAGAATCGTGACGTCAGTTGTGGAAAACATTCCCGGGATCGCAAGCGATCTCGGCGGCTGGATTTCCTTGGTGGATATTTGAACTGGTAAACATTCGTTCACATACAGAAATTGTGAACAAATGTGTTCCTGGAAACTGCTACAATTCGAATCTGACTGGCTATTCAGTGCACGAATTTCCCAAAGAGCCAGTTACTTGGCAGAAACGGGAACGTTTTGTTCGAAGCGGCAGGGCCGACTGGACCCATGCTACGGCAACTAGCATTATTTGTTGCGCCTGACGACTTCGAAGGCTTCATACAATGTAATATGGGTTTCAGGCGTAAGGCAGATGTAAAGAAATCTGCCGTTCCTTCGAAAAACATAACAGAGGCGAAGGCGAATCGGTTACCAGCGAATCTGCACAAGTGGACCCGGTCAGCTGTCGGGGCTTCTTCACTGGTTCATGCCTACATACGGTGCCACAACGTGCTGACTAACATCAACATTGTCGATCTCGGCAATGTCATCCTCACTGTCACCGAAATATATATGATCAAACGTTTCGTGATCCGCGTCAAAATTGACATCGCTCTCTGAACTACTCGAGTAAGCCGCCATTTGTATCGAGTTGTTTACATGACATCGCGCGACTGCGCAGGGCCGCAGGCATGAAGCCACTGCACTAACTCACGGCGGAACCACAACTGACGTCACGTTTCAGCAACAAATGCAAACCCGGCATCGCTCGGGAGTTTCCGTAAAATGGCAAATTTAAAGGCTCTTTTTATGTTGTATGCTCATATATGATATTTCAACATTTTGGCAATATCATCATTTGAAAGGCCATCAACCATTTGTTATTAAGGGACAGAACACATTTTATCCCAGGATATGGCCTTTAATAATAATTTTTTTATATAGAAAACTTGTTAAACAGGTTTCGTCTATATATAAATGTTATTATCCATTTCATGTTTAATGTTTTGATTCAAATTACATCTGAAGTCCTAGACTGAATATCATATTTTCTTATAAATCCACAGTGAACAAGTGAATCACGCACATTAGCTGCAGGGGGAGGAGAACGGAACAGCCAGCATGTCAGGGACTGAATGACAATGGGTTGATTGATAGGGATAGACTCAACCACAGAAGCCTTTGGTGGAAGTCCCAACAAAAGACATTTGAACTGTGTAAATCAGACGTGCCTCAGCAAATTGGTGACATAATGCAGGCCTGTCATAGGTCGATATGCTAACTGTTGACTGCTTTTAACCGTGTCCTCAATTCTTGTCGGTTGGGACATACCAGCTCAGCTAAAAAAAGAAGAAATAAATATTCCTAAAACTACACAATCTCAGACTGCATCAATGAGAAATCAACAAAAAGGGACCTTAAAATATGCTTTCTTAAACAGCCTGGAAGCACACCATACAACTATTTTAGCTGTTATTTTTATCGCACAAGATTTGACACTGTATGTTTGCACAGAATGTGTAATTTCAAAGGAGAAACTTAACTTAATGATTCCAATTTTTAAGAGTTTCCAGATGTGTGAAAACATAGAAACCATGCACACAATAAGACTTTCTAATACATCCCTGACACAAGTCTTGTTGAGCAGTGTAACTGTTATGCACCCATAGATGTGTGCTTGGTAATCCTGGTCCAGAGATGACAAGAGTTAATCTCGGACAAAGGGTGAGTAGTTCTGTAAAATTGTGTCTGGTGACCTGACCCCATGTTCTGTACCTACACAGCCACAGACACTGAGACAGGTGTCCTGTAGCACACCTGAAATAGGCATGGTGACATCCCCTTTGTCTCCTTTGTGTTACATTCAGGAACAGTATTTCCCTGGAGGGGTGAAAGTCTGTAGCACACAGAAAAACAAACATTTGTTTTTCTGATTTAAAATAATGAAATCTCAGAGGTGAAAGTCTGTAGCACATAGACAGACAAATATTTATCTGCCCATCTTCAAGACTGGTAGATGAGACGGATGACTGGCCAATACTGACCTGACTCTCACCCCTGTACAGCAGGGAACAAGCACTATACCTGACCCTCACCCCTGTACAGCAGGGAACAAGCACTGTACCTGACCCTCACCCCTGCACAGCAGGGAACAAGCACTGTACCTGACCCTCACCCCTGCACAGCAGGGAACAAGCACTATACCTGACCCTCACCCCTGTACAGCAGGGAACAAGCACTATACCTGACCCTCACCCCTGTACAGCAAGGAACAAGGAGGATGTACCTTGAGGCCAAATAAATAGTAGTTATACACAAATTCGCATAAGTAAATTATGACAAGGGAGGAGGGTCATGCAGTGTAAGGGTTCATGACAGGGGAGGAGGGTCATGCAGTGTAAGGGTTCATGACAGGGGAGGAGGGTCATGCAGTGTAAGGGTTCATGGATTTAGATATTGTAACAAGGATTTTGTATAGAACTTTATAAATCTATAAATAATTGATTTACCAAAACGTTCTTCACATGTAAATTCTACAATTTTAACTCTCATAATTTGCTTAAAATTTACTATGTGGCATTCCATACAGCTTACAGTGATCATGTGTAATTTAATGTGATACATATATAGAGATCTCTAAGTTTTTCTTAAAGTCTGTTGTGCCATCATTACCAAATGCTTTAAGATTTTGTGGTGAAAGTCTTCTATTTAAACAATTGCTGTGCTTGTTTTAAAATTAGTTATTACATCTGAATGATACAGATGAAGCTTGACTTTGTTCCTACTGCTACATATACTTTATCAATTTACTTCCTTACTTGCTCAATTTGTTCATGAGGATCCTTTCCACATAGACTTAGAAGTAGCCATTAGAACCTTTGTCAGTTTTCACAAACAGCAATCCCAACTGTCTCAATAAACCTGCCAACAGCTCAGACCTACAAAGTGCCCCATATCTGCCCTGATATCTTGCAGGCTCCAAATGATCAGTGCTAACAGAGGCTCTCAGCACTTGCAAATTACTAGCACATATCCAGGAAGACAGATAGAATCTTGAGAGAGCAAGCCACCAGGGACAAGTCTAGAGCAACCAGCAACAATTATCTGCAGTAAAGTGGCCAGCAGTCCTGTAATTACTCTTAATTAGTAAACATTCAAATGAGTAATTCAAGTGGAAATGCTAATTGTGACATTTAAACCTCTCCTGCATTGTACCACACAGGATCTCTGGCCAACGACAACAAAGGTGCTGCTACAAACCCTCTAGTCTTTGCAATCTGTGTTTGCTTTCGATAATTAACTGGTACATGAAGGCAATCAAATCTACCCTGAGGTTAAACTCATGCTGATACTATGATTGGTTCCTAGGACTTTTATGATTGTTTGCCCTAGGGAAAGCTGATCCTCTATTTTTAACCACATCTTAAAAATAAAACAATAAAATAGTGCTTCAAAATCGGGTGAATTGCATACATTTATGCTTTATTTACCAGATCTATTTTAGTTTTACGTTTGATATTTTTCTTATATTTATTACACATTGTAGAGTCAGCAGCGATGTTTATTATACGACATAGTGACAACACATTTATATCAACAGTAATATAGATATAGCTAAATAAGTACATAAAATATAATCTAAATAAAGTCTACAAGTTTGGCTAAACTATTTATGTACATTCGCGTGTGAAATATTTAAAATGACAACTGCAAATTGACTAGCATCATCAAGACAATGCCTCAGCTGTAGAAACAGTAATCTGCTTTGCATTTACTGGATATTCCACTGGCAAACTACCATGGGTAAGTGAATATTTAAAATGTCAATACAGCTCCACATGCCTAATTTGCCTACCTGCCAGACTCCCATCCCTGGCTCATTACACCCTCTGTACGGCTCCTCTGAAAAAGAAGAGTTTATCCTATCTACCCAGCTTTTTAAATGACCTGACCTCCACGTGAACGAATCATGTGGTGAATGCATGCCACGTTCAATACACCAAAGTACCCAGTACAAGGCGTCAGGTTGCAACAAAATTACACACATTTCCCCAATCTTTTGCAGATGACGTCTTTAAAGTTTCTGTCAGGCATCGCCTGCCGAAAGACAGGTCAATATAATGACACAGATCATCCCTGTATTTCTATGCAGTGACTCTGATAGCTTGTTAATGTGTTCTATGCTGAAAGGCTATAAATAGTGGTTACTCACTGGTGCCCATTACTAGGAAACATTACACCTAAACCGGTAGCAAAAACGTTAAACTGTAAGATCTGATGATAAGATGAACCATAATCCCAATCACATGACAAATGTATCCTGTGATACAAGAACTCTTGCTAATTTGGCTAAATATAGAACGTAATTTCTATCCACTAGAGACTACAGGAGAAAGAAGCTTGTGGTACTGTCATAGTGTAGCAGGAATCAATAAGACATCCCCAGCAACAGAATGATTCATGGTGGTTCATCCAGCGATGACTGTCAGGACACGCTGATTTAGAGCTCACTCACCAGTGCAACTTGTATATTCTACGAGGAGTAGAAATTATTTATGCTCTTCTATCACCGTTTTTGCTAATTCCGAATGCATAAAAACCACCATTGTCGGTTTAATTGCGTGTTGTAGGTATTGTGGTCTTTGTTCTGTTTATGATATTGTGTTTGGCCCAAACTGCTGTGTGATATTGCAAAGATTGTGTAGGCAATGCAAGTGATTATGAACATTTGTAAGTCTTCCAATTTTATTAAACTTGTACAGTCATGCCTCATTTATCTGCACAAATGATTTCCATGGACCCTGGCAGGTTAACAGACAGGCTGATAAAACATGGGATAATGATTGGTGAAACAAATATGGTGCATCCAAATTTCTTCCCAAAACAACTGTGTATATATATATATATATATATGATACTGATTAGTTTAAAAACATGTACACATTACTAATCTGTTGCAAATGGTACAGAATGTGTTTTGTCGGAAATATGAATGTTATTATTTTACACAATATTTTAAAATATATACAGTTTAAAAAAGACAATTCTGTAGATATTATCTATGTGGAGTATGATCAAAATGTCAACGTTAAACAAGTAAATCAAACAAGTACAGGCAGACTACCTGTTAATTAAGTAATGATGTGTATAGATCACCAACTGCAATTTGGACAGGCCACCAGACACTTGGCAGGTGCATTGTACATGCATGCAAAAGACAGGACACCATTAACAGAGTATGTTAATGGTGTTACACACACTGTCAGCCTAATTGAAATCAATTACTAGACATTATGTTACATTGGGATTGACACCTCCGGCATTCATTGGTGGTCAAACTGACAAAAGGGAGAGAGAGAGAGAGCAGGGCCATTTGCAAAGTAAAACTGTAAAAGTACCTGCTAAAATTAGACAGGTATGCAGGTTTCCTTTGTCTGATAATATCAATAATTAGGACAGTGATACATAAAACGAGTTAGTTTGAAATGTACTCAACAGCTACCAAACAGATGTATGATGCAAATTAACCATTACATGCATCTAGCTACATAGTACAAATATCACTCTGAAAAGGAAGGATACAAAGCTGTGTTTCGTGCATGAAATACATATAGGATGCCTTAGAATGTCCTGCTTTCCTCAGAATGTTCGATCGGCAATGACTCATTGTTAGAAAACAATGCTTTAATCATGTGGCTAATACAGAATAAAGATAAAATGAAATTGCAGGTTTGGTCTTGTTGGTGTGGTACAGCTGTAAAGGTAATAAAACATCTAGATGCACATGAGTGAAAGTTCATTACTGACATAAACAGCAATCAGACAGACACCCATCTAGCCAGATATAACAGGTGGCCTCAAGGGAGCATCTGTTGCAGTGGCCAATAAATTGTTCATTAGGCCGCATACACTAACATACATGTTTGTCCTGTGGAAATATTCCTGACATTTTAAAATATCCCAGTACTGTCTAATAAAACACAGACAAATTGGTGAGCACTGAAATAATGCAGTAGCATAACAACTGCATTGACTGCACTATTGTTTGCTTAAAGGCATGGATGCTTTTAAGTTCCATTTTCCCTTCATTGTACTTAAGGTTCTTTTGGGAAAATAATTGATGTGAGACTGCCAAATCTGGTTCACAAAGATGATATCTTAATTTTAAAACTTTTATTCGACTCAATATAATGAGATATGTCAATTATCCAAACTGCAGACATCTGAATGGATGGATTTAGAAGTAATAGAACATGACCATAAAAACATGGAAAGGACGCTTCCACTGGGTAAGAAATGCTACTGTTCACACCTGCCCTTGATTCATGCAGCCATCCCCGCAACACAAAGCAACTTGGTGAAAATATGTAGATTAGTGCTGTCTGCACCAGCTTAGTACTGAATTCACAAGCAACACTGAAACCAAGTAAGCCTTCCTGAATCGGAAATTTGATGAATATATGCAATATCCTTTGAAGACACAATGGTGAATAGACAGCAGAGTGGCTTATTTGATAGAGCTTCCATTTCTGATAAGACCCTCTGGCTAAAACATCACAGCAACAGCTTTGTTGAAGTTGGACAATGCAGCAACAATCAGGGTAGCTACTGTTACATCACTAATATTCAACATCAAAGGGGCACTACCCTAGGGGTGGCAGGCTGTCACTTTAAGGCCCTGTGGCAAGTACACACCACAATGTTTGCCTATGAGGTGATTGAAGTCATGTAGTGGACAATTGATGAAACAATGGTGCTGGTGTAACAGAAATCAAACATATCTCTCTACACAATGACTCTTCAATGGTTTCTTTGCATAGTAGCTGAACTCAGCAACTTGTGAACAAAGCCACCATGGTCTTGGTGAAACATTTTGGTCTATCTACAAATACGTAAACATGTAAACAAGAAGTACTGTGAAGTACTTGTGCCAGGACGGACAGGAACACTGTTCAAAATGACGTAGATAAAATGGTATCTTGAACACAATCTACACAGTAGATGAATAATTCATCCTAAATTAAAAGTGCCACAAATAGTGCCACAATTTCATACGAGTGTCCCAAATGATATAAAAATAATTGAGGAAGAACACTGAAAATCAACTTGTATTTTGAAATCAATAACATACAATAAAAATACAAACAGGAATATAATGTTAACTTACCACTGACGCTGACTTGCAGTGTTGCATTAGTAGGAACATCAGAATTCAGACGTGAATCAAGTGTAATATATCCAGTGCGTTTGTCAAGACGAAGGATATTCGCCCGGTTCCCTCCAATGAAGCGATATGTCAACTCATCGTGCTTATCGGGATCAGATGCGGGAATCTGCCCGATGGGTTCCGTCGGGAAATGGTTCTTGAAATTGTTGAATATGATGACAAAGTCTTCGAGCATGGGCATGTTGTCATTGACATCCTGTACTTTGATAGCGAGTCGTAGATCGGAGAGAAGATGAAAGGATCGAGCCCGGATGATCAGGTGATATTCCGTGTGACTGCCTTCATAATCCAGCTCTATCAGTGATGTTATCGTCGCCGGCTCATTTGGCTTGTAGCTAAGACTAAACGAATCTGCGTCCTCACCACCCGCGATGCTATACTCAACCTTCGCATTAGCCCCCTCGTCGTCATCTTTGGCCTCCACAGTGCCAACAGTTGACCCAATGGGGCTGTTTTCCAGGATGAACAAGGTCATTTCTGACTGTGGAAATTCCGGCCGATTATCGTTGACATCTTCGACGTCAACGTTGATTACAATGGAAGTTGACTTCTCAGGGCTACCCCGATCAACAACGTAGGCGATCAATTTGTATGTGGGAGTTTTCTCCCGATCGATCTCCTTTGCTGAACGCAGGATTCCGAGATTGGGATCGAGAGCGAAATCACCACCGCCGCTATTGCCACCTTCGAATGTATACCGAATGCGTCCGTTGAGACCAACGTCAGCATCGGTGGCAGACACAGCCAGCAGGCTTGTGCCCACTGGTGCACCTTCGATGATCCGCCCGTGGTACATATCCTTCAAGAACTTGGGGGCATTGTCGTTGACGTCACCGACGATGATTTCAACATCCGTTGTGTCACTCTTTGCAGGACGGCCATGGTCAGTCGCAGTGACGCTGACCGTGTACCCGGCGATTGTCTCTCTGTCAAGTGGCTGCTTAATGCTGATCTCTCCCCTGTCCGGGTCGATCTGGAATACGTCGTCCGGATTGAGGATGTAGGTGATCCGGGCATTGTCGCCCTCATCATCATCCTTGGCATGTACCACCATGATACCCATTCCCACCGCCTTATCCTCGTCAACGTGCACCGTGTACGGAGTACCAGAGAATTCTGGGTAATGTGTGTTTGCATCAGAGATGTTGATGAATACGGTGGCGGTGTCGATGAGGTTCCCAGTGTCTGACGCGGTCACCGTGAGTATGTAACGACTCTGTTCCTTGTAGTCGAGGGTTTTCGCCAGGGTTATTAATCCCTGCCCCATCTGGCTGATGATGCTGAACATGTGACGTTCGTTCCCCGCGGTGATGGCATAAGACACGCGAGCATTCTCTTCTTCATCAGCATCATGTGCCGTTACCATGATAACCAAAGTGCCAGGGTTCGTTTCCTCGGCAATGACCTGTCGATATGAGCGAGGGTCGAACACAGGAGCATTATCGTTGATATCACGTAGTGTGATCTCGACCCTTGCCGTGGCAGATAACGGTGGGGTTCCCCGGTCTACCACCTGAACGTCAAATGCGTACCGTGGCATTGTTTCGCGATCCAGCCTCCTTGTGGTTCGCAGGACCCCAGTACCAGCCTCGATTTCCAATGGCAGATTTTTAGGTGCATTCTTTATAAAGTATCTCAACTTTGCATTTCTGCCCGAATCATCATCGTATGCATGAACATCAAGGATGCTATGGCCAACCGGAAAATTCTCAGCAATCGGCTTCTGGTATAGAGTTGGGTAGAACTTTGGTGCATTATCATTGACATCTAACACACGGATGAGGACAGTTGTCGTGTTGCTCTTCTTCGGCCTACCACTGTCCTGGGCTCGGACAGACAGTTTGTACGAAGCTGTCTTCTCGTAATCCAGTTCACGCAAGATTGACAGATCCCCAGTCAACGGATCAATAACAAACACCTCTTGCACATTCCCCCCTCTGATGCTGTAGCGAATGTTACCATTCGCCCCAGAATCCGCATCGGTGGCACGGATTCTTGCGATGACTGGGTGTGATGTCGGGTCAATGTCTTCGCTGACCTCGAAGGTGTAGGAGCTCTCCGTGAACTGCGGCTTGTTGTCATTGACATCGAGGACAGTTATTTCGACGATCGTTGTCGCCGTCTTGCGGTCTGTCACCAAGGCATTGTCTACGGCCTGCACGCGAAGTCTGTAGAACGAGTGCTTCTCCCGGTCTAGCTGAAGTTTTGCGGTGATGCTACCGAGGTGAGGTTGCATACGAAACACACCATTGATCCCAGTTGGATTCAGGATGCTGTAGAGGATCTTCGCGTTAGGTCCACTGTCGTCATCACTTGCTCGCACAGTGACAACCGTCGCACCAATATCAACATTCTCCAGTACTGATATCGAGTAGTTAGCACTCTCAAACACAGGTGCATGGTCATTTACGTCATCCACATTGATGGTCAGTGATGCAATGCCGCTGCGTGATGGATTACCCTGATCAGTTGCAGTTAAGCTGAAGTAGTGAGTTGTCATTTTCTCTCGGTCGAGCTTCTTCGTTGTCGTCAGCTGCCCAGAGGTGGGATCTACTGCGAACATGTCCTGACTACGGCCATCGCGGGTCGCCAACAAGGAATACCTCAGCACCCCAGATAAACCAGTGTCCGGGTCTGCTGCAGTTATGGTGTCAATCACGAACCCAGGACTCTGTTCCTCTGGGACGTTCTTCACATACAGACCCTGGGGAAAATGCGGGGGAATGTTCCGGGTGGATCGCTTCAGTCGACTCCTGTCGTTATCATCCGAATCAGGTACAATATGACTGCTCGGATGAAGTAGTACTCTGAACGAGAGTTGGAATGGAAGACTGCATGTCACCGTTAGTTCACACTGGACTGTCTCGTATGGTTGCGTAAAACACAATGCAGCTACTGTTGTTATAACTCCAGTTCGTCGGTCTATAGAAAACTGTCTCCCGGTATCGACGATGGCGTATTCGTGTTTACATTCTGACATCGCAATCGGGATGAAATTAGACAGTGACAGTACTTCCGAGTGGGCGCCTAGACACCGACTGAGGACAGCCTCTACAAGCTGATCCGTGTTTGACGTTCGGTGGACATATTTCTGTTTCAAATGGCAGTTTCTTCCGTGAACAAACAACCGCAACGGAATGAGCGTTGCGTTGGCCGGTCTGGCGTCGGTCGTTGCCGCAACGAACACACTGAGCGGGAGACGGTGACTACCGACACACGACAGCCGCCGTCGCAGCGTGACATGTCCGAGAGACGAGTGGAGGTGCAACGCTGCCAGTCCCCAACCGTCGCTGCCGCGCCGTTCGAATCGGTAGTTCCAACCGGGTCCGAGACTGGCGTTGAAGATAACAGACCCCGGCTCGTCGGACGTCAATACGTGGACGTCGAACGTAAAGACCGCCGCGAAGTTGAGACAGACGACGACGATACAGGAGAGGCAGCGACAGCCCATGTCTGCGGTGCGGGGCATGTCGCCTAGCCGACGAACACCGCGACAAGCGCCCGACCAGCGAGTGCGTCAGGTGTCGACAATCCAAAATAAAAACGACGACGCTACAAACACGCTCGATCTAGACGTCTGCTGACTGACGGATGGTTACACCCATAACTTGTGCCAGCTCGTTGTCTGCGCCAGCGATATCGAAAGTCCCATCGCGATTACTTGAGCTTAAAATCAACACTTCTCTCGCATGCACAATCCAAGGCGCAGACGATCATCAAAGCTAGTGCCTCGATTTCGAGTTGCGTGAAGGTGCGCGCTGTTCTGTTGTCCTCCCACCGCCGCGCTCACTCAGCTGTGACAGGTGGTTTTACTTGGCGGTGTCACATTATGGATTATGGCAAAATACAGTTGTGATATGTTTGAAAAAGACCACGAAATAGCCGAAAGTTGAATTATAAATCAGTTGTTCGAGAGTGACCATGTTTATAAAATTCATAAGTTCCATTCGGTATGCTAAGTACAACGATACAGTTGGAGCCGTGCGTGTGTACCCCCAGTGGAATTGTTAGTTATTAATGGCCGAGACCGCAACATGTGACGCAGCCAAAAGCATTTGAATTAGACAACAACGTATAGTCATAATTGCGACACGCTGAACTTCTTTTTTTAGATTCCGTGTCAAGTTACGTTTGCGACCGTGGCCTTCCTAACAATTCTGCAATTTTTTGTCTTACGTCGAGTACTCCAAAAAGCCCAATCTTGGGCTAACGCGACAATGTATTTGTAGGTCCTAGGGGTATGTTGACTACGGTAGAATTTGTAGGCTCTAGGGTTATATTGTCAACAACCCGATGCTATTGCCTTTTTATAAACTATTCATTTATTTTAAAAATTACATGCCTATAATGTGGTGTCCTTCGATTTTTCCTCAAATGACGGTTTTTCAATCTAACTGTTTCTCATGACTGACAACGTATATACTATAGAACATTTTGTGGATGACGCAATTTTGTAAAAACAAGAAAAACCTATATCGATTTTTATCAAAGAATCGTATTTAAAGAACACATTATTTGTCAATTAAAGATAAAACTAACATTTATGTGTCAATATCCAACTATTTTCTTGCTATTTTTGTAAGTTGTTCACTCAAAATGTGCGCATAAATATATATATATATATATATTCGTACTACTTTGGTTGTACTTATATATATTCGTATAGTATAGTATAGTATAGTATAGTATAGTATAGTATAGTATAGTATAGTAGTATAGTACAAATATATATATATATATATTCGTATTACACTATACTATGCGAATATATATAATATTATACACACACACGCACACGCATACGCACACGCGCACACACACATATATATTCGTAAAACTTTGTCTTTTCTCCCCTTCTCTTTCTAATTTTCCTTCATTTCCTTCTTCGCCTTCTCGTTCTTATCTATCTTCTTGTTCTTCTCTTCCACATTCCCATTCTTCTTCATTTTCCCCTTCTCCATCTCCTTCTCTTCCCCCTTTTTTCTCCTTCTTCTTTTAATTCTTTTCCTTCTTCTTTTTATTTTCTTTTTTCTTCTCCTTTGTCTCATTCTCTTTCCCGTTTCCGACTTCCTCTCCTTCTTCTTTTTTTCTCTTTTTTTCTACTTTTTCTTACTCTCTGTCTTGTTCTTCCTCATCCATCCTCCATCCCCTCCTCCACCCCTTCGCGATGGGAGCTTCACCAGTCTGACCGTTCCCACTCTCTATCTGTCCTAGACGATACTTCGATCTCGACCTACCCAAATAAGATCTTTTGCAATCGTTCCGACTCTGCTGGTCTGCTCGCCCCTGCCCGTATTGATGTAACTTGGGGCTAAAGTCTCTCCAGCTTCATCGTGGTCATCTCTACCAAGGACCTATTTTGTATACACTAGAAAGTATATTTGAGAAAAGCTGCGATTGTATGTTTCTTTTAGTTTATCTGGCACGCACATTTACTACCACATTATTTACAATAGTGTGCATTCAACACTGTAACAAGTTTCGTTGACGTTAAATAATTTGTCATGCATGCGCTATTAAGTTTTTAGTGATGCTACAAGATAATATTAAATGAGAGTGACAATTAAGGAAGACTGGCATATGTGGGAAAATCAATGACACACAAACAAAATGTTAAGCGGCAAAGTGCTCAATGCGCGGTTCTCAAAGTTGCATACTCACTTCCCCGCACCAAAACACATTTGTTTCGTTGAATCATTTGCTCTTCTTCCAAGAGTAGACGTTTTTGATATAACAAAACTTGTTCCCGATTTAGACTACGCATTTAGAAATTGTATATACAGCAATGGTAGTTCCTCTTGCGATAAGAAATGTTAGATTTATGTTGTTCCGACACACAATTAGGGTAAACGCATAATAGAGTAGAACTTTATTGTTGGATAATCTGTTGTTTTCACCTACTGTTGCTATTAGGTGAACCAATATAAGATGCATTTTAAAGCAATTTTGTCATGAACATGTGTAATAATAAAACATATCTTTGGCTGTAAGTCCTATCATAGCTTTGTGTCCTTCAATTGTTCTGACAATGACGGGTTTTTCCTTCTGATTATTCTAAACATTCTACAGCCTAACTAACTGCCGTATCGTTTTCAGAACAAAACAGGACACTTGTCATTGCATTCGTAAAACCTTGTTACGTATATTCCCACGCAGAAGTGATTGACTCCCATATTTTTACATATAATGATGTTGACAATGCATATCATTCTTGAAAAATATTATTTGCATCAATTTAATAACGTCTTTACAACTGTAATTATTCTGTTAAATGTATTTATTACGTCGGCTTTCCCCAACCTTAGACAGCATCAAGGGATGGATGGCCAATCAGGATGTTCAGGCACTTAGCACTTTTATTTCCTCTAATTAGCACCACTGTATAGCACCTTTTAAATCCAGACCTTGATCTGATTTTTAAAAAGTTTAATCTGCACCACATTCATGTTGTGTATAAAGCCCAACGTCCCTTAGGTCCTACATTGTACGCGTGGGCATCGCGTATGCTGATCAATAGTTTCGGAACTTTCACGAGCTTCCAAAAACAGAAGTGCAAGAAAACGCCCAAAACGATTCCTAGCCAGTAAAACCTAGACACGTGCCTACTTAATAAAGGTAACAGGAAGAAATATTTTCACTGCCTTTTTTAAACTGGGTTTTGTGAATCAAGTTCTCTCGCATCACATAAATTAGTGATTTCTATTAAGCATCATTTACTTAGAACTAAAACAACTTATGCTGCTGAAATTTGTTTTTGTGTGCGCTGACTTCGAGCACAGTTATTGTTTGAAAAAAAAAAAAAAATTATCTGTCTTGGTGGAAACCGTAACTTATGCAATTTCAAACTGTGTCAATTATCCATGCCACTTAGAAGATTCAAAAATGTTATTTCTTACTGTTTCAAGTTATCATATTCGTAGCTTCCTTGTCAACATAACCGTTGTCTTAATAGTTATAATATGTGTGTTCACATGTAATAATAATAATAACAACAACAATAACAATAATCATCATCACCATTACTATCGTCATTGTCAACAGTGCAACAATACTCCAAAGTGGGATTATGCACTTATAATTTATATGGACGAAAAATAAGAAGGTTTCGCGAAAGAGGGGAGCAAGTTTAGTCACCAATTAATTGTTCAACCAAACATGTAGTGCGGCAAAAGGTTTTACAGGATATTAACTGGGGTAAGACCACATTTAAATTTTACATAGGCGGCCATTATAACGTTTCCTTCATTTCCTGCTAAATTTTTCGAAAAATTTTCTTGAACATTTCACAGCATATTTAACATCCATTGACACAATTGCTGTGGAAACCTCGTAAAATTATCATACCCCAGTTTTCAGAAAAATCCACCCAAACCTGACACCCCTCAATTTCGCCCCAATCTGGTGACGGATTTTGAAATATTGGTGCGTTCTGCAAAATAGCCACTGTGCGAATACGCGAGCGACTGGTGTATGTTTATTGTTACCTCGTGAAAGATCTAATGTAGTAGTACATTCAGTATTCACTGGACTGACATGTGCCATGCCAAAGTGCTCGAAAAAAATTCACACATGACACCAAAACGGTATTTTCAAGGGCACTCTTTCGGTCGGTAATGGCCGACGAATCCTTAATGTGGTCTTACCCCAACTGCCAAATGGGACTGCCTATCGAGGCCCAGTGTCCTCTTCAACGTGGTTTGTTGGCTATGCGTGTGCTGCCATCTGATGGATAATGTCATAGTAATATATATGGTGGCACCACTTGTAGAGCAAATGGAGAATTACATTTAACATGATTACAACATACTCTAAATCGAAGTGAACAAATTCACAATTGCCATATCTACAACAGCCGAACAAGTTTTTCATGCACCAAATGCATAGCGGATATATTATTCTTAATTGTTGACATAATTTTTCAATTATAATTGATTACTAGAGGCCGCCACTGGAGTTCGAACGCATTTCCCGTCCAATTCGAGACGCTGTTTTTGGCTAGTTTGCGCGGATCCAGATTTATTCTTGAATGTTTTTTTGAATCTCTAAGTATTTCTGTTAACGCAGGACAACTCTCAATCTACGAAACATGGTAGACGAATGAATAAAGGTAAACATTATTGCAGTAAAATTACTAAACTTAGCCTTGGCCTTTGCTATAGGTATGTCAACAAAACATAGAATTTGTTATATCATCATTTAAATGGTGCCACACGATGGATAATAATATGTAGTTTATTACCCTTTTTGATTTTTTTGATATCTTCAATATTTACGGCGCTATTGCCTTTTCAACTTTTAAATCTTAAAATGGTGGCATTTTTGTCTAGTAATTTTCAGTCCATTTCTTGTGAGTTGTGGCAAGTTGTGCACAGGCTGCACGAGGACTGCATTTAATTGATGTGAAATCAAAAATGGTGCAACCCTTAACTTAAGGAAATGTCAATTTTTGGTGACCTTGACTTGACCTTCACAGTTGACCTACATTCCACTTTTGATCTAGATTTGGCCCACAGCATGGGATTAATTCCTATTAATGACATAATTTAGCTGAAAATTAATTAGGAAATGAGCACTGTTATCGTTTGAAGTATGAAAATTGCCAATATAATGACTTTAATAGTATGTAACCTTTAAACGGCTATTAGAACTTGACCTACTTACTTGACCTATATTTCACATTTGACCTATATACTGGAATATATGGCTTAATTAATGAATAAATGCCAATTTGGTGACCTTGCCTTGACCTTCACCTACATTCCACGTTTGACCTAGATTTGACCTACATAATGGGATTAATTCCTATTAATGACATTATTTAGCTGAAAATGAATTAGGAAATTGGCAGTTATCATTTGGATGCAAAATTGCTAATACAATTACTTTAATGCTATGTAAACTTGTAAATGGCTATTAGAGCATGACCTGTTTATTTGACCTATATTTCACATTTGATCTGTGTACTGGAATTAATTGCGTAATTAATTAATAAATGTGCACACTGGGCTTTTGTCAAAGATAATAACACATAAACTTTAATGAAGTGTGACCTTGTAAGTACAAACTTTTAATACAATCTACTTTTTGACCTTCTGTTTTCCTTTTTAATTATATACGAACATTAATTGCATAATCTAGCTGTAATTAATTAATAAATGAGCACACTGTAACTTTTGAGGGATGGATATCGTCAATATATCAAATGTATTTTCAACAGTATCAATTTTAACTAGATTTCATATTTGACCTATGTATTAGAATAAATTATATCATTTATCCTAGTAGTACGAATTAATTCAGAAGTGGCGTAATCAAAGTTTGAGGGATGGAAGTTGCCAATATATAATTTAATTCTATGTAACCTCATACATGCCTCTTTTAACATGGCCTACTTATTTAACCTAGTGCTTACAGTTGTCCTATAAATAGGGATTAGTAGAATAATATTTACCGGACCATTTTCTGCCTTTGAGGACCTTTTCCTGAACAGTGCCTAGCAGATTTACGTCAAGTAATGGTGTGGGAGGTTAAAGTTAACTTGGCCCCTATAACTGAGTGTGAAAAATCTTACAGCATGATATAATTGGAAAAAAACATCAAGGCAATTTATTATAACATAAACAGTGCAGCACCATTCATAATTTTACAAAGAGGTCATTCCATGTGAACGCAACAAAAATTCCTGAAATTTGTTGCCCTCATCTCTTAGATTTTAAAATAAATCAGTTTGGTGAAAGTCTTTGGTAAGATAAGCAAGAATCCAAAATTTTAGTGTTCTAGCTCAAGTAGTTTTTGAGTTACGGCAGTTTGAAATTTGGGCCATTCTTCTTGAGAAGGAAGCATGGAAGGGTATTGAGAGTTACTTTTTATTTGTATTATAGGACTGGTTTATGTCTAGTAAAAGTTTCATAACAATATCTTCTACCCCACATTGACTTTTTAGCATCGGAAGTTGGCTAATTTTATAGATATATATTATAACATAGCACCTTTGAGTGTGTGTACATTCATAATTAAGACAGTCAGACATGTCGTATTGCTCTGATAATACACACTGGTATGCATTGATAGCAAATATTTACAACAGTTAATTAAGGCATCTATATTTACCTCGCAATCAATGCCTGAAAACCCTCTCGTGAATCGCAAGAGATTTATTGAAAAATTTGGGGCACGTTAATGTCCAAAAGACTAGGTTATTATATATTATATAAATGTTCATAATTTCACGATAGGTAACGTGCATAAGTCCGTGAAACATGCACTTAAGTAAAGTTCATAACTTCACAATAGGTAACATGCGTAAGTCCGTGCAATATGCACTGAAGTATAGTTAATAATTTTACGAGGAGCAATGTCTACAATTCCCAGTTGAATAGCAAATTTCATTATGTGAGCATATTTTAACTGCACATAACTGCCAGTTGAGCAATGGATGTGAAGTAAGCATAACTATATAGCTGCACTACCCATTAAATTCTGCTGATATCACAGGTCTGCCAGTTGTTGAAGAATGGAAACATCCTAGTAGCGCCGTCTACAATTCTTAAAGTCATACAGCAATGTTCTTCAAGTGTGCACATTGTTATTGCACATAAATTCGATTTGAGCAATTGATATGAAATGACTACTATGTCAGACACTTCTGAAGAGATCAAAGAGCTTTGTCAATTCTTGAAGAGTTGACCCATGGGAGCACTTGCCATCATTGTTGACATTGGTGCAGACCCACAGCTGTTTCCTGTTAGGCACAGAATCATTGCTAAGGTCAGTAACCATGCACACAGTTTACACCATAAGTTTAGGGGTTAGGACACAGTTGGACTTCCTGCTTTGTTACGAAAAAAGTGCAATGTATTTTTGAGAAATGATTTTTTACAAAATTCACCTGCTGTGACATCAATGCATTTGAGTAGTCAGATTTGCCAGTGTTATTGAAGAAGCTGTTGACAGTAAAATGGTGCATTTTTAGCTGATTTTATTAAGCGGAAGGGTATTTGGCAGCAATTTGGCTAGTTTACCCTTTAGGTGGATTACCGGTACAACCTGCATCAATTCGTAAATATTGATGGTTGTCACACATAGAGGCATTTTATGAGAGCTAGAAATTTTAGATTTTAACTAAACTCGACCAGCATGTCAATGAGATGATAATAACAGCAGATGAAAAGTTTAAGAAATTTTGTAGTTCAGGTTTTCTTATAATCACACAAAACGTTAACATGGTCGCCAATGGGAAAACTAACAGTGTGCTGAGGCCTTTAAAGCAGGCTTAGGTTGGAAAAAAGTATTTGGATCACAGTAAGTATTTGTCTGTGAGTATACAAAATGTTGCAGTGATGCTTGACTTACGAGAATTAAATAATTTTCAATAAATTTCAGTCGGTACTGCTTATAACACTTCAGAATATTCAATGATAGATACATAAAATGAGTTACAATTACAACATTTCACAATACGAAAAATTAAACTATCAATTGAGCAAGAAACAAAACTTTAACAAATGTAATATTAAAAACTTATTAACAAACAGTTTTATTATAACTACATTTCCAACAATTTGCTCCAAGAAATTTGAGATGAAAAAACGTAAATTTTACAAAACGTTTTGATATTGTAACTTATCTTTATTCTTCACCACAAGGTACAACAATTCCTGAGTATTTGTAGCATGAAATACAAACCACAAGATATTATGATTCACATAAAAACACCACAAACAAAACTAAATTTTATTAACATCAAAAAAATGGATAGTCAGCATGACTATAGATTGAATTATAAAATGTGAATTATAACAATATAGTGTTACAGGTGTGAGATGATGCAAATTAAGTGGAAATATTAACTGTTCGTAATTTCTATCATACAAAATACTGATATAGATACAATAATAATATTCACGAATTAACTTTTTTTAACACAACTTACTAAAAATGAACTGTTGAAAATGTGGATTGTTCAGATTAAGAACGTATTCGTATTGATTAAAAAGGAAGTAGAACTCACAGATTATCATGACATCAATAGACACTGCTGTAAATTTCACTGTTTCGAAATTTCGTAACTTGTCCTAAAGATATTGATTACTAGATAACACTATTGCAATTTTAACTTTCTAACATTTATCTTATAAAAATGGGGATGGCACAGATTACAATATCGATCGCGTGTACGTTAAAATGTTGCCATGCATTAATTATAAATAGCTGCTAATACCCTGATCGACATGCAAAAAGCATCAAACTGGCACACTACCGGTCATCTTAGATTAGTCTTCCTTGTGTTCTGCATGGATATACAAGGTTCATATTTATACCATATGAAAGCTAGGATTCTAGTTTCACAAAGACACCTAAGCATTTTTAAGATACACGCTAAAATATAAATATTTTTATAAATAAACACAATGCAAAGTTCACCAACCTTAATCTTGCACAGCCTTATACAATGTAACAGATTTTACCCGCTGAACATCTCCTGATGGCATTCATTGGTGAATATAAATGACAACTGTAAACAAAATTAGTATGCATATCGAGATCCACGCCGTTTTCCGAGACCATGTGATCCAGCAAATCGACTACGCGGCAAAAAACCTGCGCCATTTCTGGAACGCATTAGACCGACACTGAGCTGTGCTGTCGCCTAGACTTTGACATACCTATCTTTGCCTTAGCCTTTGGCAAACTTTAGCTGCAGTCTGGGTTTGGTAAAAAAACAAAAGAGGCAAGAAGAGCCAAAACGAATTAAAAACCAAGAGTCTAGACCAAGTCCAAGACCCAAAAGGCTTATAGTATAGACTATAGTGATTCTATTGGGGCAATACCAAACAGGCGCCGGAAGTGAGGGGGTGGAGTCCCAATGTATTTGGTGGGGGGGTTGGATATAGGATAGACCCGCCAATAGGATGGGGCCTAGCTGTGCCTTTTGTGGATGCATTTGGAGGTTTTTGAAAAGCCTCAAGGGGGTTTGGGGAGCCTTAAGGAGGTATTAATTTCATTAGGACACCATTGCCAGGCCCAATACCACAGCAAAGGGCCAAGGCTCAATTTCCCCAATGCAAACATTGTATATTCTCACTTGTATTATAGTTAAACTTGTTTGGTTGTCTTGTTTTGTATATATATTGTTATCAATGTTCTGAATAAATGTTCATTCATTCAATGACTAAGGGAGTGACTAGAGACACAACAATTAAGTCAGCAGGATTTGTTAGGTTTTGTTTGGCCATCTGAACTCAGATGATGCTTCTGACTTAATATTCTGCTAATTTTTTTTACAATACTGGTCTTGGAGACTTAACTGGAATTAGCACAGAGCTTAGAATGTTAGAGTTTAGATTGCTGGCTTTATAGATGCACCATGCTGTTCAAATTAAGACCTAGCTGAGCCTTCAAACTATCATGAGTCACACCCACGCTGTACACCTACGTTCTCCATTAAATTAAACTTCTAAAGTGTTCCACAAACAAACTAACACAAACTGGGACATTGGCTTGACTTACTTTGACCTAAACTAGGCCAAGGGGATGGTTATAATTTACCAGGGTGGCTGGGATATATAGGGAATTAGGGATGAGCTCATTTTTAAACCTGGATTTTGGGTGTGTGCCAGATTTTGGGGTGGGTTGATCAATTGTCAGAGAAAATTGTTAAATAATGCCAATAATAAGTTATTTGTACAAAATGTGGTCAGATTCCAATGGACATGATTTTGGGATTGCTCCCTAAAATTGAAATTGTATACTGACATTTGGCTACAGTAGAATGATTACATATATAAATAGAAAAAATAAAACATCTTAATCACACTGCAACTTTGTAATTAGGTGCAGATTTGCAAAGAAAATTTACTTTGTTATTCAGAAAAGAATATCATGACCTTGATTAAAGTTGGGCCATGGTACTGTTCCATCCGTGATTGCACTATGCGCCCATGCAAGGCCAGGTTAAATATGTACAGGTTTCTGTGTATACAGTTCTCCCTGTTTCATCAGGTGCATGATAATTATTAATGATCCTGTTTTTCCATAGGGGATAGTATACTGTTTACCCTAGCTATTAGTTAATATAAAAAGTAAACACTTGAATGCTTCAGGGGCTGAGAATACAAAATGAAAATTTTCAGTACACAATCTTCCAAGCCTGTTGTTAAGACAGTGCTCTTTGTGGACACTTCCCCTTATCAGCAGCACCCCCTTTGAGTTGCCCTCTCCCAGTCCCCTGGAGGACCTTCGCCCTAGCCTGCACTAGGCAGGGACATTTATCAGGAGATAACCTGTGGAGCTGCATGCATAGAAGCTGCTCTTTGCCAGTTATCTGTCCGCTTAACCTAGACAGTTCTACTCCTTGCCAGCCTAGTGGCCTGCTCAGGTTGTGATCAGTGACACTGTGACACTGGCCATGACAATGAGATGACATCTTGAGCAGTTCTCATCGTGATTTGACTTGTTATTAACGTCAAATATTTTCATCAAAGTGTAGACTTTCTTGTGCACAAATTACATTTCTGAGGAGGAACATTGTACGTTGTACATCAGCTGCTGTAGCCATGGGTAGAGTCGTCAACATAATTGGTTTGCTAATGGTTGTAGTCGCAATGTCTGGTCAGGTCCAAGGTAGGTACCAAATTGTTATCAACATCTTCATTTCTTCTTTTCAGTACACTATATATGCGTCATCATTAATATTCATGAGACTATGTTATATAGTTTGTATACAAATTTGAAATTGTCATTGTTTATATAAAGTTCTATATGTGCATAAAACATATTCATAAGGAATTTACATCAATTAGACCAATCTTTGGCATATTAATAATTAATTATTTTACATTCATTATGCTTTTAAAACTTTACTAATTCGCATGCCATCTTAATGTCTCCCTCTGGCAATGAATGCACATATATACACACCTTTTTATAATGTTATGTATACCAGCCTGCTGTTCTAGTCATTCATTTAATATGGTACACTTTTATGAAGTCCAAGATTTATTAAATGAAGGGTGCCTGCCTTCAGAACACAACTGTTAGTTGTAGTGCCAGATTTTGGCAAATGCAGAACTCGCAGGCAAGTATATAAACAAGTAGACCTACGTACAGTTCGTACATACTCTGAAATTTCTTTATCTGAAATGCTGAATGTATTTGTACATGTATATACATATATATATTTGTTTGTATATTTTTTAGTAAAAAAACAAACTAAGTTATGTTTTGTTATTTTTATCTGCTGTACAAACAATAAAGTACATAGTTAATTGGAATCTGGGACAAAGACTTATTCAAGTCGTTGGTCATAAAAACCTTACTAACCAAATCACACAGGAAAAAATTCCTTTATATGTATGTGAATAGTACGCTAAATCACACAATTCAGTTTTTATTTTATTTTGCTATATTTTATTGTATTTTTAAGTTCTTGATGGTAAATTAATAATTAATCATATATGCAAAGTGGACAAAAAATGAACTTTTAAAGTATGTGACCATGTTTTAATCTCACTAATGTTATGACAGTGAAATGCGTCCATTGAGCCGCAAAGGACTCTGCATGGGGAGTTTCTAAACATGTATAAAGTGTTAAAGAAAAGAAAAAGTTGCTACCCCAAGCAATGAGACAAATTAATGGAACAAACTTAGCTAACACAAATGTCAATCAAACTAGAAAGCTCACGTAGGGAATTAAAAATAAATACTGTGTTATTAGATTTTCCCGTTTTTCGCATTGTAGAGTTTTGTCAATTGGGATTTTGTCCTGTGGGATGTTCTCAACAACATATGGTGTAGAACTGCATGACATCATCAGAGATTACATAGTAGTACTATTTGGGCAAGTGTGATACTATTTAATTAGTTGAAACCTTTGAACAGGTATTTAATACTGAGCAGGTATTTAATACATGTCTAAACAGGGGGCGCAGTTCATTGTCAGACATGTTTTGCTCAGTTTATTTCCAAAGTCCATTCGTGTTTACTTCCTTTGTGTAGAACAATCAGTATCATCCATGCTGATGAAGTCAATGTTCGTTTGAAGTAATACAATCTGTCTCTAATCAGCATTGTTTAGTGTCACTAGATGTTGGGACAAACCTAGTTGTTGGATACATTTTAATTACTAAAGCAACCAGCGATATAGGTAAATTCTGTACAAATTAGGGGCAACATTTGACAGTTGCAAAATTCCATGAATGGATAGAAGATCTGGTTTCTTGGTTGTTGACTTTGTGCATAGTTACCTCTCAAGATACTTGTTTTCGTGATCTGTATATTTACCCCGGTATATACTGTAACCGATCACAAAAACAAGTTTCTTAATTGACAGGTATCTATGTACAATAGTTGCAAAATTGTCTGTGTTGACCAAATGGAATTATTATCTAAAACCAGACTACTACTTTAAATTAGACCGATAAAAACAACATTGTGAATTAATTAACACAAACTGCCCAGACATTTCTAATTCTATCACTATTACAAATGTGGTGAACCACAAATATCAGTGCTTAGGGGAAGGCAGTGATAGTTAAGCCACTGGGTTAGTTGAGCCACCCATGTTTCCCAGAAAACTACAGCAGGGACAGTTGTTTGGTTCTAACTACACTGTAGTGATAGAACATGTTAGTGGATCATGATTGACATACATCATATAACAGGTGTCATGACAGTTCGAAAATAAGAGCTAAAAGTAAGTTTTTTTAATGTTTAACAACACTTTTAGTGATTGTGATTAACATTTGCTGGTGTGTAAATTATTAAAGCATGTCACCATATGTTACTATTCTTGCAATTATAACTTGTTTAACTAAGCATTGGTAAGATATTTATTTTTTATCGATTAGAAAATAAATGGGAAATTCATTATAATAATATTATACTTAATGTCGAAATGGGGCTAGTTGAGCCATACCAGGGGGGAGTTAAGCATTTGGTAAGGAACAAAGATGTATATGCTTTACTGGAAAATTCATCATAGAGTTTATGTGTTTGTAAAAATTGGGAATTTGGGACATCGGATAGCTACAGAGCATCATACATGCAGTTTGCAATGGACCTTTAATTGTATCTTAGGTGTGTTGATTTATAAATTATGCGTTTTAACTATCAGTGATTTTTTGTGTACCCATTGGATAGATAACATAGTTGTGTTGGCTGAGTCATGAAGTTTTAGCAGAAGGCCTGCGTAAATCAAAGCATTTACCAACTGTGGGTCAACGTACCCCACATGTAGTGCTAGTTGAGCCACTTGACCAGCCCTCTTTGAATTAGTTATATCTAGTTATCTGTTCAGGTTAGACATATTTTATTTGTCGCAAGAGATCGACAAATAATCATAGTTTATGTGGGTAAACACAATTGTGACTTAGAAATATGAGTTTGTCATAGATATTAAAAATAATAAAAAATAACTCCAATAACATGGCCTTCCCCTAATTGCCAGAGCTCTTTGATATACAGATAAAGCCCACTAAGATCAAAAGTATTAATTTGTAGTACCAGTGCTGATTAAATTGGTTATAATTATCTATGTCAGTAATATAATTGTTTGATCTATTTTTGTATGTTAATAATGTTGACACTTATGCAGTTATAACAGTAATATTATTAAAACAAATCACTACAACATGTTTATTTTGTAATTAGTAAAATAACGGTAATATTAAAAATACCACAGTATATTTCCTATTAAATGTAATCATCTATGATTAATACATTAAAACACAAAATATGACATGCAATTGATGCACTGTATAATTTTGTTGATGCAAATTGCCTTTAAAAATTATTGCCTCTTTCAAACGATCATGGTTAAGAAGAGGGTGTAGTTCCAGGCTGCAGAAGTTTGTAGATTCGTGTCTTTACATGGGTTACGGACACTTATTAACCACAGACACGATGAGGTGTTGACAAGCAAGTACGTACCAACAGGTACACAATAATAGTGTCCTCAAATTAACTTCTTTTTTTGTTATATGGTCCTTATATATAGTAACATGACAAACATTTGTCAGGATCCAGTCACATTTAGTTTGGGCTAAGTAGAATAGGAGACCTGGACAAATAAACGATGTAGCATAAAGTTCTGTTTTCTGTTGTGAGGTAAATAATTGGAAAAAGATCATTGCATGAATAAAAATTTACAAAATATGACTACCTTTTAACAGGTTATGTGTAACTATATATTTCAACAAATCCTGTATATGTTATTCATCACTGCATGTCTTTGTGAACTAGTTTTCTAAATTGTAAAATTACACAACTGTATTAAGATCTAAACAGTGTTACTTTGTGTAATTCCAGACAACAGTTATATTAACTGTTTTGTCCGCTGAGGGTATTAATACTAACATAAATTACATCCCAATATACAAAGCTTAATCTGTTGTGGTTGACTTAGGATAATATTTAATAGATCCATTTGAAACGATAAATTCCACGCACATTAAAGCATGCCAATTGGGAGCATAAGATCAGTGCTTCAATTCTCGCCTTTGCACCCCTGCTCCACCTAGTGGTCGGTGGGCTGCGCTGCGTTGACTGGAAGGGTGACTTCGTCGAGGAGGGTAACACGTATGTACCCTCAAAAGACACCCCGTGCAGACGGTGTACGTGTGATGACGGCATTCCCATACGCTGTGTCTACACAATCTGCTCGCCCCCTCCTTGCCCAGTCTACGAACGCATCGACGGAAAATGCTGCGAGGTTCGCTGCATTGAGGTGCCATCTAGTGGTGCAGCATTAATAGACCGGGCTGTGACCCCCGCCCCTGACCCCAGGAGAGGTAAGGGCTGCGGGTGTTTGTTGGTGGTTTCCCTATGCCCTAGGAGCATGCCCGGTGTGTTGGGTGGCTTTGAGAAAGCACGGTAATGACAGTGGCTGGACATGGGTGGTCAAGCAGCAGAGCTTACTGTGTAGATTCATACATAAAGGTCACTACCGGTAGTGGTTAAACATGTGTAGTATGTATGAGTAGTTATCACTAGACAGAACAACTACTTGGTGAGCAATAGTGGTCACTAAACAATGTTTGTAACTAGGCAGTAGTGGTCCTAAACACTGTTGGTAACTAGGCAGTAGTGGGCACTAAACACTGTTGGTAACTAGGCAGTAGTGGGCACTAAACACTGTTGGCAATTAGGCAGTAGTGGTCACAAAACAATGTTGGTAACTAGGCAGTAGCCATCACAAAATAATGTTGGTAACTAGGCAGTAGCGGTCACAAAACACTGTTGGTAACTAGGCAGTAGCGGTCACAAAACACTTGGTAACTAGGCAGTAGTGGTCACAAAACAGTGTTGGTAACTATGCAGTAGCAGTCATAAAACACTTGGTAACTAGGCAGTAGTGGTCACAAAACAGTGTTGGTAACTATGCAGTAGCAGTCATAAAACACTTGGTAACTAGGCAGTAGCGGTCACAAACCAATGTTGTTAACTAGACAGTAGTGGGCACTAAACAATGTTGGTAACTTGGCAGTAGTGGGCACTAAACAATTTGGTAACTAGGCAGTAACGGTAACAAAACAGTGTTGGTAACTACTAACTAGGCAGTAGCAGTCACAAAACAATTTAACAAGATTGCCATCCAGAAAATTAACTCTAGATGGCAGGTGGACAAGGAAGCCTTTTGGTTTATCAAAAGTTCAATACTACGTGTATCCCGCCCTTTCAAGGTATGTGTCGATTTTATTTTTAAACATTCATGCTACTAGCACCAACACAATCAGGAGATAATCTGTTCCAATCATTTACAGTCCTTTGTGAGAATGATAACTTTCTTATATCTAATCTACACTGCTCCTTTACTAATGTAACTTCATGTCCTCTGGTCCTTCTATCTTTCTTAACTGAGAAAAAAATATTTCTATCAATATTTTCATAACCATTCAATGTTTCAACAATCTTCTATCTGATCTCCTCTCAATCTCCTGGTCTCTAGTGTTGTTAAATCGCATTTTTAGGCGTATTTCGTAACTAAGATCCCTCAGTTTTGGTATCATTTTAGTTTCTATATCCTTCCTGCGATATGGCCTCCATGCATGAATAGAATATTGTAAATGAGGTCTAACTATTGTTTTGTACAGCGGTATTATTAGCTCTTTTTCCTTGTACGTTATCATGTTTCGCCTAATTAATCCAAGGATTTGATTTCCCTTTGAAGCGGCAATGCCGCACTGCTCTGAAACCTTCATATCAGTACTAATGGTTAACCCTAAGTCCTTTTCTTTTACAGTAGTATTTAGTACAGAACCTCCCATTGTATATTGTACATCTTCGTTCCCATGTCCTGTGTGGGGGTATTTACATTTCCCAAAATTTAACATTTGCCATTTTTTTCAGACCATTTTATCAACCTGTCAAGATCATCTTGTAAATGCTGTCTATCTCCATCACTTTTAATCCTTCTAAACAATGTTGCATCATCCGCAAATTTCAACACCTTGTTATATCATCGTCCAAATCATTGATATATATTAAGAATAATATAGGTCCCAGTACTGATCCCTGTGGTACCCCACTCAAAACTGATTTCCAGTTTGAAGCCTCCCCATCAACTACTACCCGTTGTCTTCTGTCAATCAGCCATTTTCTATTCAGTTAATTAAACCATTTTCTATGCCATGGGCCTTTAGTTTATGCAGTAACGTTTGATGTGGCACTTTGTCGAAAGCTTTCTGAAAATCTAAGTAGATGATATCTACTGGTGATCCCTCGTCTACCCACTTAGTGATATCTTCCACAAAAAAAAAACATTTGTTAAGCATGACCTCGCTTTTAGAAACCCATATTGAGATGGGTTTAACAAGTTATGTTTAACAAGAAAATCCACCATGTGATCTTTAAGTAGTCTTTCAAATAATTTGGAAATCACTGACGTTAAACTCACTGGTCTGTAGTTCTCTGACTTGTTTCTGGAACCTTTTTTAAATAACGGTATAATGTTTGCTTCTTTCCATTCTAAAGGAATCACTCCCTCTTCTAATGACAAGTTGAAAACTGTTGCAAGTGGTATTCTACAATATCCAATAGTAGTTTGGGTGGAATCCCATCCACTCCAGGTGATTTATTATCCTTCATAGCCCTAATTTTCTTACCTACCATTTCCGGGGTTACAATTAACTGTCCTAAATGGTCTGATTCTGCCCTCTTGAACTTAGCCTCTGGTACTGGCAGCAAACAAATATCTTCCTTGGTAAACAGTGAACTAACCTTGTTAATTGCTAAAACTCACTGGCCTTGTGCATGTTCTCTACTTACACTAACATGTGCATTCTGTTGCTTGTACACAACATCCATGTGTTACCCCTTTCCTGGTTTACAACTTTACACTAACACACGATAGTGTTTCTGTACAGCTACAGGCTGGTTTTGGTTGTAGACACTCCTAGTCCTAAGAATGTTTGTAGTTCTTATTTCATATGAAATTGCTGTGTGGGGTCCTCCGATTGTCTTGTGTGTGTATTTTATCACACACTGTTGATCCTCTGAGGGTTCTGTGTATTAATTTGATGACATACTGGTGGATCCTCTGAATGCCTTGTCATTTGATGACATACTGAAGAATCCTTTGAATATCTTGTATGTTAATTTGGTAACATACTAGTGGATCCTCCGAATGTCTTGTATGTTCATTTGATGACATACTGATAAATCCTCTGAGTATCTTGTGTGTTCATTTGATGACATCAATGGATCATCTGAATGTCTTGTATGCTAATTTGATGACATATTGATGGATGCTCTGCGTGTCTTGTGTGTTCAATTAATGACATACTGATGAATCCTCTGAATGTCTTGTGTGTTCATTTGATGACATACTGATGAATCCTCTTAATGTCTTGTGTGTTCATTTGATGACATACTGATGAATCCTCTGAGTATCTGGTGTGTTCATTTGATGACATACTGATGAATCCTCTGAGTATCTGGTGTGTTCATTTGATGACATACTGATGAATCATCTGAATGTCTTGTGTGTTCATTTGATCAAGGCTGTGCAATGGTGTCATAAATGACATTTTGGAACAGCTTTTCCAGGGTATTCGCTATTCCATGACACTATTGCAATACTGTCACTATCACAATGACATTGCAATAGTAATAGAACTATTGCAGTACTGTGGCAATATAGTTACGACACTATCACAATGACATTGCAATAGTAATACAACTATTGCAATATTGTGGCAATAGTTATGACACTATCACAATGACATTGCAATAGTAATTCAACTATTGCAATACTGTGGCAATAGTTATGACACTATCACAATGACATTGCAATAGTAATACAATGATTGCAATACTGTGGCAATAGTTATGACACTATCACAATGACATTGCAATAGTAATAGAACTATTGCAATACTGTGGCAATAGTTACGACACTATCACAATGACATTGCAGTAGTAATACAACTATTGCAATACTCTGCTATATAGTATACTCACAACTGGAATATTCATGCTAGATCAAAATTTGTGTCACTGAAATCTCGTGTTCTAACGCTCTTGGCCTATTTTATTACACTGCCCGATCTCGTAGTGATTCATGTGACACGCTCTGGCTATACAGCGATTTTATACAGCGCAGATAAGATGCACAGTTTTAGACCTAGGCATCTTTGATAAGGTTTAGAATTTGCTCAGTCTATTTTTGTAAGTAATTCACTCAAAACAACTTTTCTAACAGTTTACTTGCAGTAGTTTGATGGAATATTTGTTAGAGATTTAACACATAGATATCTTACAGAAGAATATGATCAGGTTTTTGTTAAAATGGCAAAAGACGATTGGACGCACGATTAGTGCCCCCTGTCCTCAACAGCCACCTCTATTTGTTCGCCTCAGGTTCCCTGGATGTCATCATTGAGACCTGTTGTAACCTGGGCCAGCAGTGGTATGCCCAGAGTCACATCTGTAAGCCGTACCCGCGTCCCATCCGCGGCATCCCCAGTACTGACCAGGAGACATGTCTATCCGTCATAGAGCTGTGCTGTCTCTACAAGAAGGGAAACGACCACTGTGAACGAGGCAAGCAGATTGCTCGAATACGCAATAGCTGCAGTGGTCTGCACAGTCAGATCGGCAACGAACAGATACGGGTAGGTGTCGCAGTCGTTACAGAGGTAGTTATTTAGAGTTGTTCCCTTTCTTCAGTGGACAAATTAAGTTGTCAGTTACTCCCCAGGTGGTGCCACTGTAGTTAAATTTTCTGCTGCATGAAATACCGTAATTGGCAACAGCAGAGATTAAGTTGTCGCGGGAACGAGTAATGATGACAGTTGGTGCCCTTGGTTTGGTGTGTGGAAGCTAGTTATTGTTATCGTGTGTCATCGTCTGTGCTGCTTACAACTACTGGGGTTAGACCATACTTGATTTTACATAGGCGGCCATTATGTAAAAGTGCTAAAATAATTCACGTCACACCAAAACGCTATTTTCAAGGGGATTCTTTCACTTGGTAACGGCGGACGAATTCTTAATGTGGTCTTACGCCTGCTGCCTGCATCGACTCCTGTTTGAGGCATCGCCTATGTCTGTGAGAGACCGTCACATCACTGCTGTTTGCAGGAGTGTTGCACGTGCTGCACGCTCGGGGTATTTGCGAAGAACACGGGACTGAGCTGCTCCACGTTCAGCGCCACATTCTCAGCTCAGTGCAACAGTGTCTTCACAGAGTGCTGCCAAGGTCACCGTCAGGAGGCGCCATCTGAGGAGGACCCGCAGCCAATCGACCCTCCCGAGGATGACGACTGTGAGTTTGATGGCTTCGGTTTTTATTCGCATTCAACAACCATTTATTAGTTAATATATAGTAGAACTTATTTGACGCTAGTATGTCTATATCAGATGCATACAGCAGAACACTACTGTTAAGATGACTCTCAGCACTGGACGATACTGACTGCAATGGTGCAGTGACCATGTCAGACCTGCCTACCATTCCGGATTGTCCGGAATCATTCCGGTAATACACTTCAAATTACGGTATTTTGGAGAGGGATGAAAATATTACGGATTCTTTCGTTGTCATAATGGTCGTCAATCACTTCCGTGCTCCTCAAATTTAGCTTCACTTTATTCAACAGGTGGCAGCATATATATGCTGCTTGTTGTAACATGGTTTTCCTTCGCTGCTTCTGGTCGTAACATGACCAATAAAAAACAGTGTTACGACAAATTCGCATTTCCGCGCTCATGGCGCTCAAACAAGGAGAAGTCACGTTTATAACAGCATGCACGCAGACATGGCCCGCATTGTCAAGTTTAAAGAAGGGGGTCGGCTTTACATACTGCCGGATACGCGGAATATATTTTCCGATTTCACATGGTCATGACTTATGGTGATGGTGGTATTGGTGGCCGGGATAATTGCAGGTACTGACTACGTCGTTAGACTAGTACTAGTGTCAGACTGTACTAAGACAAAGTATTTATTGAATTTAGTCTATCATTTACAGGAATAGGCTTATATTATACTAGTAGAGTTGAGTAGACTAGACAATGTCGACGACTAGCATAACGTAATGGTTTTGCCGTCCCCCGGCACAACTTTGTCAGTTTGTGTTTGTTGTTGACTTTGATCTAGTCAAGCTACTATACTGTGTAGTCTATAGCCTGGCCCTAGGTATACCGGCTACTAATATTAATCCTAATGACACCACAAATAGACAATGACGTGATGCATTGTTATAATTTGTCATGTTTTTGTAGTCAGCATGCTGTTTTTAACATTTTCATAAAATCTTAATTACAATGTGTATAGACGCATTTATATTACAGTTACGCTTGTCCACGTTTGATTTCCACCAATGCTGGTTATGAACATCTACCTTAACTTGTTAACTGAACACTTCAAAACACCTCATAGTTTATTAGAGACAATTATGTTTTGGATGCAACTATCGTCATAGTCACAGTATTAAAGTATTATTGACAGTGGTGTTCTTTTCCTGACAATATCTGACACGATTCTGAACTATTACTGACAGCAGGCCTGTATTCCTGAAAATCAGTGTAAATGGGAAGATGGATTACTGACAGGAAGTTTTTGGGGTAGGCAGGTCTGCCATGTTAGCTGGACTAATTTTGTATACTTATGTATATATGTATACATATGTATATATATATATACAAAATAATTTTTATGTTATGGAAATAATTTGGGACTGTCACAGGATGACTTTAATTGCGATATAGCTGTTTTACTGAGATGTCTGTAAAACAAGGCTCAGCTGTATTTCCAAAAGTATAATTATAAATCAATTAATTACATTGAATTTACTGTGTGAAACCATCTTCTCTTCAATGTTAGGTGCAAATAAGTCACTTTAGTGTTTATAGAATCTGTTGAATGTAAATTTATACAGTGGAAACAGCAATATGATAATACTATAGTACTGTGGCACTTAATTATTGTTATTATTACTATTATTGAAAGGCAGATATTAAACATGAAAACTAGACATAGTAAAACATGAAGGTTTACATTTAATAAAGAATGTAGCAAAACTTCAAGAAATGTGACAAATGTCTCTTGGGTGTGCGACATGACTTAATTGAAATTTAACTTTGCCCATTTCTGTGCCTGACAGCCGAAGACATCGATGAGTGTGCGAAGTTCCCGGGCCAGTTGTGTGCCCACAATTGTATCAACACTGCCAGTAGCTACCGCTGCACCTGTCAGCCTGGATTCACTATACAGGCGGACGGCCGAACATGCTCCCAAGATGGTGGGTTCTTCATACAAGTTTTTACTTGACTTTTACTTAGTTGACCCTTCACTGTCTTGTGTGTTCCACTCATCCACAGAGTTGCTGAATTGTGTCAGAAAATATGCATGAGATCATGTTTGCCAACATGACAACAGATGGCAGCATGTCAGTTTGCCAAAGGGACACCAGGTGGTAGCACTTTTAGTCATTCAAATTTCCACGGAGACAACATTTAATTTACATCACTGATGATGATAAGAATAATGTTGCAGATTTCTTAGGCACTGGTTTTCACCCAAGCATATGCATAAGTATATCAACATGTGCTTGAAAATTAGCGAGAAACTTAGAAACTCAGCTCCATCTTGACCTGTTTAAAGCACAGCGTACCGCTATTAGTAGCCGGAATTTAGTGTCACATTTGGTTTGATCACACCATCTTTTAATTCCTCTTTTTAATTATCCTTTAAATTTTTGTTTAAAAGCTACACTAAGGTTTATCTGGCAAATATGCCCAAACCATCAGAATCTTTTGTCTCTGATGACATCTGTGATGCATCCTGGGATTAATATGTCATATCCAATCAGGCTATTTTGCAACCTATCTGCACTGGTAACACCTCTGATAGCCCACTGGGTGTAAGTTAAAATCAAATTAGTCAACTTTGTGTGGGATGTTATTCTATGTTTAGTAGTAGCACCAAATAAAAATGTGTGAACCGCTGTTAAGAATGTGGTTGTTCCTACAACTTTAATGAAGCTATTATTTAGGTTTAAATCTTGTGTTGTGTTTTTTTTGCCATGTGAATTTTCATGTAATCTGTAGCCCATGGTTTTCAGGGGACTATATATATCTTACATTATAGTCATTTGCCTGTGCATCAGTAAATGTCCTAGTCTCATAATTAGTTAATTACACCCTCATCAAGATCAACATATTTGGTTAAAAAAAAACATTGACAATGTAACTGCATTTTCAATAATGGTTAATCTTTTTAAGGGTTCTAACCAGGTTTAGATTTCTTTCATCTCGAAGACAAGCATCTCTAGTCCACACCTGGGGTTATAATGTTGTAGAAAAGTACATTTTGAATAAAAAGAACACTAATCAGTAAAGAAAAAAGAAAAAATTCCACACAACCGGGGTAATTCAATTATTGTTGTCTCAGTGGAGTACAAACTTGAAAGGGAAGATAATGCACCTGGGTAGGGGTATGACATTTCACCCCGCGTGCAGTGCTACTGCTGCTATGATTTATTTCTTTGCAGTTGGCATGTCTCTCACTGTAATGGGATTAATCTATGGGAGAGAACATTCTGTTGTCTGACAGATAATGGGAAATCAACCTAAGCAGGAATAAATCTCAGCTAGATATAACCATTAAGAACATTGTAACAAAACAAGGCTGATTTGCAAAAGTAATCCAAGCCATGCCTGGTAACTGTTATTTCCAAGCATTTCGTTCCTGTGGCATTTGCCCTTGCAACATGTTACAGCCCCTATCCCACACCGAGGCCAATTTTCTTTGTTTCTGTGTCAATTTACCTACACACTATTTGTGTTATGCCAACAGAAATACAAATGGAAATGTACCACAGGGACACATGCGCAACCGGCCAGTTGGAAGTGAGCCTAAAGAGACTGTACATTAACTCTTGAAACCTGGTCACCATCAGTGAGTTGGTGGAATTGCATTAGTTAAACTATTACTTGATATTTTCAGCCATTTTGGTATGAAATTTGCATCATTTATATGCCTTGTGCATATAACTGCCTAGGCAATCATACATGGAATTTGGTGTAATATAATCCTTGATGTTGTCATAACCTCATTCCCACCCATAAAATAATAATTCTGGAACACTGGGTACAAATTTTGTTGTTTGGGTATTTGCGTCTAGGTATAATTCATTTATTTTTTCTCCTAAAAGTGATTCAAATTGCCGTGGTAACTTGGTTCCGTTGTCACTGGAAATGCGTGCTCACTACCAGGAATTGTGAATGAGTGCTGTTGAACCTAGTAGGGCAACAACCCCCCATAGGGCTCAAAATCCTTGGCTTACTTTCCCAACTTGAGAAACAACTGGTGCCTGGACAAACATGACGTAGCCAACTTAGAAATTAATTTGGTTAAATTAATGGTGTTTCTTTCAGTCACACATGCAGTTTAGATTCATTGTTTGAAGGTACCATTTACTATATACACTGTATATTACAAGCGAGACAAATGCCCATGTGTAGACACAAGTTTGCATATTTATCCTCGGCCTCTACCCTTCCCTCCCTGTGGGATCTGCCCCGGGCACAGACATCTGTGTACACATGGCTGCAGTCTGGGAAAGAATCTTATCTCCTGACACTAGAAATCTGTAGTTGCACCATAGCTTACTTGTAAGTGCACTTTCCTGGTTGATTTGTTATCTGTTTTACACAGCAGTTGCTGTTTCCTGAAAAACTGAGCACTTTCCGTTTAGGTCCCTGGTACCTAGCTGGCAAGGTCTTCTGCAAGGTCTTGCAGAGGATATTTAACTTATATTGTAGACTTACAAAATGCATTTTTTATTATGCAATTTAATATTAAGATTAAACAAACATGAAAAATGGAGTGTTTACATGACTTAGAGTCCATAATATTGTTATGGCCTATTCTGTTGTTTGCGTAACAGATCGGTAGGATGAGCATTGTATTATGTTCTCTGTTCCTCTGATAACATGGCATTATAACCTTCCAGTTTGATAAATATGTCTGGGTGGCAGTGTATATTTACTATTAAAAAGAAGAATTATCTCCTCGAATATATGGATTTTAGAAAGCCCTCGGGTCTGGAAAGCTTCCTGAGTTCTAAAAAAGTGCCTGAGTTCTGGAAGGCTGCCTCAGTTCTGAAAGTTCTGTTACTTTTTTGTAATACAGTCATTGTCATGCCTGTATGCTAACACATTACAGAAGTTCTTTTCCCTTCTAACTTTGATGGATAAACATTAGAATGCATAATTTTGAAGCAAAGAAATATTTTAACAAATTATGGAGGCATGCCCAGACCTAGCAACGGTGTGTTTCGTGCCTAATGTGTTCGTCTTCTTCAGACTACCACCTCGCACCTTATTTTACCCAGGGGGACACTGCCCAGTGTATATGTGTGTGGTTTCAGAGTCAAGTGACCAGTGTGAACACGTCACAGTGTATGTATGTGTGGTTTCAGAGTCAAGTGACTGGTGTGATCACGTCACAGTGTATGTCTGTGTGGTTTCAGAGTCAAGTGACCAGTGTGAACACGTCACAGTGTATGTCTGTGTGGTTTCAGAGTCAAGTGACCAGTGTGAACACATCACAGTGTATGTATGTGTGGTTTCAGAATCAATTGACCAGTGTGAACACGTCACAGTGTATGTATGTGTGGTTTCAGAGTCAAGTGACTGGTGTGATCACGTCACAGTGTATGTCTGTGTGGTTTCAGAGTCAAGTGACCAGTGTGAACACGTCACAGTGTATGTATGTGTGGTTTCAGAGTCAAGTGACCAGTGTGAACACATCACAGTGTATGTATGTGTGGTTTCAGAATCAAGTGTGAACCGTCACAGTGTATGTATGTGGTTTCAGAGTCAAGTGACTGGTGTGATCACGTCACAGTGTATGTCTGTGTGGTTTCAGAGTCAAGTGACCAGTGTGAACACGTCACAGTGTATGTCTGTGTGGTTTCAGAGTCAAGTGACCAGTGTGAACACGTCACAGTGTATGTATGTGTGGTTTCAGAGTCAAGTGACTGGTGTGATCACGTCACAGTGTATGTCTGTGTGGTTTCAGAGTCAAGTGACCAGTGTGAACACGTCACAGTGTATGTATGTGTGGTTTCAGAGTCAAGTGACCAGTGTGAACACATCACAGTGTATGTATGTGTGGTTTCAGAATCAATTGACCAGTGTGAACACGTCACAGTGTATGTCTGTGTGGTTTCAGAGTCAAGTGACCAGTGTGAACACGTCACAGTGCATATATGTGTGGTTTCAGAGTCAAGTGACCAGTGTGAACACATCACAGCGTATGTATGTGTGGTTTTAGAGTCAAGTGACCAGTGTGAACACGTCACATTGTATGTCTGTGTGGTTTCAGAGTCAAGTGACTGGTGTGAGAACGTCACAGCATAAGATTGTGTGGTTTTAGAGTCAAGTGACCAGTGTGAGGATGTCACATTATATAAGTGTGTGTTGTTTCAGAGTCAAGTGATCAGTGTGAGAACGTTATAGTATATAAGTCTGTGTGGTTTCATAGTCAAATGACCAGTGTGAACACATCACAGTGTATGCCTGTGTGGTTTCATAGTCAAGTGACCAGTGTGACCACATCACAGTGTATATATGTGTGGTTTCAGGGTCAAGTGACCAGTGTGAACACGTCACAGTGTATGTCTGTGTCAAGTGACCAGTGTGAACACGTCACTGTGTATGTCTGTGTGGTTTCAGAGTCAAGTGACCGGTGTGAAGACCGCAATCCTTGCCAGCACCTCTGTACGGACACGGGGGTTGCCATCGAGTGCAAATGCTTCGGTGGATACAGACTCAACTCTGATGAACGATCCTGCTCAGGTAGGTCATGTGACCCTAAACCAGTCATGAATGTGAACACATCACAGTGTGGATGCCCCTGCTAATTTTTCTTGAACCAGTCATTGTTTGTGGTTTTTTTAAGTTAGTGTTTGTACATTTTATTACAGGGAAAAAATTACAGTTATAGTGGAACCTCAATATTAAGGTCAGCCTTGGGACCAGGAAAAAGTGACCTGAATAATGAGGTGACCATATTAGCAGGACTAATTTCCTATATCTTATTGTTACAAAATAATTTTGGACTGTCACAGGGTGACCTTAATTGTGAGGTGGCTGTATTACCGAGGTGACTGTAAAGCAAGGTTTGACTGTACATTCAGTATCCACAGACTATATGTAGTGGTTTATATAATGTAACTTGGAAATGTTCCTCGGCATAAGTTAATAATGGTCACTTTTTAATTTAACAAAATTGCAACAGTTTTCATAATAAAAAAGTGATATCACATCGTCGCAGTTTGTGTAAGGTTTTAATACAGCAAATCCGCAAAATTAAATCTTTCTAAAAAGTGTCCCTTTGCAAAACTGTAAACGTTAAAGTTAGAGCCTTAGACTATCCTAGATGTACAGAAATATTGCAATATATGGAATCATCTCAGCATGTCAATGTCTGATATAAAACAAATTACTTTTAGCTGGCCTCAGCCCCCACCCTCAAAAGTATCTAAACATTGGTATGATATCAATATACTAACAGTATCGGTAAAAAGCGTAAAATATAGATGTCCAATGCCAGATGAAACTGCCTCAGACCCCCCTCCCCCAAGCAAAAGTAATTTGTGTGATGTCATACATTGAAGTTCTGAGATGACCCATAGCATAATGTATTGAGGAAGAACTATGCCTGATCTTGAGACCTTGAAGTGGCTCCACCTGTTGACAACGACACATAAATGTCCTGCGTTGCAGACATTAATGAGTGTCTTGATGGTACACACACCTGTCGGGCACAGCAGCGGTGTGTCAACATGGAGGGTAGCTTCTCTTGCGAGGGTATCGTCCGTCCTGAACCGCCCCAAGAGGCCACTGTTGACTGCGGCAATGGTTACGCCTTCAATCAACAGACAAACTCTTGTGAGGGTGAGTATGCCAGTTTAAATTTTTAACTGCAAAATGCCAACAAACTAAAGTCAAAATGTTATTAAAACTATCCTTTTTATAATCTTGAGTAGAATATATATGAATCCCATACTGTCAGAAATTCAGAGAATCAGAATCGATAACAAATTGCATTTTAAAATTGTAGTCTGTTATTTTGTTAAATCATTGCCATGATTTCAGATTGCTGTAACTTCTGTATGTATGGTCATAAAATAGTTTGTTTTGAAGAGAATTTGTAAACATTGGCACTATTACTGAAGTAGGTGGAGCAAACTGTAAACATTGGCAGTGTTGCTGAAGCAGGTGGAGCAAACTGTAAACATTGGCAGTGTTGCTGAAGCAGGTGGAGCAAACTGTAAACATTGGCAGTGTTGCTGAAGCAGGTGGAACAAACTAAACATTGGCAGTGTTGCTGAAACAGGTGGAGCAAACTGTAAACATTGGCAGTATTGCTGAATCAGGTGGAGCAAACTGTAAACATTGGCAGTGTTGCTGAAGTAGGTGGAGCAAACTGTAAACATTGGCAGTGTTGCTGAAGCAGGTGGAGCAAACTGTAAACATTGGCCGTATTGCTGAAGTAGGTGGAGCAAACTGTAAACATTGGCAGTGTTGCTGAAGCAGGTGGAACTAACTATAAACATTGGCAGTATTGCTGAAGTAGGTGGAGCAAACTGTAAACATTGGCAGTGTTGCTGAAGCAGGTGGAGTAAACTGTAAACATTGGCAGTATTGCTGAAGCAGGTGGAGCAAACTGTAAACATCGGCAGTGTTGCTGAAGCAGGTGGAGCAAACTGTAAACATTGGCAGTGTTGCTGAAGCAAGTGGAGCAAACTGTAAACATTGGCAGTGTTGCTGAAACAGGTGGAGCAAACTGTAAACATTGGCTGTGTTGCTGAATCAGGTGGAGCAAACTGTAAACAATGGCTGTGTTGCTGAATCAGGTGGAACAAACTGTAAACATTGCCTGTATTGCTGAATCAGGTATAGCAAACTGTAAACAAGGGCAGTGTTGCTGAATCAGGTGGAGCAAACTGCAAACATGGCAGTGTTGCTAAATCAGGAGGAGCAAACTGTAAACATTGGCAGTATTGCTGAATCAGGTGAAGCAAACTGTAAACATTGGCAGTGTTGCTAAATCAGGTGTAGCAAACTGTAAACATTGGCAGTGTTGCTGAGTCAGGTGGAGCAAACTGTAAACATTGGCAGTATTGCTGAATCAGGTGGAGCAAACTGTAAACATTGGCAGTATTGTTGAATCAGGTGGAGCAAACTGTAAACATTGGCAGTGTTGCTAAATCAGGTGTAGCAAACTGTAAACATTGGCAATGTTACTGAAGCAGGTGGAGCTAACTATAAACATTGGCCGTATTGCTGAATCAGGTGGAGCAAACTGTAAACATTGGCAGTATTGTTGAATCAAGTGGAGCAAACTGTAAACAATGGCCGTGTTGCTGAATCAGGTGGAACAAACTGTAAACATTGCCTGTATTGCTGAATCAGTTGTAGCAAACTGTAAACATGGGCAGTGTTGCTGAATCAGGTGGAGCAAACTGCAAACATGGCAGTGTTGCTAAATCAGGAGGAGCAAACTGTAAACATTGGCAGTGTTGCTGAATCAGGTGAAGCAAACTGTAAACATTGGCAGTGTTGCTAAATCAGGTATAGCAAACTGTAAACATTGGCAGTGTTGCTGAGTCAGGTGGAGCAAACTGTAAACATTGGCAGTATTGCTGAATCAGATGGAGCAAACTGTAAACATTGGCAGTATTGTTGAATTAGGTGGAGCAAACTGTAAACATTGGCCGTATTGCTGAATCGGGTGGAACAAACTGTAAATATTGGCAATATTGCTGAAGCAGGTGGAGCAAACAGTAAACAGGAGTATTGCTGAATCAGGTAGAGCAAACTGTAAACATTGGCCGTATTGCTGAAGTAGGTGGAGCAAACTGTAAACATTGGCAATGTTACTGAAGCAGGTGGAGCTAACTATAAACATTGGCCGTATTGCTGAATCAGGTGGAGCAAACTGTAAACATTGGCAGTATTGTTGAATCAAGTGGAGCAAACTGTAAACAATGGCCGTGTTGCTGAATCAGGTGGAACAAACTGTAAACATTGCCTGTATTGCTGAATCAGTTGTAGCAAACTGTAAACATGGGCAGTGTTGCTGAATCAGGTGGAGCAAACTGCAAACATGACAGTGTTGCTAAATCAGGAGGAGCAAACTGTAAACATTGGCAGTGTTGCTGAATCAGGTGAAGCAAACTGTAAACATTGGCAGTGTTGCTAAATCAGGTGTAGCAAACTGTAAACATTGGCAGTGTTGCTGAGTCAGGTGGAGCAAACTGTAAACATTGGCAGTATTGCTGAATCAGATGGAGCAAACTGTAAACATTGGCAGTATTGTTGAATTAGGTGGAGCAAACTGTAAACATTGGCCGTATTGCTGAATCGGGTGGAACAAACTGTAAATATTGGCAATATTGCTGAAGCAGGTGGAGCAAACAGTAAACAGGAGTATTGCTGAATCAGGTAGAGCAAACTGTAAACATTGGCCGTATTGCTGAAGTAGGTGGAGCAAACTGTAAACATTGGCAATGTTACTGAAGCAGGTGGAGCTAACTATAAACATTGGCAGTATTGCTGAAGTAGGTGGAGCAAACTATAAACATTGGCAGTGTTGCTGAATCAGGTGGTGCAAACTGTAAACATTGGCAGTATTGCTGAAGCAGGTGGAGCAAACTGTAAACATTGGCAGTGTTGCTGAAACAGGTGGAGCAAACTGTAAACATTGGCAGTATTGCTGAAGCAGGTGGAGCAAACTGTAAACATTGGCAGTATTGCTGAAGCAGGTGGAGCAAACTGCGACTTCCTGGAATTACCATTTGATGTTTCAACTTTGGTGCATTCAACTGTGCACAAGTAGAACGAAGTTCAACTGATTCGTTTAACTTCCTGCTAATAATTACCATCCTTGGCTAGAGAGGATGATTCTCGGTAACAGAACGGACAGAGGCATGCACTTTGCAGGAATATTTGAGACATTGAGCCTTATCCTGTTTGCTGTAGATCTAGATGAGTGCGCCCTCAACATTGGCCTGTGCCCCTACGACCAGGAATATTTGAAACATTGAGCCTGATCCTGTTTGCTGTAGATCTAGACGAGTGCACCCTCAACATTGGCCTGTGTCCCTATGACCAGGAATGTTACAACACAGAGGGTAGCTACATCTGCCGTCGCATACGCTACCCCCCACGCACCACTGAGTGCCCTGTTGGACACATCTACAACTCTGGCTCTAACAGTTGCGAGGGTACGTACTTGTCTCGTTCTCTTAGTCTCCATCATTCTGTCTGTTCTGTTCTATGTAGTCAGACATCGTATTGATTCTATTCAATATAAAGTACGGTTAACAAATGTTGGAGACATAGAAATATTTAAAATTTAGTCTTACAATAAGCATACAGGTGTTTTCTTTGGTTCCTGGTGTTCCTGCCATCTCAGCAAACATGACTGGCAAGTGATTTATGCATCTCACGTATGAAACACTGTAAAGTCTAACAATTTAGGTGAACCATTCAGTATTTTTTCATCACAGAGCTTTGAATTTAGTGTGACACTGGTAGAAATCAAATTACACCGATGGATTCAACAGTGAAGGTTCAACTGGTTGACTTTGGAGGCCGCTGTCACAGTGTCGGATGTTGCTAAAAAGGAGGTGTATGCTAATTAGGGCATACATGTTTAAGGCCAGACACAGCAGTTAGATAGAATTTTTTTTATTTGTGGAAACTGCAAATTTGTTTGCCCAAAGTATGGAATGGATCATACTGAATAAAAATATATTGAACTTTTTTGGCCATACCCCCCTGTTTCCATGGTAACAAACAAAATGGCCACCATTTTGAACAAGTATTGGCAAATTTGGAAACACTGCCATTCTTTTTTGAGCACATTTATAGTTCTTGCAGATCCATTTACATGTTTTGTTTTTATTTTTTAAATAAACTTTTTTGTAAAGTGCAAAACTTGGTTTTTGGCAACAAATATGCTTATATCTTTCAAACAATTTATAATAATTATTTGTATAGCTTAATTACTCCCAGAGATATCCCATTTCTAAATGCATAAATTTGAGAAAAAAGATTTGTGCAAAAATGGCCGTTAAAGAGTGCATAATGCTTGATCCATGTCTAAAACTCACTTACAGGTATGTAATTGTCGTAGAAGTGAACCTTGTTGTTAGTATGCATACAATGGTATCATAATCTGGCAGAAAACCATTTTGTGTATTTTTGTCAAAAAACACCATTTCACCTGGGGTGTCTGGCTTTAATAGGACGAATACGGTACCTACCTGTCATTAACTCACAGAATGGTGGTCACCATCTCAAACCCCCTGGATCTTGCTCTTTGTGGCCGGAGTTGCTTCCAAGTTGGGTGTATAAGAGGTATCGAGCAGGCAGCGTAGGTAGGCAGTTTTAAGAAGCGGGTAATGAGTTGGATAAAATGGGCTGGACACAGGAAGTGAATGGGAGAAGAAAGATTGGCTAAGAAAGCAGATGCCAAGAGAATGGAAAGTAAAAGGAGACAATAACTTTTAAATATATGTCTTATGTCATCAATAATAATAGTATAAAAATTATAGGTCGAGCCTGAGTATTGAACTCAGTACTCCAGACATGCTAAGCGAGCACTCTGCAGGTAGGGCCAATCTGTCATGCTCTTTAGGTCATGTTCGTTTAAACGTAAACATGCAAGTATGTGTCATGCTGCATTCCAATGGGCTTGTTTGTATTGTAAACACAATGTAAACACATAAATTTATACAACTGGGTCAATTAGGCATTATGAAGTTGTATTCATGATATACATGCACCCACTGGAATGCAGCATTATTCATAATTACCAACTTTTGACACTAATTTTGGACAAATCGTAGTTTTCTTGGCTGAAGTATATTTGAATACAACAATTTGACAATATCTGTAGCTCATGGGCGACAACTGGGACACAGAATGACACAGACCCATCCGTAGTAAACATGTCAAATGGGAAAGAGGGTGCTACTCATGCGCTATACTGCAGATACTGCCGTTTTAAAATTGTGACCCCCAAGATGCCCACCCCCAGACAGACAGGCTAATATAGATATACATGAACTGTGTTGAGGAATGATGAGTAATCTGATGTGTTTGGTTGCGACAGACGTAGACGAGTGCGCCTACAGTAACCCGTGTCCCGCGGGTGGCCGATGCTTCAACACCATTGGCAGCTTCTCCTGTCTACAGTCACCCGTCCCTGATCGACCTCGCAGGGACTGCCCCGATGGCTATGCCTACAATCGCATCTCAAGGTCATGTGAAGGTCAGACTTGTTCCATTATTTGCCACCAGAGGGACTTTTTTTCTCGAACCTTAACTGTTTGGAACACCCTGTAGGCATCATTGGTTGAGGCTAAGGACATCTGAAAATTTAAAGAACTGCTCAGCCAGACCCATAGCTCATTCATTGGCGCGATACCCAGTTGTGTTTGCTAATTACCAAACAGAAGAAGAGCTGTCTATGACATTTTCTTATTTTAATTGAACATAATATTTGGCGAATGACATACAAAAACCAAGGTTGATGGTGGGGTGTAGATCCCCACTCCTCGGGTAATATAAGATTATATTTCATATCTGGGTCAGAGTAAAAAGGTAGAACATAACACGAGTGATTGTTCTAAATAGGAATTTGTACATAAATGATTATTTGATGAAATAATACTTGATAAACCAGCATGGCTGGATACTTCCTAGAAAAATGGTGTTCGTCTGAACATGTCTGCCACAAGCAAAGTATAACACACCCTGAGCAGTGAATGTTTAAGAAACATAGTCTAAATTGCCCGATCCATCACGTAGCCTGTTGCCTAGCAAAAGCTCCGTCAAGCCATCAAAAAATGGATGCCGAACACGTGGTGGATTTGGACATTCCATTGTTTATTTTGTTGAAATTCTGGTCCCTTAAGTCTTTCTTTTTGACAAAAACATAACACAAAGTTCTTGAAGTGACAACTGTATGCGGGAATGTTTGATTTATGAGATGTCATGCAGCAGTAGTATTGTACTTTACGTATATAGCTGTTATCAACATTGTTGGCAAAGGTAAAACTTCACGGAGGTCACGGAGGTCACGCACATTTGGTTTATTCTGACTTTGGCAAACCGCGACATACTGGATCCATCAATTGAATGCTTCACTGTTACGATGTTTAGATATTGATGAGTGTTTGACGGGCACACATGAATGCACTAGAACCAACCAACAGTGTGAGAACCAGCCGGGAACATACTCATGTGTCTGTGGTGTTGGCTACCAGTTCAATCGGGTCTCCGGCGAGTGTGAAGGTACGAATACAGGGGTTTCTTCAGCCAAGGGCAATGTTCACTGCCCACCTACCGTTGTGTTCAATATAGTTCTAATAGAAAACATTTCATGTTTTTTCTATGCGATCTTTGATTTCTGGTGTAGTTAAAGATGTTATATTTCAAAGCAAAGGGTAAACCGTATGTTTTCATGTTGTATAAAGACCCAGAGAAAGTTATTTTGTGGGTGTCCAGTGTTGGGGTATAACTTGCAAGGTCTGTCCTTATAGGTGAATTTCAATTGTAACAGTTAAAAATCACTTTTTTGATTAATTTTGATTAGGTTAATTTTAAATTCATCACTCCACGTAGATCTATTTTTTTGTGGTAATGTGAGGTATTTTTGGCACAAAGTAGGTGAATCTTTGAGTTGACTGACTTTGAATCTACCACTTCGAATTATGCCATCACAAAGTGAGTCATTGAAACATAGTGACTCCACGGCAGTCTGATCAACCAAGTCTAGTCCTTATTGAAAATGAAAATAGATGTTTGTGTTTGCTGGAATACTGAGGTGTGATAACAAGTAACCCACTGGGACTGAGTCTACCATCACAGTAAATGTACTTGTGATTACTTAACATATACCTATTCTGATTAGTGATCACACTTTAGCATTTCATATATTTTACAGTTAGGGTGATATTATGCTGTACATACAAAACCCAATGTTATTTTTTAATGTTCTATGTTAATAATTGTTAATAATTTTGTATTGCTATGTTAATTGCTTTTTTATAATCGGAAGAAGAAATTATTTTCTAATACTTATGTTATTATTAACTCTTCTGTTTATGTTGCAGACATAAACGAGTGTGCACTCAGCCATGACACATGCACGGTCGGTCAAGCATGTGAGAACACCCAGGGGTCATTCGTGTGTCGTCGTTTAACCAGCTGTGGTACAGGTTACACCCTCAGCACTGAATCACAGCAGTGTGTGGGTAAGTTACACTGTTAATATAGTATGACAACACTTTGATGACATTTGGTATATTACGATAACATTTTTCTGACATTATATTAATATGACACTTTGATGACACCGCTGGTACATTGTGATGATAACAATTTTAATACATTATGATGAGACTTTGGTGACACTGTTAATGCAATTCATTGACACTATGGTGACACTGTTAGTACATTATGATGACACTTTGGTGACACTGTTAATGCAATTCAGTGACACTATGGTGACACTGTTAGTACATTATGATGACACTTTGGTGACAGTTAGTATATTCTGATAACACTTTGGTGACACTGTTAGTGCTATATGGTGACACTGTTAGTGCATTACGGTGACACTTTGGTGACACTATTAGTACAGTAGAATGATAATTTTATGATAATATTAGCACATTCTGATGACACTTTGGTGACAGATGATGATGAATGTCAACTGGGCACACACAACTGTGGGTTGACACGAGAATGTCACAACACACCTGGGTCATTCCGCTGTGTCCACAAGCGCTGTCCCCCCGGCTATCGTCTCGACTACGCCACTGGTCAGTGCGAGGAGGTCCACTGCGATCAGGGCTTGAGGGCTGACTACTCCGGCAACTGTGTGGGTGAGTGCTTGTCCAGTTTCCAATGGTGTATGTTGACCAGGAAGTGGCACATTGGTCTAGGCCAGGGATTGGGCCAATTTCACAAAATCAAACCAATTTAATTACATTTTTTACTGCTAACATTTTAAAATTAATTACACAATTTCAATTAGCAGTAGCAGATTAAGACATTCGAGGGCCCTCTGAGGCTTGCCAAAAACCTCCACTGGGCCAGAACAAAATGAACTTTGGGTTGTCTGAGCTGAAGTTTCAGCATGACTTCATTGTCGGATCATAACACCTTTATTCTATATCATGATTATTCCACGCTTGCAAAACTCATTGGGTCAATGACACTTATGCAGTAGCCATTGTTGACCAAATCCTGTCTTGCTAGCTGGGTTTTTGGAATATTCAGTCCACAAAAAATGTGCTTGGCTATTTTCGTGGGCTCCTGGCGTTTGTGGGCCCTAGGCACGTACCTATAGAGCCTATTGGGTAATCAGCCAATGAGAGTTAGACTATTTCAGTAAGAGTTACTGTTATTTTCTGGGGGTTGACTATTCCAAAAGTTTATTCAGTATCTGTTAATTATATGGTGTGGGGGTTGCTGAGTTTGGATATTTTGTATAAGGTTAATAATGTAATGGACTTGTTGAAGTGTGTATATTTTGTTAGCTAATTTTTTTTATAATAATACATACTGTTATTTTAGAATTACATGAATTAAATTAGTTGCAGGTACAGGTTAATTTCAAAACCAGAATTAATTATTAATAAATACAACATTTTGTCTGCGATCCATCATAATTACATCATTTGAACCAACCCTAGTTGAGGTTCTGTGAATGAATATATGTATACACTAGTACATCATCAAATTAATATGTTCTTATCAAAATGCATTCTTCATTAAATATAACTAGTGTCTATAACGTTTGACATATAAACCAACTCCACAGGTAATATTGCAAGATGCACAAAGATATTCTAGTAGTACGTGAGATTTATTTGTTGACATAACTGCTAGTTTCAGTGGTGCTTTGCATGGCGGGCTTCTGAAGGAAGATGATAAAAGATCAGTACAAATAGTCGGGTGTATAACTGGTGTATCTTCCATGTTTCAGACATCAATGAATGTGTCTTGTCGAATCCTGTGTGCCAGGCCAATCAGCAATGTGTCAACATCGTTGGATCGTACGAATGTCGCGATCTTGTCAACTGCGGAATTGGCTATAAACTTAACTCTCTTGGCACACGTTGTGTTGGTGAGACGTCTACACTCTCTACCTTGCTTCCGTCGGTTTTGTTTATTTTGTAATGTTTAGACATAATTAGTTTTCATATTTTGATATGAAAAATGTAAATAATATTATAGTAGGAGGTTTTGGCTGGTACATGTATGCCATGAACTCATAAACTTCTCCATTGTGGGTAATTATATCAAACGTTGCAATTTAAATTCCTTTCCATCAATGATAGAATAAAAAAAAAACGTGTAGAAATGTATTGGAAGTATTCTCTGTCCAAGTCACGGTTGTTGAACGTCTAAGCCCTTTGACAGCACATCGCATGAAAGTCTGATTAAAATTTGCAAATGTACATGTGGGGTTGCTATCTTCTGTATGAAATGTGTTGTGAATCTTGTTAAATTGAGGCTGTTTGTTCCTCCTTTGTTAATATAATGTTCTTAATACTAGATTTAATATATTCAAGGTGTACTTCCTGCCAAATTGCATCTGACAAATCCAAAACATTGTTCACACTTTGAATCTAGCACCCTTGAAATGTTCAAATTGTAAACAGAACATTCAGCTAGTACTCAACCGTTATCGGCATTTTTTGGATCCTAACCAGCCACTACCTTTGAAGTTTGATGGGTCCCACACTCTTAGCCACAAAATGGGTCGGATTCAGTGACTCAGTTTCTGCTAATAATTACCGCCCCTGGCTGATTCTGGGTAATGGAACAGACAACATCACGTTAATGGTGATCCAATAATAGCATTTCTAGTCTTCTGTTGACCACTCACTGTAATAGCACTACTAGTCTTCTGTTGACCACTCACTGACCACTATAATAGCACTACTAGCCTTCTGTTGAACACTCACTGACTGCTGTAATAGCACTACTAGCCTTCTGTTGACTACTCACTGACCACTGTAATAGCACTACTAGCCTTCTGTTGAACACTCACTGACCGTTGTAATAGCACTACTAGCCTTCTGTTGACCACTCACTGACCACTGTAATAGCAGTACTAACCTTCTGTTGACCACTCACCACTGTAATAGCACTGCTAGCCTTCTGTTAACCATTCACTGACCGCTGTAATAACACTACTAGCCTTCTGTTGACCACTCACTGACCACTGTGATAACAAAACTAGTCATCTGTTGACCATTCACTGGCCGCTGTAACAGCACTACTAGCCTTCTGTTGACCAGCCACTGACCACCCTAACAGCATTACTAGCCTTCTGTTGACCAGTCACTGACCACTGTGATGGTACTACTAGCCTTCTTTTGATCACTCACTGACCACTGTGACAGCACTACTAGCCTTCTGTTGATCACTCACTGACCACTGTTATGGTGCTACTAGCCTTCTGTTGATCACTCACTGACCACTATGACAGCACTACTAGCCTTCTGTTGATCAATCACTGACCACTGTGACAGCACTACTAGCCTTCTGTTGATCACTCACTGACCACTGTGATGACACTACTAGCCTTCTGTTGACTACTCAGTGACTGGTGTGTTCCAGATGTGGACGAGTGTGCTCGAGGTGACCATGACTGTCAAGGGTCCCTGATGCAGTGTGTCAACCTGCCCGGGGGCTACGAATGCCAGTGTCCAGAGGGCTACCAGCACGATGCCGCCTCTAACAGCTGCCAAGGTATGCCACCTTCTCATTGACTGATTTATATGCTTACATAACAGAAGAGGTAACAAATTTTAAAAAGGCGTTTTTGGGTGGAGTTAAATTCTCCATGTGATGAACACAAATTTATTCAAACCATCACTCATCACATCAAAATGTAAAATTGTTAGCAGTGCAAAGTGGCTTCCAAAACCACAGCCAATAGCAGTAGGGTTCAACTAACATCACGTGATTGTTTTGATGCGCGTCTAAGATAGATTTCCAAGGATTCAGGCACAAAAGAAGTTACCTTATTGTTATTAAAACATCACCCACCATGCTGCCCAGTTCCGATAACCACACTAGCACCAATGTGCATTAATATCTGTTTCATTCACTGTGATGATTTAATTTCCACACGATACCTGGTGATGACCAAACCACTACCCACCCATATGGAATGCTATTCATTTTTTGAACTTTCGCGAACATATACAACCACAATGTATGCACCTACAATGTACACAACCATAACATATCCAACCACAATGTATGCACCTACAATGTACACAACCATAACATATCCAACCACAATGTATGCACCTACAATGTACACAACCATAACATATCCAACCACAATGTATGCACCTACAATGTACACAACCATAACATATCCAACCACAATGTATGCACCTACAATGTACACAACCATAACGTATCCAACCACAATGTATGCACCTAAAATGTACACAACCATAACATATCCAACCACAATGTATGCACCTACAATGTACACAACCATAACATATCCAACCACAATATATGCACCTACAATGTACACAACCGTAATGTTTGCAACCACAATGTATGCACCTACAATGTACACAACCACAACGTATCCAACCACAATGTATGCACCTACAATGTACACAACCATAACGTTTGCAACCACAATGTATGCACCTACAATGTACACAACCATAACATATCCAACCACAATGTATGCACCTACTATGTACACAACCATAACGTATCCAACCACAATGTATGCACCTACAATGTACACAACCATAATGTTTGCAACCACAATGTATGCACCTACAATGTACACAAACATAACATATCCAACCACAATGTATGCACCTACAATGTACACAACCATAATGTATCCAACCACAATGTATGCACCTAAAATGTACACAACCATAACATATCCAACCACAATGTATGCACCTACAGTGTACACAACCATAACGTTTGCAACCACAATGTATGCACCTATAATGTACACAACCATAATGTATCCAACCACAATATATGCACCTACAATGTACACAACCATAATGTTTGCAACCACAATGTATGCACCTACAATGTACACAAACATAACATATCCAACCACAATGTATGCACCTACAATGTACACAACCATAATGTATCCAACCACAATGTATGCACCTAAAATGTACACAACCATAACATATCCAACCACAATGTATGCACCTACAATGTACACAACCATAATGTATCCAACCACAATATATGCACCTACAATGTACACAACCATAATGTTTGCAACCACAATGTATGCACCTACAATGTACACAAACATAACATATCCAACCACAATGTATGCACCTACAATGTACACAACCATAATGTATCCAACCACAATGTATGCACCTAAAATGTACACAACCATAACATATCCAACCACAATGTATGCACCTACAATGTACACAACCATAATGTATCCAACCACAATATATGCACCTACAATGTACACAACCATAATGTTTGCAACCACAATGTATGCACCTACAATGTACACAAACATAACATATCCAACCACAATGTATGCACCTACAATGTACACAACCATAATGTATCCAACCACAATGTATGCACCTAAAATGTACACAACCATAACATATCCAACCACAATGTATGCACCTACAATGTACACAACCATAACGTATCCAACCACAATATATGCACCTACAATGTACACAACCATAATGTTTGCAACCACAATGTATGCACCTACAATGTACACAACCATAACGTATCCAACCACAATGTATGCACCTACAATGTACACAACCATAACGTTTGCAACCACAATGTATGCACCTACAATGTACACAACCATAACATATCCAACCACAATTTATGCACCTACTATGTACACAACCATAACATATCCAACCACAATGTATGCACCTACAATGTACACAACCATAACGTTTGCAATCACAATGTATGCAGCTATAATGTACACAACCACAACGTATCTAACCACAATGTATGCACCTACAATGTACACAACCATAACGTATCCAACCACAATGTATGCACCTACAATGTACACAACCATAACGTATCCAACCACAATGTATGCACCTACAATGTACACAACCATAACGTATCCAACCACAATGTATGCACCTACACAACCATAACATTTGCAACCACAATGTATGCACCTATAATGTACACAACCACAACATATCCAACCACAATGTATGCACCTACAATGTACACAACCATAACGTATCCAACCACAATGTATGCACCTACAGTGTACACAACCATAACGTTTGCAACCACAATGTATGCACCTATAATGTACACAACCACAACGTATCCAACCACAATGTATGCACCTACAATGTACACAACCATAACGTATCCAACCACAATGTATGCACCTATAATATACACAACGTATACAACCACAATGTATGCACCTATAATGTACACAACCACAACGTATCCAACCACAATGTATGCACAACCATAACGACCACAATGTGTACACAACCATAACGTATCCAACCACAATGTATGCACCTATAATGTACACAACCACAACGTATCCAACCACAATGTATGCACCTACAATGTACACAACCATAACGTTTGCAACCACAATGTATGCACCTACAATGTACACAACCATAACGTATACAACCACAATGTATGCACCTACAATGTACACAACCATAACGTTTGCAACCACAATGTATGCACCTATAATGTACACAACCACAACGTATCCAACCACAATGTATGCACCTACAATGTACACAACCATAACGTATCCAACCACAATGTATGCACCTACAATGTACACAACCATAACGTATCCAACCACAATGTATGCACCTATAATGTACACAACCACAACGTATCCAACCACAATGTATGCACCTACAATGTACACAACCATAATGTTTGCAACCACAATGTACACAACCATAACGTATGCAACCACAATGTATGCACCTACAACGTACACAACCATAACGTTTCCAACCACAATGTATGCACCTACAATGTACACAACCATAACTTATGCAACCACAATGTATGCACCTACAATGTACACAACCATAACGTATCCAACCACAATGTATGCACCTACTATGTACACAACCATAACATTTGCAACCACAATGTATGCACCTACAATGTACACAACCATAACTTATGCAACCACAATGTATGCACCTACAATGCACACAACCATAACGTATCCAACCACGACCTCTATGTTTCTTTCAGACATAGACGAGTGCACGATCCATGGCGGCACAGTGTGCACCATTGACTCGACCTGTGAGAACACACCTGGCTCTTTCAGGTGTAACTGTAAGCCAGGCTTTCTGAAAGCTCAGGATGACAGGTTCTGCAAAGGTGAGTTTTTAAATGACCCTCAATGAAAGGCTGCTCTGTCACATTGAAGACTTCCCAAGGCATCAGTTCAGTCTTGTAAAAATACCATTGTTATGACTCAGCTCGGTTTGGTAACTAATAAATGTTTGATTCATAGTTCAACACATGGACTTTTGGGTGTGGACTCTGTGGTTTGTGTTATAGATGTGGATGAGTGTGGACTCTGGTCTATATTGTAGATGTGGACGAGTGTGGACTCTGTTGTAAATGTGGACGAGTGTGAACTCTGTGGTCTGTGATGTGGATGAGTGTGAATCTGGTCTGTGTTGTAGATGTGGATGAGTGTGAACTCTGTGGTTTTGTGTTGTAGATGTGGATGAGTGGACTCTGTAGTCTTGTGTTGTAGATGTGGACGAGTGTGGACTCTGTGGTCTGTGTGTTGTAGATGTGGACGAGTGTGAACTCTGTGGCCTGTGTTGTAGATGTGGACGAGTGTGGACCCTGTCGTCTTGTGTTGTAGATGTGGATGAGTGTGGACCCTGTGGTCTTGTGTTATAGATGAGGATGAGTGTGGACTCTGTGGTCTATATTGTAGATGTGGACGAGTGTGGACTCTGTGTTGTAAATGTGGACGAGTGTGAAATCTGTGGTCTGTGTTGTAGATGTGGATGAGTGTGAATCTGGTCTGTGTTGTAGATGTGGATGAGTGTGAACTTTGTGGTTTTGTGTTGTAGATGTGGATGAGTGGACTCTGTAGTCTTGTGTTGTAGATGTGGACGAGTGTGAACTCTGTGGTCTGTGTTGTAGATGTAGACGAGTGTGGACCCTGTCATCTTGTGTTGTAGATGTGGATGAGTGTGGACCCTGTGGTCTTGTGTTATAGATGTGGATGAGTGTGGACTCTGTGGTCTATATTGTAGATGTGGATGAGTGTGGACTCTGTGTTGTAAATGTGGACGAGTGTGGACTCTGTGTTGTAAATGTGGACGAGTGTGAACTCTGTGGTCTGTGTTGTAGATGTGGATGAGTGTGAATCTGGTCTGTGTTGTTGATGTGGATGAGTGTGAACTCTGTGGTTTTGTGTTGTAGATGTGGATGAGTGGACTCTGTAGTCTTGTGTTGTAGATGTGGACGAGTTTGAACTCTGTGGTCTGTATGTTGTAGATGTGGACGATTGTGAACTCTGTGGTCTGTGTTGTAGATGTGGACCCTGTCGTCTTGTGTTGTAGATGTGGATGAGTGTGGACCCTGTTGTCTTGTGTTATAGATGTGGATGAGTGTGGACTGTGGTCTATATTGTAGATGTGGACGAGTGTGGACTCTGTGTTGTAGATGTGGACGAGTGTGAACTCTGTGGTCTGTGTTGTAGATGTGGATGAGTGTGAATCTGGTCTGTGTTGTAGATGTGGATGAGTGTGAACTCTGTGGTATTGTGTTGTAGATGTGGATGAATGGACTCTGTAGTCTTGTGTTGTAGGTAGATGTGGACGAGTGTGGACCCTGTCGTCTTGTGTTGTAGATGTGGATGAGTGTGGACTCTGTGGTCTGTGTTGTAGATGTCGATGAGTGTGGACTCTGTGGTCTATATTGTAGATATGGATGAGTGTGGACTCTGTGTTGTAGATGTGGATGAGTGTGAACTCTGTAGTCTGTGTTGTAGATGTGGATGAGTGTGAATCTGGTCTGTGTTGTAGATGTGGATGAGTGTGAACTCTGTGGTCTGTGTTGTAGATGTGGATGAGTGTGAATCTGGTCTGTGTTGTAGATGTGGATGAGTGTGAACTCTGTGGTATTGTGTTGTAGATGTGGATGAATGGACTCTGTAGTCTTGTGTTGTAGGTAGATGTGGACGAGTGTGGACCCTGTCGTCTTGTGTTGTAGATGTGGATGAGTGTGGACTCTGTGGTCTGTGTTGTAGATGTGGATGAGTGTGGACTCTGTGGTCTATATTGTAGATATGGATGAGTGTGGACTCTGTGTTGTAGATGTGGACGAGTGTGAACTCTGTGGTCTGTAATGTAGATGTGGATGAATGTGAACTCTGTGGTCTGTGTTGTAGATGTGGATGAATGTGATCTCTGTGGTCTGTGTTGTAGATGTGGATGAGTGTGGACCCTGTGGTCTTGTGTTGTAGATATGGATGAGTGTGGACTCTGTGGTCTATATTGTAGATGTGGATGAGTGTGGACTCTGTGTTGTAGATGTGGACGAGTGTGAACTCTGTGGTCTGTACTGTAGATGTGGATGAATGTGAACTCTGTGGTCTATGTTGTAGATGTGGATGACTGTGATCTCTGTGGTCTGTGTTGTAGATGTGGATGAGTGTGGACCCTGTAGTCTTGTGTTGTAGATGTGGATGAGTGTGGACCCTGTGGTCTATGTTGTAGATGTGGATGAGTGTGGACTCTGTGGTCTGTGTTGTAGATGTGGACGAGTGTGAGCGCCACGGAATGTGCGCCCACGAGTGTCGTAACACTTGGGGTTCCTTCCAGTGCACGTGTTTCTCTGGCTACCAACTGGCCGAGGATGGCCGTAGCTGCACGGGTCAGTACAGACAACACACTGCTTAAACATAATGCTGCAGTCCTGTTATTTTATTTGTTGATGGTTTTCATAACCAGTGAGAGCTTCCTTCTGGCAATGTCCCTTCGGTCACCAGTGATACTTGTATTCAAATCATAGTTCAAATCATAAAGAACATTGTTAGTTCATCCAAAATACAGTCAGTGATTTTACCAAATTAATGTTGCATTCTGAGATCATCCAACTTTTAAATACAAATTTCCAGTGAATCAATAAGCCCCGACACTATATTTATATATAACTTTCCTTAACTCCATGTACATTTTTTACCACATAATATGCAATTTTTTTAGATAAAAATGGTGCAAAAGACAACAAATTCTATCCGCTTTAAGAATTAACATCCTGGTGCCGCCGGACGGTGGTTCGGTACTGGTTCAGCTGCTGTGTTAAAACTTGGGCAATTTAATTCACTCTACATTGCCTGTGTCTTTCGGAAGAGACGCTATAAGCCGTTGGTCCCTTCTATCTGGTGTCTGAGCCAGAGGAAGTAAAACATCCCAGACAGGGAAATGGAAAAACCTGTCGTGGACTCACTGAGCTAGGATCCCACTCTCTAAACTCCTAATGCCAGAATAGTCAACTTAATAATTGTGTGAAACCAACCAACCAAACCAACACAGAATGCAACTTTACCTACAAAGATTTGTTTCATGTGAGTACATATTGACAATGTTTCCTGTGGGTACATGTTGACAATGTTTCCGGTGGGTACATGTTGACAATGTTTCCTGTGGGTATGTGTTCACAATATTTCCTGTGAGTACATATTAACAATGTTTCCTGTGGGTACATGTTGACAATGTTTCCGGTGGGTACGTGTTGACAATGTTTCCTGTGGGTACATGTTGACAATGTTTCCTGTGGGTACGTGTTGACAATGTTTCCGGTGGGTCCATGTTGACAACGTTTCCTGTGGGTAGGTGTTGACAATGTTTCCTGTGAATACATGTTAACAATGTTTCCTGTGGGTACATGTTAACAATGTTTCATGTGGGTACGTGTTAACAATGTTTCATGTGAGTACATGTTAACAATGTTTCATGTGGGTACGTGTTAACAATGTTTCATGTGGGTACATGTTGACAATGTTTCCAGTGGGTACGTGTTGACAATGTTTCCTGTGGGTACGTGTTGACAATGTTTCCTGTGGGTACATGTTGACAATGTTTCCTGTGGTTCCATGTTGACAATGTTTCCAGTGGGTACGTGTTGACAATGTTTCCTGTGGGTAAGTGTTGACAATGTTTCCTGTGGGTACGTGTTGACAATGTTTCCGGTGGGTACGTGTTGACAATGTTTCCTGTGGGTACGTGTTGACAATGTTTCTGGTGGGTACATGTTGACAATGTTTCCTGTGGTTCCATGTTGACAATGTTTCCACTGGGTACGTGTTGACAATGTTTCCTGTGGGTACGTGTTGACAATGTTTCCTGTGGGTACGTGTTGACAATGTTTCCTGTGGGTACGTGTTGACAATGTTTCCGGTGGGTACGTGTTGACAATGTTTCCAGTGGGTACGTGTTGACAATGTTTCCTGTGGGTACGTGTTGACAATGTTTCCTGTGGGTACGAGTTGACAATGTTTCCGGTGGGTACGTGTTGACAATGTTTCCTGTGGGTACGTGTTGACAATGTTTCTGGTGGGTACATGTTGACAATGTTTCCTGTGGGTAGGTGTTGACAATGTTTCCTGTGAGTACATGTTAACAATGTTTCCTGTGAGTACATGTTAACAATGTTTCCTGTGAGTACATGTTAACAATGTTTCATGTGGGTACGTGTTAACAATGTTTTATGTGGGTACATGTTGACAATGTTTCCTGTGAGTACATGTTAACAATGTTTCCTGTGGGTACGTGTTAACAATGTTTCATGTGGGTACATGTTAACAATGTTTTATGTGGGTACATGTTGACAATGTTTCCTGTGGGTACGTGTTGACAATGTTTCCTGTGGGTACATGTTGACAATGTTTCCTGTGGTTCCATGTTGACAATGTTTCCAGTGGGTACGTGTTGACAATGTTTCCTGTGGGTACGTGTTGACAATGTTTCCTGTGGGTACGTGTTGACAATGTTTCCGGTGGGTACGTGTTGACAATGTTTCCTGTGGGTACGTGTTGACAATGTTTCTGGTGGGTACATGTTGACAATGTTTCCTGTGGTTCCATGTTGACAATGTTTCCAGTGGGTACATGTTGACAATGTTTCCTGTGGGTACGTGTTGACAATGTTTCCTGTGGGTACGTGTTGACAATGTTTCCGGTGGGTACGTGTTGACAATGTTTCCAGTGGGTACGTGTTGACAATGTTTCCTGTGGGTACGTGTTGACAATGTTTCCTGTGGGTACGTGTTGACAATGTTTCTGGTGGGTACATGTTGACAATGTTTCCTGTGGGTAGATGTTGACAATGTTTCCTGTGAGTACATGTTAACAATGTTTCCTGTGAGTACATGTTAACAATGTTTCCTGTGAGTACATGTTAACAATGTTTCATGTGGGTACGTGTTAACAATGTTTTATGTGGGTACATGTTGACAATGTTTCCTGTGAGTACATGTTAACAATGTTTCCTGTGGGTACGTGTTAACAATGTTTCCTGTGGGTACGTGTTAACAATGTTTCCTGTGGGTACATGTTAACAATGTTTCCTGTGGGTACATGTTAACAATGTTTCCTGTGAGTACATGTTGACAATGTTTCCTGTGGGTACGTGTTGACAATGTTTCCTGTGGGTACATGTTAACAGTGTTTCCTGTGGGTACGTGTTAACAATGTTTCCTGTGGGTACGTGTTGACAATGTTTCATGTGGGTACATGTTAACAGTGTTTCCTGTGGGTACGTGTTGACAATGTTTCCTGTGGGTACGTGTTGACAATGTTTCCTGTGGGTACATGTTGACAATGTTTCCTGTGGGTACGTGTTGACAATGTTTCATGTGGGTACATGTTAACAGTGTTTCCTGTGGGTACATGTTGACAATGTTTCCTGTGGGTACGTGTTGACAATGTTTCCTGTGGGTACATGTTGACAATGTTTCCTGTGGGTACGTGTTGACAATGTTTCCTGTGAGTAATGGTGACAGTGCTGCTGCAGATATTGATGAGTGCGAGGTGTATGCGAAGAAGGGTATGCGGCTGTGTATAGGCATCTGTCAGAACACCCCTGGTTCCTTCACATGCACCTGTCCTGATGGCTACCTCATGCTCACAGACGGCAAGACATGTCAAGGTGAGTAGGACTTAGTTCTTCTTTCCTTTATGGGGTGGGGTCAACATCACCAGGTCCATTCTGCCCTCTCTGTAATTTGTCTCCATCTGTCCTGTCTTCTGTCATGTTCTTCCACTCATGACTGTTTCTTCCACTCATGACTGTTTCTTCCACTCATGACTGTTTCTTCCACTCATGACTGTTTCTTCCTGCCCTTCCGAGACCATTATTCACACATTTTTAAAAATAGTAATAAGTTTATTTGCTTTGCAGCCACAGAGGCTGAACAGTATAATAGATGCATTAAAATTTGATAAAACAATTATAAATAGTTAACAAACAACTGATAAAACAAGTATGTATAATCTAAATAGATAAAGTTATAAATAATTAAATTGTGCATAAATAAGTCAATAAATAAACTTAGGTCCACTGTTGATTACAAGTAATTCATATGCAATTATAAAAGAGTTTGCCTGTCTTTCCATCTTATGTTTGGTTTTCCTTCTTCAGCCACACACTATTTTCATCTGTAGAACTTAGTTATTTTTCATTATGATGTGGTGCGTTCAACTCTTGGAAGGTTTGGCTGTCATGGATCTTCACTCCTCCCTGTATTATGTCATTCTTACTTGATGTTCAAACTTCATGTCCCACATCCACACTTTGATGTTGTCTGTTAAAGAGGCTCTTGTTCTTCCACTGCCTATTTTGTCACCAACCATCCCTCCAATATTTCCTTCTTCACTGATGATGTCACCAAAATATGATACTTTGTGTTTCTGTGTTTTGCTGAAAAATTGTTTTTTATTCAGCTGGCATTAATACTTCCATATTCATGACAGTTTCAGTCCAGCTTATTCATAATAGTCTTCCTAACACTCACATCTTAAATACTTCCTGTCTGTGTTGGTTTGTTGTGGAAATAGTTCAAGTATAGACATCATGTTTTGACACCATAGCTATTTTGTACATGTATTTACATTTCTAACATTGGTTTTTCATTTAATCTACTTTGTAAGAGTGTCACGTTAGATTCCAGCTGAGATTCACCAACCTTAGTATAATGAATGTGCCTTTGATCGTGACAGACATTGACGAATGTGCATCGGGACAAGCGAACTGTCACGGCCCGGACAAGGTGTGCATCAATACCAGAGGGAGCTTCAGGTGTGAGACTGTCAAATGTCCAAAGGGATTCGTGAAATCTCCCTCAGCTGGAGGCACCAGATCCAAGTAGGTTAATTTCTTGTTGTGTTTTGTCGATAACTTGACAGCTATCAGGTAACCTAGGTAATTACTGATCTTGTCATTCAGCACTTTGTCATGTAAAGACAGGCAGATTTGGAAACGACATGCTGAGGCCTTTGCCCAACCACGGGACACTATGGCTGCACAATGATGAATGATGATGACTTACTTGCTAATTTTTTTAAGTTGGCAGGAGTTTGTGTGTCAACACCAGTTGTGCATGTCTTCCTGTCGGGATTCTTTTATATCTCCAGTCGTTATGATGACAGTGCAGTTTTGTACAGCTATCCGCACAACAGATAACGTCGAGCCGGGTTTTGCAGTTTGTTTCTGTAGAACTTGGACAGGATGAATGGAGAACCTTTGGCATAAAGGCCTGGTGCCCTGGCCCTGCCTCTACTGTTACTCCTGTGTGTCAAACTGCAGCTTTCTGTATTTTTTCACTCCAACTTCTTTGCCCTGACTGTCGTCTCGAGCCAATGGAGCGCGCTGCTACAGCTAAAGTGACGAAAATACAGAAATCTGCATTTTACCACACACACTCACTACTGTAGTTTTTATTGTCTATGCCTACCTGCGTTTTAATATCGCAACTTTTGCGATTATCATCTAAAATTATTCGCTGTGCATTTCTCAGTAATTTGGGAACTCGGGATAAGATAACTGCAGTAACGTTGCGTCCGACCGCAACCGTCGGAATTATATAACCAGGTGTGAGTGACACACGTCTAATGCAGATTTCTTTATTTCCCACGCAGCAACGTTCGCTGTCAGCGACGCAGCTTTGTGTGCCAGCAGGGTGACACGGAGTGTCTGTACGCCCCCCTCAGCTACTCCACTAACTTCATGACCTTCCCGAACAAGATCCCTGTTCCTGCCGACCTCTTCACAATGCGAGGCCCAATCTCGCAGTTCCGACGTCTCGACTTTGAGCTTCGCCTTCTGTCAGCCGCAGACCCGGTCACGGGGGAGCAGGGAGTGGGTCGTGACTACTTCCACGTGTTGAAAAAACAGCCGAATGTTGCGGTGATTCAGCTGTTGAGACAGGTTCCGGGGGCACAAGACATCAAGTTACAGCTCGACATGAACATCTACAGTAAGGACTTTGATGCCGACGGAAATGAGGTGTTCTTTGGCACGGCGGTCGCCATCATCAATCTCTACGTCACAAGCTCTGGCTATTAGTCCGGGTGACGTGACGGCTGGATCACGTGACCGGCCAACGACATTTTGTATTGTTTGATCAATTAAAAAGATTAATTGGTTTCTTTAATGTTAAACAAATTGAGAATCGGGTGTGTTGGCTTCTCTGAATATGTTAGAGTATGCTATGGGTTTCTGATGCATGAAAGCATATCGTAATGAGTGATTTGAAGATCTGAAATTACGCTGTAATTTTCCCAGAAACGTCGGGAGTGAACACACGTAGCATATATGTGTGTTTTATATGCTCAAGTTTTATATAATTGGGTGTGTATAATGTGCTCACTATGAAGTACTTTTTGAAGTTATTAACTTTATAAAAAGAAATAACACAACATGCATTTGTAATGTGCTATGCCAAGTTCAGTTCTACATTAAAACAAACCGATAAAGAAGAAAAAACCTTCAGAAAAACAGTAGTTCACAATTGGCACCAGCAACTTGGCAAACTTATCTGCGTGTGCCTTTCTGTGGGTACATTAAATGCACAACTGTGGGGTAGTAGTTTGGGAATGGCTTCTGAAGCATTCTCCCATGATTTGTGAATACAACATATAATGTAATGGAGCTATTAGATTTGTTTGAGTTTGCTTTCTTCAGTGACCATTGTAAGCTTTTGTATATTGATGTTTGACAACCTCTGGTGTGAGGGCCTTCACGCTGTTCATCTGCATTTTCCCAATTGGAATCGTACTTGTTTTAGCACAAGTTAGGAAGGAGTAGAATTTCTCGGTATAGTTGCACTTTGTCAGTTGGACTACTACGCTTCTACTCGAAAACTGCATAATTTACTACCAATTGTTGGGTTCCTAACCCACTGGGTTTGTATAAATCGTTCCCTGCGTATTTCCTGAACTAGCACACACGGTTGTAAGGGTTGCAGAGCTTGTTAATCATGGAAGCGAAATTATTATCAAGTAATCCACTGAGACGGAATTGTGGGAGTTTCTCATCTGTGAAAAGTCATTGGAAATATTGCAATGTAGTGAAACACTGTGTTATTATTAAGTTGAAATGTTAATTGTGAATTATTGACTGTTAGAATTATGCTGATCCTTGGAATACCCCAAGTGTTACACAAATTACCTACAATCTATATAAAAATGTAACTCGGTGCCTAGCATTATGCTTTATCACAAAATATATTATTTTTGCATAATATATGCAGTGAAAATTCATATTCTCATAACATTTTGTTTCATATGGAGGCTTTGTAGATAGTTTATAAAATTATCTCAATGACATCATCTTGGTTGTGGTAAGTACTTTTGTGTTCTAGAGATATCTATTTTTAGATGAGCCTATGCAATGTCTGGTGCTATGTGGGTGCCTGGATGTATATGACTTATGGTACTAAGTAGGTGCCTGGATATCTGTGGTGCATTGTAGCTGCCTGTATGACTGGATGTACGAGTTACAATGTATCCAAATAAATAACAATAACACGGTTGTTTTAAAATTTATTTTTAAACCTAAGATGACACTCAATGGTTTAATCCTAGACAGGTGTTAAAATTAATAAAATACTTTTCACTTGGTTCCAACTGCTCTAGATACACATATCAGATGCACATCACCTCCATATACACAACACCACAATGCAAGGTCCACATAAACCTACCTCTGACATCACAATACACAGTTCACACAAACACCTCCATATAAACATGACACCTCAATACACAGTCCACATGAACCCACCTCCCTACTCACATGACACCACAATACACAGTTCACATGAACACACCTCCATATAAACATGACACCACAATACACGGTCCACATGAACACACCTCCATATAAACATGACACCTCAATACAGTCCACGTGAACCCACCATTAACACGACACCATAATACACAGTTCACATGAACACACCTCCATATAAACATGACACCTCAATACAGTCCACGTGAACCCACCATTCACACATGACACCACAATACACAGTTCACATGAACACACCATCATTCACACATGACACCACAATACACAGTTCACATGAACCATCCTCGATATAAACATGACACCACAATATACAGTCCACATGAACCCACCTTCATTCACACATGACACTACAATACAGAGTGCACATGAACCCACCTCCATACATACATGATAACACAATCCACATGAACCACACCTCCATACATACATGACACCACAATACACGGTATACATGACACCACAATACACAGTCCACATGAACCCACCTCCATACATACATGACTCCACATGAACCACACCTCCATACATACATGATAACACAGTCCACATGAACCACACCTCCATACATACATGACACCACAATACACAGTCCACATGAACCACACCTCCATACATACATGACACCACAATACACGGTCCACATGAACCACACCTCCATACATACATGAAACCACAATACACGGTCCACATGAACATCACCTCCATACATACATGACACCACAATTCATGGTCCACATGAACCCACCTCCATACATACATGACATCACAGTCCACATGAACCACACCTCCATACATACATGACACCACAATACACAGTTCACATGAACCACACCTCCATACATACATGATAACACAATACAGTCTACATGAACCACACCTCCATACATACATGACACCATAATACACAGTCCACATGAACCACATCTACATACATGACACCACAATACACGGTCCACACCTCCATACATACATGACACCACAATACACGGTCCACATGAACCACACCTCCATACATACATGGCACCACAATACACGGTCCACATGAACCCACCTCCATACATACATGACACCACAATACACAGTCCACATGAACCACACCTCATACATACATGACACCACAATACACAGTCCACATGAACCACACCTCCATACATACATGACAACACAATACACAGTCCACATGAACCACACCTCCATACATACATGACACCACAATACACAGTCCACATGAACCACACCTCCATACATACATGACACCACAATACACAGTCCACATGAACCACACCTCCATACATACATGACACCACAATGTCCACATGAACCACAATACATACATGGTCCACATGAACCACACCTCCATACATACATGACCACAATACACAGTCCACATGAACCACACCTCCATACATACATGGTCCACATGAACCACACCTCCATACATACATGGTCCACATGAACCACAATACACATGGTCCACATGAACCACACCTCCATACATACATGACACCACAATACACGGTCCACATGAACCCATCTCCATACATACATGACACCACAATACACAGTCCACATGAACCACACCTCCATACATACATGACACCACAATACACAGTCCACATGAACCCACCTCCATACATACATGACACCACAATACACAGTCCACATGAACCACACCATCATACATACATGACACCACAATACACGGTCCACATGAACCACACCTCCATACATACATGACAACACAATACACAGTCCACATGAACCACACCTCCATACATACATGAGACCACAATACACAGTCCACATGAACCCACCTCCATACATACATGACACCACAATACACGGTCCACATGAACCACACCTCCATACATACATGACACCACAATACACGGTCCACATGAACCACACCTCCATACATACATGACACCACAATGCACGGTCCACATGAACCACACCTCCATACATACATGACACCACAATACACGGTCCACATGAACCACACCTCCATACATACATAACACCACAATACACGGTCCACATGAACCACATCTCCATATACCACAATACACGGTCCACATGAACCCACCCCCATATACACATATTATTACACAATACACATGCTAATTGCAATCGCAGTGACATGTGGACAACAATACATGTTTTGTCTGAGCCGATAAGTAGTAAATACCATAGACTCTTTTGTCTGAGCCTGTTTTATGAGAAAAGGTGAGGTCTATTAATGAGACCAGAGTGATGTCCCTTGTTGTCTTGCGGCTGGTAACATCAGAGTACTCGCATCAACAAAACAACGATGAACGGAGCCATAATAATATACGTGTAGTCGTATTTTGTATACGTAGTTGCACTTAACATTAAACTATGACAATTGATCCATTTATTTTTTGGTAATTGTAATGATTTTTTGAAACTGTAATGTTGCAATTGTAATTCAGTTTGTATGATGCATTGTAATTAACAATTGAACCTCTCACTGTCAACTTGTTTGCTCTATGGGATGTCAGTTATGTCGCATGTACAAAGTCTGTTTTTTGGGACAACCAGTTTACCTTAAAACTAATATCTCCAGTAAGCTGACAGTTAGACTGTGACAGTACAATCCAACTTACAAATTCTTATTAAACCTTTGTTCGATATAATTTCTGACGGCAAATATACTTCAGCATTTAAGATGAAAACATGTTGTACAGGTGTATAACATTGTTAATTTAGATAGATTTAGATGAACATCGAGACAAAAACCTACATAGTATCAACTACTGTATGCGAGCTTGTTTGTGCAATTTTTGTTTGTAATTTTGGTAAGATCATCAAACAAACTTATTTATTTCAAGCCCAAGAATCAGTAATTTTAGAAATTAGAACATGGACATGTTTGCATGGCATGATTATACAAGTGTTTCTGTGATGATGTTGCAACTGTCCTAGTTCTCTCAAAAACATGTCTCCAACAAATATCTCAGTTGAATGTTTTATGTTAACTCTGTAATTGTTTTCAGTCCTTTGGGCCGAAGGTTCAACAGACTTATGCCATCACTCTGCATCTGCCCCCGCCGTTAGCTGCCATATCTCAGAAACCGTTCAGCAATTTTGTCTCTAATTTTGCATAGTCACATCTTAGGGTACTGCTACTATGCATGAGAAATCTGTATTTGATTGAATCATTCTACTTCCCCCAGGGCCCACCAAACTGGTTTAAAAAAAATTCACATTTTGTTAAAAATTCTTCAGTCATTTTTTCTCTGATTTTGCATACACATTTCATGTGGTAGTGCCACTATACATAAGAAATATGTATTTGATTGATTCATACTAAGGGCACCTCAGGGGCCCCCAAAATGAGATGCTATATAATGTAGTGTGTTTGTCACACATTGGACTGGTTGCTACAAGACAGTGTCTACTACTAGATACTACACAGACTGCATGCCATGGTGTTGGCCAGATTAATGATGTGTCATTGAGGGGCACTGGATTCTGTCTTAAGGGCTCAGCACACCTTTAAAACAAATGTACAACCTCTCTTTAAGATGAATGGACAACCTCTATTTAAAACAAATGGACAACCTCCCTTTAAGACAAACGGACAACCTCCTTTTAAGACAAATGGACAACCTCCATTTAAAACAAACGGACAACCTCCCTTTAAAACGGATGGACCACCTCCCTTTAACCATGTGTATCTCTATTGGCAGTGTGCAGGTGAGACGACAGCAGCTAGACGAGTACAGTACGCCCAGTGGGGTTCATAGTGTGCTCGGCCAACCACCCCCTATTGAGTGAGTGCCTTCTTGCCCATCTCTTTCACCCTCGAGCTGGTATCTGTATTGGTTCTTGGTCTTTTGTTTTCCTTCTCTCATGCCATTTCACTGTCATATCTCATTCTTGCATCCCAATCCTGCCAAATCTCTCCTCCAAGTCTTTAAAGACTAACCTTTTTATTAGTTATTTTATATAGATGTATCACTTCAACTAATTTAATCTATCTTTTATCAGGACAGACACTATTAGAAAATCTAGTAATATTTTACCACATTTTAAGTTTTTAAATATACATTTTAATATATATATATTAATATACATCTGCCCATGTGATAGTTTTATTGTAGCCTACACTGCAACTTATATTAAAGTTTGAGCTCTGCTTGTATAATCTTACAAATAAATTATGATTACAAGGTCTTTCCATCCCAGTCTGTCTTCTCTCCCTGTCTCCTGTCACTCTTCCCTAACTGCTCCTTCCCAATCTTTCCATGTGTGCAGTCAAATGTAGTTACCTTCTCCCAGTTTCCACCTGACACCCTCTTTCACACCAGCCTCCTCCCTCAGCCTCTCCATTCTTTACTTTACTCTTCGCTACCTCAATTATTCTCACCCATTGTCAGGGTCAAACACATATTTGTATATAAATACATTCATTTGGCATATATGTACTGGACTTTCCCTGTAACCAGCATTTGTGATTATATTTGATGTTCATAAAACTCCATATTACAATACAAGCCAGACACAACAACTTGTATCTGATATATTTGACCTATCTGAATGTGCACATTTTAGCTTCGTAAATATTGGTAATACCTACCTACCTTTCCTAACCAAATCCACCTCTTCGTCATTTTCTACAAAACTGTACATTCTCAGTTTACGTTCTTTCTTCATACATAAAATGTATTTTGCAAAAAAATTATTTGGTACAAAATTCAGAATGGCCGACATTGCTTGACTGTTGTGTGCAAGACTGATTGACACCACTGATGTTCCAGTGCGAGGGAAGATAGCAGCACCATCTTGTGTCAACGCTTGCGGTGTCGTCTCAATGACATCGAGTGTCTCCTCAACAAGACAAAGTCTGTCCAACGGGAGTTTATAGCATTACCTACAATCCCGTTCCTCGAGCTGCCAGTAACGCTGATGAAGTTAAGGTCAATCGGGTCATCTATTTTCCCGGAGATTCGCTTCCTGATCATCTCTGGCAATGAAGATGGATTCTTCGAAGTGACCAATCAACACAGCACAGGCTACGAGGCCGGTAAAGAGATTCTACATCGTTTGTCAGAGGGAACGTGTCATAAGTTCGTAAAATCAAAAATAAAATGTTATATGTTTAATACCTGGTAGTTATTGAACTCCCCAGGCCCTTAGCCAGAAATATTTTTTGCCAGTCTTGAATTAATCAAGTGTGCCTTTTTGCACGCGAACGGCTTGTGTGGAAGCCATTCGTGTCAATCACAGCCATTATTCGCCAGTTTATTTTTTTCAATGACAAATTACTGTCATTTGAGCCATTTATTTAATTAATACTGATCCATTCGATTTGTTTCACTACCAGTTATGCCAATGAAATGGTCATTAATGTGGACCCCTAGACTTGGAACTGTTACTTGTAATTACCCGTTTAAGCCAGTCATTTACCAGTTTTGAAGACAGGCAAACAGGTCTCTGGCTAAACCCATAAGCCCCCACCCCCGCTTGGACTTGCAATTTTTTTTTTTTAACATTGCTATTGGTGTCAATTTGCATATTTCATTTGCTTGGTGGTGCTGCTGTAGCAACATATTTTCCTCGTGATACATGGTGATGATCAAAGCAACCCCCATATGTAATGATACATGATGATGATCAAAGCAACCCCCCATATGTAATGATACATGGTGATGATCAAACCAAACCCCCATATGTAATGATACATGGTGATGATCAAAGCAACCCCCATACGTAATGATACATGGTGATGATCAAACCAACCCCCCATATGTAATGATACATGATGATGATCAAAGCAACCCCCATATGTAATGATACATGGTGATGATTAAACCAACCCCCCATATGTAATGATACATGACGATGATCAAACCATTCCCCCATATGTAATGATACATGGTGATGATCAAAGCAACCCTCCATATGTAATGATACATGGTGATGATCAAAGCAACCCCCCATATGTAATGATACATGGTGATGATCAAAGCAACCCCCCATATGTAATGCTAACATGTGTTGTGAATGTATGCAACCCCCCTGATTGATAGATAATTGACAAACATCAACAACATTTTAGGGAGTTTTATCAATACAATTTATTTTTATATAATGTTTAACTTTTATGATTGATTTGATTGTACCTATCTGTGTCTTTTTACACTGGGCATCTATTGTGTACTATACGGTATCTGTTTTAGGCCGCTTACTTCTGATGAAACCAATCTTTGGACCAGCCACGTACGTCCTTAAATTGCGAATGGACAACCTCAACCGATATGACTACATCATCTCCACCCACTATGCTGTTGTTACCATCATTGTATCCGGATACCATTTCTAGGGGTCAAAGTTCATTCCGGTGTACTCTGTGAGTACATCATCATAAAACACTATGCTGTTGTTACCATCATTTTTATCCGGACCTACCAAAAACTAGCTGTCAAAGTTCATTCCGGTGTACTCTGAGAGTTAGGGGCCATCCATAAAACATGTCACGCTATTTGTGGGTATTTTTGAGACCTCTTATAAAAAACTGCTTCAAATGGTTAATGCTCTAGCAGTCTCTTACTTTGTATTTCTCTTACCGAGAGACCCCTCCCTATATACCCTTTGTCACACTTGCCTATAGACCCCACCACCCTCAGTGTGACATAATTTATGGATGATCCTTATATATATATAGGTACCTCATTTTAATTTTACAATCTGGGGCATTTCAGGGGAATATTGCATGTTACTGTATAAACATTATAGCACCCATTCCATGATAAGAGTATTAACTGTGTAGTGTTTTGTGGTATCACTGAGGGGGCTTTGTAAATATAAACAAATTTAAATAATCCAAAAATAATTTGCATGTCAGTATGTGGAACATGGATCCACTTGGATTATCAAAATTTAGAAAGGTATTTGTTGGAATTTTCTTCCCGGTTAAAATCATGCTCTGAAATTGGCATACCATTCATTGCATTGGCCATGGACATATATAGCAATATCTCAAATTGGATGGTTGTGGGGGGAGGGTAAATCCAAACCAACAAAATTAGGATTATACATTTTTTTATTTACAAAGGTCCTTATTTAGGCATGAATTAGGTATTTGTGTTTATTTTATTTAATCACTGTTGTTTTATTATGCTATTGGTTGCAAATAAATATATGATGTTTTTCTTCAGAAATATCTAGGACAATAATTATAGATAAATTGTTCAAATTTTTATTGTTTACCAATTAATTGTTGTGCACTGAATGCATAGAATTTAATATGTAAAGTGAGTGTCAAACCATATGAAAAATCCCTTTCTTAGTTTTACACCAATCTTTACATACTATAAAAATGATTGATTAAACCAATTTAACTATTCATATTATAAACAGTATTTTAATATGTATTGTTAGCTTAATGAATGCGTTAATTTTTAATATCATGAACATTTCTAGTTTTTGAAAAAAGTGTCTAATTATTTTGAAACAATAATACTGTTGTAAATGTTTATTATTATTTTACAGTAACAAAAATTTATTATTCCATTGTCAATTTTATGTTATGATTGGTGAATAGTATGTTATGATGACGGGGTAATTTAAGAGAAATACTAAACATTAGAATGAACTTCTAAATATAGTAAGTCCAAAAAACTTAACTTGAGTTTAGTTATAAAGTTGGCAATATAGTTTAAAATGTATATATATGTATTTTATTTCTAGGCTAATCATTTTCATTTGATTCCGTTATAAATTAATATGCATACTTCTATTTAGTAAAGCTATTAGTCCCTATTATATTACATTCAAGTCTACATGCGTTTAATGATTATCTGCAACTACATAACTTTTCAGTTAAACATCCATGTACCACATTAATTTTAATGGTACATCAGAGAAACAATTTGAAGATACTATGTATGATAATTCACTTAGCCAAGATGGAGAGTTATTTTCATCGAGGCCAACTTTACTTGGTGCACACCTATAAAACTGGTAACAGAAATCCGTAAAGTCACAATTAAACCTGATTGATGATATTATATATGCTCACTGTTTCACAATGAATGCTCAGCAGTTCTCATTGCGTTGAAACCCTGAATGGGATCTGTTATTACATGAGATTCGATCTTACAAGAAAATGATACAGTTGACTATGCAAAGGTTACATTTTTGCACAGGAGTCGCCCTTTGAGCATGTTTTGAACTGATGATCTGTTATTTGCATGATATTTGAGAAACAAGTTGTGAAGCAGAGTTTTGTACAGTTTTGGATTCCACAGATTATAAACTCCTAAAAGTGATACCTCATTTCTTGAATGATCTTCACAAGTTGTTGATTTATTGCTAAAAATGTGATGTTTTGAGAATATAGGTTTACAAATAGGGCTGCACCACAACGCCATCAGCATTTGTAACCAGGGTATATTTAGTACTTTATTAGTTTTTGATTATTTGTCGAGGAAAATAAACTGAACATTGGAAGGTGAGATGATAAGGAAGGCATCTGTGCCAAAATCAGAAAACTGAATGGACATAAAATTACAAAGACAGCTCGCCTGCAGTTTAGGCCTGTGTGACTTAATACCCCAGTTCGCAGCGGCAGGTCACATGTGTGAGAAAATCTGTACTATTATGGATAAACCACAAGAGATGGCACCTGTGCATTTTGTGACTCACTGGTTGCATTTATTGTAGACACCTGACCACAACCTGTTATAAGATTAATTGCATTCTAAAAAAATAGCACTCACACAGTTGCAATGACAAAGGTTTATTTCCGAACACACTGTACTTTGGTAATCATGGGGGACTTGGGGTCAGACCAGTACTATTGTCAGATTAATTCTTCGATGTTTCACTGTCGCTCATCCACAAATACTTGAACATTTTCTGCACATTCTAAAATGTGTTGAATTCCTTGAAATACCAGCATTATACTAATGCTGACCAGGCATAACAGTCTCATACAATAGCGTACATTTCCACATCATTAAAACCCAACTTAAAACCAAAATGTCAGACCAATGACATATTTCTGAACAGTGACCTGTCTTCTGAGATTGCACCCCAGGTGAAAGCATATTTTACATAATAAATGGCGCTGATACAACAGTATTGCAGTAGTCATAGGTATTATACTGTAATTATTAAAATGCTAGACACGTTCCAGTTAGCTAGACAATTGATATTTTCACTGGCTGTAAGAAAATTCAGTGTAAGTTAACATGATGTGTGACTAGTACCACGGAGATTGTTTGCTAAACTTGTCCATTGCAGTATTTTTTACCATTTTCCCACAATGTTATAATATCATGTGTACACTTTATATACATACATAGTGATACACCATATACCGTATGATATTCTATAGTAAATATGTATATGCCAGCAGTGGAAGTTTAGTTTCATATAATTTACCTAAATAGTTGTCAGTATCATACAACTTATTTTTTAAATCAGTACAGTGTATGAAATACCACACGCGTTCACTCCCAGTGATACAGAATACACTAATATGTGAACATTGAATTAAATAAAATTTGCCTAAAATAGTTTGTACATCGATAACCTGAGATACGTGTTACGCATCTGGTAACCGATAAACTATAACCATGGTAGTCACAAGTAATTACATAACAGTACACAGATATAATATTTGGTATTAACATGAGGTCGAAGGTTGACTGCTACCTTGGTAACAATATGACATCAAAGATTGATAGCCTACACACTTTATTGTATTCTCACAAGAAAGCTACACAATATCTACACACAACCTCAACTAATACACATAAACCTCAATAGTCACACGTAAACTACTGTTAATCATATCTATGGTCGCAAATTCCACACTAGCAGCTAAATTGACCTACCAGTTAAAATGTCGGTTATGTGCTATTATGCGTGCAAGCTAGCGTGCAAATGCCATGTGAAAAGATATCGTCGGATAACAGGAGAACATAGAATGAGCCATATTAGGTCATACCTACCACTACTAAAATACATACAAATTGTGCGTTAATATTTCATGCAGCTACCTTCCGGTGGACAAATGAATGGCTCCTTCCTCTATTAAATAATTTTCCTTGTCTTGTTTTACAATCATTTAGCGAAAAATCAAACTCATCCACTACAACATGCTTGTTGGCACAGCCACGCTTAGTTTTAAATAAATCACCGGACAAACTATTCCACAATTTTTTTAAACAAAATTTTAACAAAACAATTTAATTAAAGCAATAATGCATATTACTCACGTTTTTTACACATTACATCATTTTTATTTGGACATCAACAAACTGATTCAGGACGGGTGAAATCAATGGAGGAGAAATAGATGACAAAGAGACTATGAAACCATGACATCTGGTAATAAGATATGTATGCTTAAACCTAGATATAATCTACCATTTAGTACGTTACAGAAGACCTTGCATTAACAGTTCAGATTCGCAATGTAATTTGACGTTTTCCACCTGGGCGTTGTTTGACGAGAACAAAAGTCAGTATTTGTTTTATACAAGAAAGGTCACTTTAACACCAAGAGCACTATTTTATCATAAGTGAGATAGTTTCTTTTAATGTCCTGTGCCATTTTGTAACTTTCCATTATGTTAAATAATAAAATGTATATGGTTTGTGCTGTATTTGTGAACTGCATGTCTGTATAAGGTACTAAATGATGTAATAATAACACCTGCTATATCAAAATATTTTTTCTATCATTTTCAAACACTACACATACTATACCATGCCTATGTGCAATAAAACCTAGTTATAAATTAACCTGTTTGTGCCAATTATTTTGCATTAGTAAATTATTATACATGCCATGTACCAAGATGCTAGACCCATTGCTGTAAATACAATATGCATATTCCTAGTACACCTCGATTCAAAGGGAGGGAACTTACATAGCAAAGTGGTTAATTACATCTTTTGTGCAAGGAACATGTTGGAATAGACACTGTTCATAAAATTGTTAAATAACATGATTTTAGGATGAAAATTAACAAGCTTAGTGCCAGTTACACAGTGAAGAACACCCATGATGCCCTAACCCTAACCCATGTTGCCCTAACCCTAACCCATGTTGCCCTATGATAAGAGATGATATCTGCTTCCAAACTCACAGAATAATACAGTGAGTAAAAAGAAATTGCCAGTCAGTCACATTCAATTTTACAGTGCGGCTTATCATAAAATTATCTTAAAATTTAACCAGATTTGACACCACTAACAGTTAAACAGCAGCAGTAACTAAAAACCTGACGTATTGAAGTATGCCAAAGCATACAATAATTATGAAATCAAACAATCTGCTAGTAATATCATTAAACAAGAATCAACATTTGCAACACGGTTACCCGATGTTACCAGGATCATAACAAATTACTTTCTTTGCATAATTAGATGTTTATTCCATCAACGCCAAACATCAAAGTGGGTTAACTTCTTGGAATTAATGCTCAATTTTACTATTAACCTATAATGTAAATGTTTAGATGCTGTTTACAATAACTTTACACTGCTCTCGTCCCCTCCAGACACTCCGTTTGTCGCTGCCAGTGACTCCACCGTTCCCTTACAACTTGCCGGTGTCGAGGACAACCTCCCAGTCTTGCGCGTTACACAGTTCCTCCTTATCCACAAACTCCCAGCCTCCCTCCACGGCTGACTTCCTCCTCTTGCTCCTCTTCCCGTTCCCTCCCTTCCGAGGGGCAGGAGTCACCCAGTCTCCCAGGAGGGCTCCTCTACGGGCAGGCTCTGGCTCACCGTCAATCTGAAGGTCACCTTCAATGACCTCGATTCCCCCGCAATGAAGGTCATTGTCAAGGTCACCAAGATGGAGGCTGGCAGCATCGACAAAATCGTTGATGTTGACGTCGTCGACCGGGGAGGATTGTGGGGGGTCGTTGGGTTGGAGGGGGTTGGAGGGAAGAGGGGAGTCGTTGAGGGAGTCATAGATGGCCCAGTCAAAGATGTCTTCCATCATGTCATCCTCTGCGTCCATGTACTCCTGGAACTGACTCAGCACGTTGGTGTGAGAGTACTTGAGCTTGCGGCTTGTCGTCTGCAGGGGGCGGCACGGTCTGTCATCTGAAAACAAGAGATGGAGCAGTTAGTCATTGTTGGTAGTTCAGTTGTTGGGTAAACACTGTTATAATATCAGTAATTTGCTGTACATGATATTAAATCTTGTAACACCATGGGTGAGTTTGTGCAAGTTTGTGTGTTGCGTGTGTGTATGTCTGTCTCTGTGTCTGTTTGTTTGTCTGTGCACGATTGAATGTACATGCTTGTTTGTGTCTTGGCATGCATATGTGTGTGTGTGCGTGTCTGTCTGTCTGTCTGTGTGTCTGTCTATCTGTGCACATTTGGATGTGCCTGCTTGTTTGTGTCTTTGCATGTGTGTGGATGCGTGCATGTGTGTGTGCGCACGTGTGTATGTATAAATTTATGTTAATATAATTGCTTTAGTCAGTCAACCAATGAAGGCTGAAATAGTCAATCAATCAAAATATTTGAAACAAGAACCAGAGTTTATTGAAAGGTAACGATATATCAAAGTAATCAGATTACCGTCATAAAGATTACACATATGATAATATAAACAAAACACGGTAGCACAATATGTGATATCAAAACACTATAATCTTTCCAAACACTACTACACACCTAATATTCACTAAACTGTGTCATGACCTATGAACCCATTTAACCAACCTTCCAGGTCAACCTGCAGTGGACTTGATGGACAGGTGAGGCAGATGTCATACTGGACCTCTGGCCGCTGAGCAGTCCTGTCCAGCAGCTGGACCATGAAGTCCACCTCCTCCTCCTCCACAGGGACCCTCTTCTTGTGGTCTTTGCGTCGACTCAGTGCCACATTCCTCTGTCTCGCCGCCTTCAGCCTTTCTTTCTCCGTCAAACTCGTCTGGGCTGTCATTTGCCTGGTGCTGCCACCTAGGGGCTTGACGGAGAAGCACTGGTAGTAGCTCGCTTGCTTCGACAGGAAGTGATGCGCCTTCGTGATCAGGTTCTCATTGCCCTGCTCCACCATGCGGCCTGTGGAGGGAGCATTGAGTTATTCAACAAAGCTGCTTAGTCTTGTAAATTTACATTTTTTTAATAGTGGCTGACTGAAAATAGTGATACATGAAATTTAAGAAAACCAATGCCATTTAACTTCTGATTCCCTCCCTACTACAAATGTTAATTATATCGGCCTGGGAAACTCATGAAAATCTCCTCATCCTCTGTACTGTAAATATAACGAACTAGTCACATAAGCCATCATAACATCAAACTGCTGGCATCCACCTCGAGATAAACACCCCTATCAACTGTGACCAGGAAATAAATTAAGTTTTTGATGGAAAATAGGTTGGGGCTAGCCCGTCAACCCAATGAAACCACGTTTGATTGGAATCAGACATCAATGTTCTGAGTTCATTAGCTTATAAATAAGTAGCTCTTCAACAATGACGTAAAGCTTGAGAGGCCTTTAGTCGTTGACCTTTTAGTGGATATAACCTGTAATAACTAGAGCACATAGCTCAGTCAGTAGTGTGTGTCACCATGGTCTGAGGTGTTAGTAATTCTCAAAAATATTTTACTCTGTAAATGAGGTATTTATCCACAAAACGTGTTTCGAGACAAGTCCTGTTTTTGATGCACGTGTTGTTATGTAATATACACAAATTTGGTGGGTAGCACTAAACCATTCTTAACTCAATTTATGTAATTTTGGCGTGTACTGTGTTTTGCAACCAAGCATTTAATTTTTATTCATTAAGAAAAAGCGACCACATTATCAACACTGGTTGTTTCTAAAACAACAGTTTACTCCTATGGATAATAAAAAAAGTGTTACATTAATTTGTAATTGAAATATATGCTTTTAGACCTTTTGTATCTCCGAACACTGCAATGTGAAGAAAAGGTGGTTTTGTGCCAAACAAATCATTCCCTATGACATGTTATTAAAGCTTGCTTCATTAACACTATTTGGGACAAAGGATTAAATAAAGGAAGCCATAAATTTGTACACAAAGACCACATGATCAACAAACAAAGCAATATCATTAGACAAGGAAACTGCTCACGTCTATTTATGAACCATGTCTCGGCGCAACAAACAGTGGACAAAGCACTGACCACTACAGGTGTAAACAGAGGTTGATGTAACTGTCTGGTGAGCAAATAGCTCACTGGCAATTATCCAGGTTTGTTGCACTGTCTTGGCGATCTGGTTGAGTTACAGCCATGCAAGCCGTGTTACAGTCTGACCATGTTACAGTCTGGCCATGTTGTAGTTTGGCCATGTTACAGTCCAGCCATGTTATAGCCTGGCCGTGTTATAGACTGGCCATATTACAGCCTGGCCATGTTACAGTCCGGCCATGTTATAGCCTAGCCATATTACAATCTGGCCATGTTACAGCCTGACCATGTTACAGTCAGGCCATGTTACAGCCTGGCCATGTTATAGTCTAGCCATATTACAGCCTGGCCATGTTACAGTCCAGCCGTGTTATAGCCTGGTCATGCTGTAGCCTGGCCATGTTATACCCTGAACATGTTAAAACTTGGTCAAGTTACAGCTTGGCCATATTACAGTCTGTCCATGTTACAGTCCAACCATGTCATAGCATGGCCATGTTGCAGCCAGGCTATGTTACAACCAGGCCATATTACAGCCTGGCCACGTTACAGTTTAACCATGTTATAGTCTAGCCATGTTACAGTCTGACCATGCTACGGTCAGGCAATGTTACAGCCTGGCCAGTGGCCATGTTACAACCAGGCCATATTACAGCCTGGCCATGTTACAGCCTGGCTGTATTACAGTCTGGCCATGTTACAGCCTGGCTGTACTACAGTCTGGCCATGTTACAGTCCAGCCATGTTACAACCAGGCCATATTACAGACTGGTCTTGTTACAACCAGGACATATTACAAATACAGACTGGCCATGTTACAACCAGGCCATGTTACAGACAGACGCCACAAGTTTATGTGGGGTTATATTTGTTCACAATGATGCAGAGAGCCCCACATGTTGCAGTTCACATGTTCACATGGGGGCTCATAGTGCAGAAGGTTACATTTCTAACTGGAAGGACAGTGAAGTGGATGTGAGATTGGTGGACCATGTGGTTTTGTCTTATACTCTTTGATCCTATATACAAATACCACATTAGCATCCCCAGCAGGTCCATAGCAAGGTTGTTTTGGGGGGTGCGTTTTCAGACAAAGTGGGACTCATATGTGGTCTGTGGAGATTGGTCCCATTTTGTTGCTTGATTAAGCTTAATTTACACCCAATCGTATTCATAAAAGCCAACAAGCAGTGATAGTCTATTGTTAATATAACTGATTCATTTACTCGAAACTCTTCGCCGTGTGTGCTATTGTTTTGAATATGTTCATATTAAATGAGGCACCGAGGAGTGTGGGTGTACCTAAGTTATTTTTCAGAATAAACAGTTAAAGTGTGACATTTACATTCTGGTTTTCACTCAATTACTACATTTCATTTATCTGATCTGATGTGCAAAAAGTTCCATAATTTATCATAAATATAATTAAGTTAGTAAATTAATAAACCTTTTTAAAACATGCCCTGTAAATAGAAGATTAGAAAAATTATTGTCCTCTTGTTGAATCTGAATTAAATTCTAGGTGTCAAACAGTAAAGTACCATATCCTGTACACCACACTCAAGGACACACAAACTGTATTTTACAACTATACAGAACATAAAATGGACATAATAATTGATAATAAAATCCCTTCACACATTCTTGCCTCCTCATCAGCGACAAGGCTCCCTCGTCTGATATCTTCAAACATGCAACTAGCAATCACAGTATTTCGGCAACCATACAGCCACACAATTACACGATTTCTCATCAGCACGCGCATTCTAAAATGGGTGAAGCTAAACTTTATTGTGTATTGGTTAAATACAATTATTCGCGTTTCAGCGCAATAGTTGAAAGTTATGATTTTTTGTTTGTCTACCCGGTTTGCAGCTTGTAAGAAATACACTCGCTACACATCTTAAGTTGTTGATTGTTGAGAATAGCCTCTTTGACAGCAAGTAGTTACCTTAATCAGCATACTAAAAATAAAAAGCCTCACCTCTCATTTACTTTTTAACAAAGTTTTGATGAGAAATCATGAATTATTTTATATGGCATAATTTATGTGCTCATAATTGTTAAATCATCGTCACCCCGTTCATTGATCAGTATTTTGTCTGCTTCTGTCACCTCTGAGTGACTACAATTAAACATTCATAATTTTACGTTTGATGTAAAACTGGCTTCTTGTGTACTTGTTACCCCATGCGTTATATAATAGGAGACCCTGGGATAGTGTGAAGTCCTTCTGCATGGCTAATTGGATGCAATAGTCCATTGACTCACATTCCTCTAGTGACTGCCCTTTTCATACAAGCCATTGGAGACAGACCCCTCAGCCGGGCTCCCTTACATTCAGTGATGATCACTTAATGGATAAAGGTTCTCCCTTCAATATCTGTACAAGTGAGGCATTCCTTGTATTATATAGTTGTAATGCTTGAAAAATATCCAGCAGCTTTTAGGAGGGGGGTTAACGCTTTTGAGAAAGGGGGTTCACAAAAAGGGGGTTCATGTGAATCCCCACTGGCTACAGGCCTGCCATATTACAGCCTGGCCATGTTGCAACCAGGTCATGTTACAGTCTGGCCATGTTACAACCAGGTCATGTTACAGTCTGGCTATGTTACAACCAAGCCAAATTACTGCCTGGCCATGTTACAACCAGGCCATATTACAGCTTGGCCATGTTACAGTCTGGTCAAGTTACAACCCAACTATGGCATTATGCCTAAGGTGCGAGTCTACCAAATATTAATGTTTTAAGTCTCCAGCCTAATAAAAAAACTGAAATTAGCACATCACAATATGATACATGAGATCATGGGGAGCACTGTTGTATTATCTTCTACATTTATAAAATACAGATAATGAAAGCAATTCGCATCAACTCATTTTAAGTAACTCAGCACAAATGAAATGTAATTAGAAGTTCCAAGGAAAAATATATTGATAATTACAATGTTCTGTAATGTGTACAATTAACTGTGACAACAAAAAAACATGGTTTTGTTGAACTTATACAACACGAACATCCATATTAGTAAAGTAAGTAATTACCTGTCCTTCCCATGGAGCGGGTAGGTGCCCTTGCGAGGAGGGTTGGAATCTTCCACCGCCCCCGTTTGTTGAGGGAATACAGGAGGGTGGCCTGGATGGATGGTCCTGTCTCGAGACACCCATCGTCCAAGAAATACTCATCACTACACCTCACATAGCCACTGGTGATGTCAAACATATCTCCATCACTGTCGCCACTGCCAAGGACAGACTTCCGGATGACGGGGTGGAAGTCGTGTTGACTGTGTGCCCACTTACTCCGCACCGTGTTACCGGTGCAGACGTTATGACGACTGCTCTTAAGCACCATTTTCTGGCAGTCTTGAGAACTGTGAACACAATGTAGTATTGCATAATTTTAAACATTTTATCTAATTTTCTTTTTTGTTATTTTTGGGTGAACCCGATTTCTGGGTAGTACCCTTAAATTATGGACGTGCATGCAGTGCAAGCAGTTAAATTGCCATATTTAGTTAAAATCATATGTCGTGATAACAACAAATTAAACTGGTTTAGAAGCACTTAAATTGCAATATTTAGTTAAAATCATGTGTTGTGAAGACTCACTTCATATGGAGACCTGAATTAACAGCTCATGTTCCAGCCTCATTTTCATTGCTTGAATGCTTAAATAGATGCAAGTTATGTGGTCATGGCTGATTTCATTAGACTTAGAAACTGTCTTATCACCACTGGCTTTTAAATTGATACAGAGCCTAGTATGTCTATGGACACAGGGATGTCAGTTCACTTCCCAAAGTTCAAAGTTGTGGCAAAATATCCAGACATTTTAGCCAGGTTTCTTGGGAAGTAAACAATGTATAATTTTAACTTATGTATTAGAGTTGTACCACATCAAGAGTGTTAATAATCATAACCTATATTATAAAACAGTATGTTCTGTTTGTTTGTGCACCCACATCTCCGTTAGTTTGACATGTATCGGGCTGAAATTTCAACCTAACATCCGCTGTTGCTGGTTATGTCAGTTAGTTAGTCTTTCTCTATCTTTCTTAACTGAGAAAAAAATATTTCTATCAATATTTTCATAACCATTCAATATTTTAAACACTTATATCTAATCACCTCTCAATCTCCTGGTCTCTAGTATTATTAAACCACATTCTTTTAGGCGTTTTTCATAATTAAGATCCCTCAGTTTTGGTATAATTTTAGTTGCTCTCTTTTGTACTCTTTCTAGCATATCGATGTCCTTCTTGCTGTATGGCATCCACACTTATATATATAATATTCTAAATTATATAAACTATTTGAAAAGCATAACTGGGGTCATGCTTAGACAAAGCATACATCCAGCAACTGACAAATAAATCTCTTTGTGATAACTCCCTGCGATTAGAAAATATCAATGAAATTGCTGGTTGCTTGGCTTAGGTTTCGGGACACCAGCAGTAGGACAATTTGTGGATTCATGCAGTTAAGCAGAGCACTGTACTTAAACCCAGACGCCATATAAAACTTGCATCCTACAACGACTAACGAAGTCGGAAGGAATTGGCACGGGTGAAATGGCACACCGACTCACATAACCCAAACGATGTTATAAAAAGATCGGCAGCAACATAGACCAACACCACATATGGTAAGAATAAAGCTACGATTACATGGTTGCTTAATTTATGTTGTATCCTCTTGCACTAACAATAATAACCGGTTTTTTTCTTGGAGTTTAACACAAAATATCACGGACAGTGCATTTTTGTAAGCATCATGAACGCTGACAGCGCCCTTTACGTACGTGGTAACGGTGGTTATATAAATGACATCAGCTATTTGGTATTCCTGCAAGCATAATTACCTAGCTTCGACTAACTGCAATACTTACGCGCGAAATTCTCCAAATAAACTGGATCTGTTGACGACGTATCAACCCTTATATGACTGCTCGGATTTCAAGCAATTATGCAATGACGTTTTCGCAAATGTCCACGGCTTCTGGAACTGGTGAATTCCTGACAAAATTTGGTTGCACAACTTTGACTTTGGGTGTGCCAATGTTTATCAACAACGAAAACAAGGAATCCTCAGCCTCGGTTTCGAATGACCTCGTTTTAATGCAATGGGGTATTCCACCGTTACGTTATCTAATGGGAAACAACATTATGAAAGAAGATATATTTATCTTTCGTCTGGGTCAAATTCGGCGACTTTCTTGAAAGATTGTCAATGTATGTATTTAATCAGGCATTTTAAAAATATGCTCGGTCATAAATTGGGAACAACAGCGCTGGGTCTAAAATGCGGCTCGATCGCCGGACAGGTGGTCAGAAATATGGTTTCAGCTACAATCAATCAATCAATCAATCAATCAATCAATCAATCTTTATTTCAGACAAAGAAAGCATACATGTAATATGCACTATGTCCATAGTAAAAATAAAAAGTATATTATAGTGTATATATTGCACTAATCCACTTCCTGCGCAATACAGAGGTCGTATAAACATCACTGTGTATAATCCTCTCAACAATGTTGTTCGTCGATGCAGATATTCTGCTCATAAAACTGTACATGCATTTTCTAAATCTAGTATTGCAACAGTCCGTGTCAGAACTAACAAACATTAGGCTAGCACTACACCTCATAGATAGGCTGTGCATAATTCTAAATGCATTGTTATAGGAAACAATACAGTACTAGTAGAGTCTAGTTTCAGCCTGTCTGTCGTTTATCTGTATGTTCCTCCATCATTTCAAGTATATTTCCATTATTAAGTTCATTCTTATGATTTAAAAAAAACACTAAGTACGTTATTTTTGCACGCTCGGATTTGTTTTGTTATATAAACATTATATATACATGTATGTGTGTACGTGTGTGTATATATATATATCATTGTGCAGCCGTAGTATCCCGTGGTTGGGCGAAGGCCTTAGCATGTCGTTTCCAAATCTGCCTATCTTGCGCTATCCTCTGTCAGATGGTGCCCTTCCAGTACTCGTCAAGTTCGTCTCTCCACCGACTTGCCGGTCTTCCTCTAGATCGTTTTCATTTCTTAAATATATATATATATTTTCATTCGTAAATATATATATATATAATTATACAAACAACCACATTACAAATAAATGCTTACAGTTTGTTGTGTAAACCTGATATGTATATGTACTTTATAATAACATTTAACACAACATACACGGTATATTTTTATTTTGAATAAATAAAATCAAAAAATTCAATCGTCGGTGTTGCGTTAAAAACTGTACCCAGTAACGCGACCGGGTCCGACGATTAATTTCCAATGCATTCTGGGATAGCAATGGCTGCGGCCAGGGTAGCCGGAACGAAAATACGTAGTTGAGTTGTTTGCGGTGTAACAATTCCAAAATGAGTACTTTTGTTGGTCGTATGCGCGAATACGTAGATGTATCAATTGACCGATTCGACGGCATCAACCTGGATTCGAATGCTTATTTCTTATCACACAACCACGCAGGTTAAATAATGTCTGATATTTCATATTTTTATTGTTGGCTAACCAGATGTACCGGTGTCGTGAAAATTTCGTTCCACTCTCAGACTCAGTTTGCCCTCAACACAATTACTTATTACCTTCGTTGGTCATGAATGTGTTCCAGTGGGTGAACATTCCTTTAGTCTAGTGTTAGATAATACTATTAAATAGTTGGTGTAAAAACCCATGTAATTAATTTAATGTAATCAGTGTCTTCTATTAAATCCCAATAATTGTAAATAATGACACTATTCGAATTAAAGATAAAGTGGACATAAATAAAAGGCGATGCCTATGGATGTGCTACTTGAATTTCTGTAGACTTTGTAGCCATGTTAATTTTTGTTGTATGATAATAATAGTTATTATTATAGCTAAACAAAAATAAATAAAACCATGAGCCGTAAGGATGAGTCCATCAAATCAATGTAAGAGAACATCCATTCTCTTTCTTCTCAACTACCATAAGTCTATCTGGAAGACTGTATTTTTCCATTAGCTGTTATGAGAACACATATATATTTATATCTTTATCACCCTCCTATCCATCTTTAGTACCTATATCCTGTTTTTGTGTGATGTTGTCTGTCCGTAAACTCTACTGATGTTCTTAGTATATGAATAGCTTGCTCTTAAAAAAAATGTTGTTGATAAAAAAATGAAAATATATGGTCTTATGCATGACATTTCCCCTTACCCTGTAATTTATCTTTCAAAGACCAATGGGAAACTATTTTATAACAAAAAGAATTTTGCACTGCATTTGACTTACAGTACTTAGTGAACAAGAAATCATTGTACTTTATAGTATTAGAAAGATGGAGGAATATGGAGAGAAAAACTGCAGATATTATAAGTAGAAAATAATAGTGTTCAGCTAAGACGGAGCTGAAGTAAAAAACTAATCAACTTAGCCCCTGATAAGGGGAAGTTTGAGGAAGAACAGCTGATATAATTTAACTTACAATTTGTATATTCGTAAGCATATCCTAAAAGTTATTATTTTATAACTGGATGACTTAGTATCTGTTGGAATTACATTATCAGATAACAAGATTTAACAAGATTGCCACCCAGAGAATTAACTCTAGGTGGCAGGTGGACAAGGAAGCCCTTTGGCTTATCGAGAGTCCGACCCTTTTATCTATGTGTATCCCGCCCGTCTGAGGTGTGTCGATTTTATTTTTAAACATATTCACGCTACTAGCACCCACACAATCAGCAGATAATCTGTTCCATTCATTTACAGTCCTTTGTAAAAATAAAAACTTTCTTATATCTAATCTACTCTGCTCCTTTGCTAATGTAACTTCATGTCCTCTAGTCCTTCTATCTTTCTTAATTGAAAAAAATATATTTCTATCAATATTTTCATAACCATTCAATATTTTAAACACTTCTATCTGATCTCCTCTCAATCTCCTGGTCTCTAGTGTTGTTAAACCGCATTTTTTTAGGCGTATTTCGTAACTAAGATCCCTCAGTTTTCTACCTGTTCGTTCCCATGTCCTGTGTGGAGGCATTTACATTTCCCAAAATTGAACAGCATTTGCCACTTTTCAGATCATTTAATCAACCTGTCAAGATCATCTTGTAAATGCTGTCTATCTCCATCACTTTTAATCCTTCTAAACACTTTTGTATCATCCGCGAATTTCAACACCTTGCTTGTTATTTCATCATCCAAATCGTTGATATATATTAAGAATAATATAGGTCCTAATACTGATCCCTGTGGTACCCCACTCAATACCGATTTCCAGTTTGAAACCTCCCCATCAACTACTACACGTTGTCTTCTGTCAATCAGCCATTGTTCTATTCAGTTTATTATACTATTTCCTATGCCATGGGCCTTTAGTTTCAGCAGTAAACTTTGATGTGGTACTTTGTCGAAAGCTTTTTAAAAATCTAAGTAGACGATATCTACTGGTGATCCCTCATCTACCCACTTAGTGATGTCTTCCAAAAAACATAAGATATTTGTTAAGCATGACCTTGCTTTAGAAAAACCGTGTTGAGATGGGTTGATCAAGTTTTGTTTAACAAGAAAATCTACCATGTGATCTTTAATTAATCTTTCTAATAATTTGCAAATCACTGATGTTAAACTCACTGGTCTATAGTTCTCTGACTGACTTGTTTCTCGAACCTTTTTTAAATAACGGTATGATGTTTGCCTCTTTCCATTCTAAAGGAACCACTCCCTCTTCTAATGACAAATTGAAAACTGTTGCAAGCGGTACGCTAATTTGTTCTACAATTTCCAATAGTAGTTTCCCATCCACTCCAGGTGATTTATTATCCTTCATAGCCCTTATTTTCTTAGCAACCATTTCTGGGGTTACAATTAATTGTCCTAAATAGTCTGAATCTGCCCCCTTGAACTTAGCCTCTGGTACTGGCAGTGAACTAATATCCTCTCTGGTAAACACTGAACTAAAGTACTCATTCAGGTCTTCTGCCATTAAGAATCCCTCTGATATTATATTTCCAGCACTATCTTCTAGAGGACCGACCTTATCTTGAACTTTCTGTTTGCTTCGAACATATGCATAAAAACTCTTGCTGTCATGTTTTATATTACTAGCTAATTGTTGTTCATAGCTTCTCTTTGAATTTCTAATTTCAGCTGTAGGTTGGTTAAGTGCTTCTTTATAACTGTTGTAGTCTTCATCATTTCCAGTACATCTATATGACTTCCACATCATTTGTTTATACTTAATTTTTCTAATGGCTTCTTTCGATAAGTGTTTCTTTTTGGACCGTTTCCCTTGTTTTTTGAAGGGTACAAATTTGCCGACTATGCACTTAATTTCACTCTTTAATATATTCCAGCAAAATAATTGTTGTAATCCATGTATAGTCTCAGTGGCCAAATAGATCTCGGTCAATAGTTGAATACTCACAGCCAAATAATGTCACACATTAATTTAGTTACATATTTGACACTGTAGGGCCAAGTTGTTTTATATATTGCAACAGCTTTCGCTACATTACTCCATGTTTCAGCTTTTGCACATGTACTGTATTTCACTTTTGTAAGGTCATGGTTGTATTCTACAGGTTATTTCAGGTAAAATTCTTGCTGAGTAGTACATGTATATCAATATTCAAATCACCAAGCATCTCTCTGTGCAGCAGCCAGCATCATCAAATTTACCATCCATTGCCTTCTGCTATTATTATTGTGAAGTAATCTTGTGTTAAATATTGATTTTTTGGTGCAGTCAGTAAGTCCAGCGTACTGTGCTACATGTATCGGCTATTGTGACTGTGTGACATCTGCTGTTCCCATTTCAGACCATACAGTGGGGCTGGCATCTGGAACATTGAGATACCGACTTCAGTCTGAGTAGGTTCATTTATTTAAGCAAAGTTAAATTGTGACTTGAATTTTGCGCAACCCTGGACTGTTTTATACAAAGTGGGTGAAAGAAGTGCAAAATTAATCTCTTCTTTAGGAGTCATGCAGGTTGATTATTTTTTTATTTAACATAATTTTACAAGTCTAGTTCTCCTGGTTCATGGTTGCTTTAGTTAATGGGTTAATTAGAAATATTTGTTATGAGTGGTTATTTATTCATGCACAATGTTATGCCTTCTTGACATTAGAAACTGTCAAATTCTATATTACTTGTTATCTTCTTTAATCATAGTAACACATTTTCATGAATCTCACTCATTAGTATTAAATCTGCAGGAAGTATAATAATATTTCAGTGTAACCTGAAGGCCCACCTCTAAGGAATATTGCAGTGTATTGCACTAAAACCTTGTGTGTGTGTGTGTGTGTATGCATTTATTTGTTACCTGTTATTTTGCTAAATATTCTGTCTCCATTCTTTTATATAATGATCGGCACTCTCTGAAGTTTTTGTTTTGTTTCTCAGACACCGCCTCAAACTCTATTGCTCTGAAGTGACACACCACCTGTTGCTGTGCTTCGACAAATACAAGCATTTGGCAAACTCATTGGTAAGTTGATACCATGAGCCTAATTACTTAGTTTTGTTTATGTAGTAAGTAGGTACTTGTGTTGGTGCCATAATAATAACACAAAAATGAGTTAACTTCTTTTGCACCTAAATCCTCGGAAACCAAGATCAGAGGATTATAGAGATTTTAAAGGATTTTTATACAATTTTAAAAATTAAACCTATTGGGATGAGAACAACATTCTGTTACCTTATTATTATTTAGTCATATGGAATGGTGAACAACAAATGATCAGTTGTGGAACTTAATATGCAGCAGAGCAAATTTGAATATATTGGTTTGAATCATTTTGTTGTAGGTCAAAGCCTGGTCCAATTTGTCTCAATAGGTCTGCACATTTAACTATATCTTGATAAGAAACTGGAAGAGGAGGATATACACGAATAAGAATTTTATTTGTGCAATTTTTTATAGTGTAGTTAATGATTTTCCACAGAAGTTCAGGTGGTGGTGTTCCCAGAATGAACCGAAAACTTTAATTCTGCCCCCCCCTAAATTATAACAAAATTCAGAAGCTTGCATTCAGTGTAAAGGAATACCTGTTTTATGTTATACTCCAGCAAGTATTTGTCTTGTAGGTTGCACTACCATTGAATGAAACATGCATCATCAGCATTCCAGACATCCTAACTGGAAAGGTAAGTCCAGTTGTCTATGTTGTTCTCCTTGTTCCCTGTTGAACAGGGGTGAGGGTCATGTACAATATTGCTGAACCACCCACTGTGTTTTTCTTTCCAAAGTTTTCTATCCGTAGCTCCCTCTCTCCATCTTTCATCCTCCCTCTGTCTTCGCATGTCCCTCCTCACAGTCTCAGCTGTGGCTGTCCCTTTCCTGTGTTCTTTGTGTTGTTCCATTTCTGCTCTCTGCTATTTTTCCTGTATCCGTCCTTGCCAGGTGGCCTGCACATCTCATTCAGCTTCTCAATAGTCCACCTATTAGGCTGCATTGCATTCCAACCTATTTTCTCAGGTTGTTCATCCTTCTTCTGTCTATCCTCTTTCTTGTTATTCTTCTAACCAGTTGTTCTCACAAACTTGCAGCTTCTGTTGTTGTTCTGTCAGTGCCACTGTCTCCAAACCACATAAGCAAGCCGGTGTAACACACACTCTCAGGACTTTTTCTGTCCATCATGCTATCATATGAAACATACAATCAGTAAGTAGTTTATAATTTGATACTGTAGGATACCAGTCAGAATGTTATTGTTTCAACACAGTGAGTGTGACTCACATTCTCAGTACATTTATTAATATTCAGATTTAATGATTAACTGTATGTTAGTCGAGTTGTTCATGAAATATTAATATTTTATATAACCTGCCATCTTTAGATAAATAGTTTGTAATACATCGATTTTGTGTGGAGGAAGAGTGTAAATTATCATTTGGTACCTAACATACAGTAATAACTCAGGAACGATTTAACCTTTTATGTATTTATATTTACAAGTACTTTAATGTATTGTCTTATTCTTGCCATTGTAATACATTTGTTTAAAATAAAAAATATGCTAATCTTCAGTAACAGTTTAGTGTACAAAACTTTAAAAACAAATTTAATAGTTCTCTGTTCAGTACATTTTATATACTACTTTTAAGAATACATGCAAATAATTCCTCTCGTAAATTTACTTTGTTGCTGCTTGCTATGTTATGTGATGTTTCTCATTCGCATTTGAGATGTGTTGTGCACTTCTGATGATATGACTAAAACTGTTTATTTACTCTTCAGGAGAAATACAAGCTGAATGTGACACTGCTGCCAGCTGGTCACTGTCCTGGCTCAGTCATGTACGTCAAGCTGCAGTTGCTTTCTTCTGTTCTGCTGCAAATAAAGCTACAGTCCGACATCACTAGATTTCACCAGGCATTCTAAGAGCGATATTTCCCCTAGCTATTTAGGCCATTTAGTTCAGATTTAAAAATGGTATTTACGTTTTCTTAGATATGACAACACTATATCAGGTGTACAAAATAAAACATTATATCTTAGTAGTTATTTGTACAATTATGTTAATATTCTCAGTAAGCACACTTTTTCTAATGGTCACAAGAACATTTCAGGCCATTTGTGAAACCAGTGTAATGATCATAACCCCATCAAGAAATAAAAATTTTCATAATAACCTAATAAAGATGTGCCGCCGCTACATTCGACGTGGTAAAGATAAATCCACTTTTACAATGTGCTGTAGGTTTCTCTTTGAAGGCCACGAAGAAACCGTGCTCTATACGGGCGACTTTCGTCTTGACCATGGTGATATCTCGCGGATAGAAGCACTCAAATCTGGAAATGGGTGAGTCATGAAGATCATGTCTGATTCGTTTAAGGAATAATGCAATCTGATTATTTTATTGTAAAGTTCTGTAGGGCAAACTGTATCTGTTCTAATGTCTTGGTTAGCCAAATGTGTTTTAATGAGTCACACTAAAAATATTCTCCAACTGTTCGATAACACTTTGTAAATAACTATTCAGAAAATCAAAATTTTCTCCTTGAAGTTGGCATAGGCATGTGATGCTAAGTGCTGGGTCTAAAATCTGGCAGTAAGTAAGAGAGATGACAACAAATTATTGTTGATATGTAGCAAAATGACTGACAATTTGTTTTGTGTTCATTTCAGACCGAAGGAGCTAAAGAGTTTGTATATCGACACAACATTCTGTGTTCCTGCCGCTCTCTTTATACCTTCCCGAGATGAGAGCAGTAACGCCGTAATAGGGATTGCTGAGGAGTGGATCTCACAAAGTCGTCGTCACACAGTCGTGATCAAATACAAAGCATTGCTGGGATATGAAGATCTCTTTAGGCGGTTGTCAGAACATTTCAACATGAAGGTTTGTACTCATTCTATCATATTGTTATTGTGCCTTTATCTTGTGCAATTTTGATAATGTTTGGGGCTATCTTAAAACAGCGATTTATTATATCCTACTTAAAATTGGTTTATTGAGAAACTTGGCTGCTATTGTGTTTAGTCAATGTATTTTCTCAAAAAAATTCCGATCCAAGTTCATTCAGTTGTTAATTATTAAAACAGGAATTACTAAGTTCAACCACTACAACAATATGTTCCATGTTCCATTAGTTTTATGTAGGGAGAGGGGGCTGTTTGGTGACACCAGTTTCATGCAATGCTTCACACCGGTATTCTGAGATCACCCTTGTTTGTATGTAAAGTGGTAAATTACAGTACTGTAAACTTGCATGTTCTTAGCATGCACATTTTTGATCAGAAATACTTGAATCATTGTTTGGCTGTTTACCATAGTATATCTAATGACATGTTGTAAAGATGTGACTGAGACAGGACGTTTCTCTCATACAGGTTCATGTGACAAATGAGAAATATGAGCAGTATTTGGGGTTGACTGACCTGTCAAAGTTCACAACCCCGCACCCTGAAGACACACAGATACATGCTTGCAAATATCCGGTGAGAATTCTTTTTTGTGGCAGTGCACTAGTGTGGGCATACAGGCACTGCTAGACTCCACGTCTACCTTTGTTTCCGTCAAAGTTTAATCTACTCCCAAACAAAATGCCTTTCATTCAATGAAGCTGATACATAGTAGGTTGAAGGTAATCTGATTGATTTTATTATAAAATCATGTGTGTAGTACATAAACTGTACATGTACTCGAACAGATCCTTTATATTTACTCATGAGCAGATTCAATGACGTCTACTCACAATCTAGCTTACAAAACATGTGATGCGGTTGGCGCCCACATTTTGGTGATTTTACTACGTCCTGCGTACTGAATTTACGCATCCATTCATAAAGTTTAGACCCCAGCACACATAGTATCGATGGAAAGCTCTGTCATTGGCCAATCTACCAAAATGACATCAGTGGGCTGACTTAATTCAGCGAATCAAAACCATGCTTTCAAATGTAGCGTCATCAGCCCTCCAAAACGAAAGTCGAAAACAAAATGGCAGACAGGTGATCTGCATCTTATCCACTACAAAAGTTTACTTCGGATTATCTCAAGTTTCTGTGTCAATATTTTGATAAAATGCCTGACAGTATTAATTAAATAAGGTTATTATACTAGTTCATATAGTTAGAACGACTTTGGGGTGATTTTTGATGTGAAAATTCAACAAATTGGTGATGTTTCTCTGGGCAAGCGCGTGGGTTGCAACGGTAATGAGCGTGGTAGTAATCAGCCTACTTGAATCGGCCTATTTTTATGTCGGAAAATATAAAAATAAAAGTTCTGAACAGATTTGTTTAATTTGTGTGTTATTTTGCAGCTAACATATATGGCTACATTTGTGTCACTGGATGTAGGGCGTACAGCCACTCAGTAATTATCTGACAGCACGATGAAATGTTTGTTTTTTAATATTTATCAGATAGTAATATCCCCATGATTTTAGTATGTGATATAATTATTATAATTTTATTATAATAATGCATTCCTTTAGAAATAAAATCATACCTCATTCATATTTTTATGACAAATATTAGCAAAGTTATGATTTTTATAGGACAGTATGCTACAGAGGATTTTCAGTGGTCACATCAATATCAGTCTAACAGATCCAATATATAATGAAAAGGTCTACCATTTGTGTACATAGGCGGGCTACATGTAAATGAAAAACCTGTTCTTGTTGGACTCTTGATAAGCCAATTACTTTATTGTCCACTTGTCATCTGTGGCCATTTCACTAAAATAATCAGCTCATAAGGAAAATCCATCTCTAAACAGAATCTATTGTTAAATTTAAGTAGCTGTTTCATAATACAAAAAACCACCACTATTTCACAGAGGACATTATTTCCGTGACACATAAGCGAAAGTGTCCCGGTGACGCTTCCTGGCGTTGACAGTTTTTTAAACACAAGATCACCATTAATTAAAAGAAATACATTTTATAGAGAAAAATTGGGATTATGAGTTCATAAGCCCTCTTAGTGTTAGATCACTTGAAAATATTACATAACTCTGCTGTCATTTAAAAACTTATCTTTATACCCTGATTATCCACCATAGCTCCCTGGCGTAGCCATCCATCTGTCGACAACTTGAATACTGCTTATCACTTTTGAGATTGACCAACCCTTTTGTCTTGGTGCACCTCTGAGCTTGGTCTCCAAGGATTTAGTCGCAATAAAAATTACCTTATTATTAAAGGAAATAAAAATAAGGCATTAGCTAAAATCCCTTTTCCATGTGTAAACAAAGTTTAACATTGTATGTAACATTTGACAACATTAAACAGATACAGAAAAATACATTTGTAGCATAAATTCGATTTTAAGCCCGTCTGTGAACCGATTCCCGCGGAAAATAAAATTTTAATGAGCTAGGCGATCACGTGGTATCGTGACGTCACTTATGACACACACTCGCATCAGGCTGACCCTTTCCGTGCATTCAGAGCATGTTTACAAGGATAGTTTTTGGCTCGAAACGAGCGTCAGAACGAGTTATTGTGCAATATGCCGACGTAATACAAACACTAGTCATCATAGAGGAACAAACATTTATCAAATTTTATTCAAAACAACAAATGCGAATGGGCCTACAAGTCGACTAGGTTTCGCCGAGCTTTGGCTCGTTTTCAGAATAATTATATCGAATGCAACCAACGGGAGATAATCTACACCAATAAACATACATAGCAAACATATATTGTATCCAGCTATACAAAGTAACGTGTATAATCTCATAATAGCACTAAAATATCGATATATGAAGGAGTTGTACAATTTATCATAACAACTTAAATCAGTCAGAGAGTTTCCATTGCTCCCGCTAGCTCAGTGGGTAGGCGCGTTGGTTACTTGTCATTTATTTTATAATCTGGCGACGCCGGTTCAATCCTGACAGCATGCAAACCTTTGATTTTCTTTACACTTTTTTTTAAAATGTTTTCACGAAGTAATATAAACAAAATCATTTTATATTATAATGCACTGTTTGTAAATATTTGTTTATTTTTTTAGTAATTATTTATTCGCCACAAAAATGAAAATAATTGTCATTATATATAACGATGTTTCTAAATTGTATTTATCCAGACAGATCTCAATCTGTTTTCACATATATAATTACAATATATTACCGTACAATATATTTACAATTAATAAATGATATATCCATTACATTATATTTGTTTGGATAAATAAAATTTAGAAACATCGTGATATAATGACCATATTTTCATTTTTGTGGCGAATAAATAGTTACTACAAAAATAAAAATTATTTACAAACAGTTGCATTATAGTATAAAATGATTTTGTTTATATTACTTCGTGAAAACATAAACAAAAAAGTGTAAAGAAAATCAAAAGTTTGCATGCTGTCAGGATTGAACCGGCGTCGCCCGATTGTAAACTAAATGACAAGTAATCAACGCGCCTACCCACTGACCTAGAGAGACCAACGGAAACTCTCTGACTGATTTAAGTTGTTATGATAAATTGTACAACTCCGTCATATATCGATATTCTAGTGATATTATGAGATTATACATGTTACTTTATGTAGCTGGATACAATATATGTTTGCTATATATGTTTATTGGTGTAGATTATCTACCGTTGGTTGCATTCAATATAATTATTCTGAAAACGAACCCAAGCTCGGCGAAACCTAGTCGACTTGTAGGCCCATTCGCATTCGTTGTTTTGAATAAAATTCTATTCATGTGGAACCGTAAGATAACTGCTTGTTCCTCTATGATGACTAGTGTTTGTATTACGTCGGAATATTGCACAATAACTAGTTCTGACGCTCGTTTCGACCCAAAAGCTATACTTGTAAACATGCTCTGAATGCATGGAAAGGGTTGGCCTGATGCGAGTTTGAGTCATAAGTGACGTCACATCTCGGCATCCCGAAAAGCGCGCCAAAAATATGCATATTCAAAAATGTCCGGACGCACACCATAAAATGTGGAATTTCTAATTCATTGACTTTTTTTGATTTTTTTGGTTTGGTGGACGTGGAAATAGATAGCAGGATGTAATATAACATGAATTCGAGCAATAGATGTTTTTATTCCCTTTAAGAATGTTAATGAAACAGTCCACAGAATCTTATTGGTTTTGGTGGGCATCTTGTTTGCAGTCAAGCAGGACGGGCAAGTCTGCGCTACCGTGTGGTTACACCCCAACATCAGCAACGGGAGGAGACCCTCTCCCAGTGCGCACCATCTACGTGTCGACGATGGCCTTTGTGCAGTCGGTGCCCCCTGAGGCCTACGCACGGCGCTACAATGAGAAGTCATTCCACGTCTGCTACTCCTTCCATTCGTCCTATGGGGAGCTGAGGGAGGTGATATTCTTCCTTCGTCCCCATCACGCCTTCCCTAACGTCATTCCCATGGGAGACACCATGCCACAGGTTCGTGTTTGTTCATCATCTTAAGATATATGCACTATTACTTACACTTTTGTGTAAGTAACCAGCATATTTATATTCATTGCTTACTCATGTAAAAAACCCTATCCAGCATCGATCATTCCTGATTTCCTTGGTGAGAAAAGATAACTGTTTAATCAATGTAATAACAATGTTAAATATGTTAGTCCTTTAATCATTAAAATGTTTACGTGTCAAACTTTAATAGTAAATTTGTTAAGAAAATGTATTATATTGTGTTTGCTTTGCTCCAGATTCAGGAGCGACTAAACAGTCTAGCAGAGTTGGCGCGCCGTAGCTTGCAACCACGGTCACCAAGGCAATACAGAGAATTGGGGAAGTTGAAGCGGAAAAGAAAATGGAGGCGACCTATGAGTAAGTTCATCCGAAGTTGATTTTTATCAGATACTGTGTATCAGCTTTGGACTTTCTGTTTGGAGAGAAAATATCAGCCTAAGTCTTACTTATTTATGGAGATATAAAATAAAACACTCCTCGTGACAATAACTCTTCGTAGTATTTCGTCGATTACCCAAAAATCTGTTGTTTTTGTAATGTGATCCAGCGATAATATATTTTAATGTTTACGTTAGGCTCATAAAATTGCTCACGTATCTATAAGATGACAGAGGTCCTCAAATAATATCAGGGTTCTTCCTTTCGAAATGCTATGATTGTTATCAATATAATATAATATATATAATATATATTGATGAGAATGCTGAATAGTTTACTCGATGTAGTGAACGCATAAATTACGATATATCCGTACAATTTATATGGATTGACTATATTGAGTAGCAGTTTCTCGCGTATTTGTCACACAGCACGTTGACTAGCATCAACGTTCTTCCCTATTTTCAAACAAATCGGCTGTTTTTTACAATGCTCTGTTCTTGTTCATATTGCAGCTCAGAACTTCGAACACTCTGAGAATCTCGATTTCGGTGAGCTAGAATCGTCCCCGGAGAAAAGACTGTGCAGCAACTCGCGACAACCAGTGAAAACAAGGTTCCCCCTTCTCATGGGCGGCAGCGACTGCGAGGAACTGAGCACAGAGATCTCGACAGATCACAAGGCATCGGCTCAAGAAAGGCACTCGAGTGACCAGGACTCGAGCTATCAGCCATCTGACACGGAGCCGTTAAACGCCAGTCTCGACCTGTTTGACGATGAGGAAAATGTGTTGGAAGAAGAGAAGAACGTCATGTTGTCGTTCACGCCGACGAAGGGCGGCTTGTACGGCGAGTTCGCCTTCTACGTGAGCGACGACGAGGAGGAAGATGGGATGTCATTGGCTCCAGGCGTAGATCGGCTGCCGGATGTCGAGCCCACGAAGGCGGAAGAATTGTGTGCCGCAAAATCGCAAAAGTCAGAGAATGGTTTTATCGTTAATAAGCTCAAAACAGACTTGGAAGTGCACGGGCAGAAGGCACCGTGGGACAGTGTTGCAGGTGAACTAAAAGAAACGACTGTACAAAAGGCGATGAATGTCGAGACACGACCGGAGTTGACTTGCGGTGTGAAGTCGGTGGCGGACAGTAAAGCCGTGACACCGGAGACGACGGGAACAGCGGCAGCATCAGACGTAGAAAGTGTAGTAGACACAGGAAAAGAAGAACGACAGAGGAACGCTGCAGAAGATGCAGAGTCGATAAAAAGTGCAGCGGATGAAACAAACTCGAAGGAGTCAAACGAACACAAAGAAGTGTCGGAATCGACCGCAAGTCATCCGAGCAAAGTGTCACGGGACTCTGAAACATCGGGAAACGACGGCAGTAAATCAAACATGGCGACGGCAACGACAGAACTACCGCAATGTAAAACGCAGAGGAGAACGGAGGAACCAAAGGCAGATGTCAGTAGCACTACACGGACACCACCAGAGGAAGCGGCGTCAGCGGGACACGACGGTGCTTCAGCAACGGTGTCTCACTGCCGAGATGAGAACGTCGTCAGCGCAGCAGGAGACTCGCAGAACACAAACAAACTAGGAGCAGTTAGCGAAGTTGATACGCAAGACGTTAGCAGCAGTATTAAGTCACACGGAAAGGAGGGCAGAGAATCGGAGAGACGAGACGAGGCGCTTGGGGAATCGGGTAAATGCCATGGTGGTGACACCCTCGAAAAAAAAAACACATCGGATGAGCCAAAATTGACGGAGAGCGGCGAATCGTCCGAGAAAACCGGCACTAGTGCGGATATTCCGAAGAAAGTAAATGCGGTTGTATTGCCCGCTTCACAGAAACGCGAAAGTTCGGTGAACGGGAAGTCAAAAAAGAGAGATTCCACGGAACAAGTGAACGGAGATCCAGCCATTCAAATGAAGCAACGAGGCAACGAGGTAACAGCCCAGGTTAGTGGTCAACACCGCGACGTATCAGTTATTAATTGGACAGATGACGTGATCGTCATAGATGATGACGACACTGCGCCAGCGGCTGCAAGTGGCCCGAGGTGGCCAAATAACATGACCGTCGACATCACGTGCCAGACGACGGACAGCGACTCGACGATCGACCCAACGGAAGGCGTCATACCGCCCGGCTGTAGCTCTACCGTCAGACCTGCCGTGCGCAACAGTGACGGCGCCGTGTTGGCCGTGTCTGGACTCATGCTGGACGACACGACGACGTCGACGTCGGACAGCTACACCTCACCCGGCGAGCGACGGCGCCGGAGACGACGCTGGCATAAAACTCGCTGGTCGAACACCAGCCCGGGAGATTCGTCCTACTTCCGCCGGCGTCTCGCGGGTAACAACCCTGGACCATCTGGGTCAAAATCGAGGCTCAGTGGTGGTGATGGTGGCGCCACCATCGACCTTACTAGTGGCGATGACACCGAGGCACCGGCGGAAGGTGGTGACGCCTGCGACGTTGACACGGCGTCGGGTGTGGTGACGTTCGACGGTTACTACGCAGACAACGAGGACGGACAGAGCGACAGCACCGCAGGCGAATGGGACGAGGCGGATTCTCCGCTGTTTAAAGCGAAACGGGACCACAGTCGAGACACGGTCATTTCCGACGTCGATGACGTCATTGTGCTGGACGACGACACTAGCGACGATTGTGCAAACAAAAACGACGACGTGGCAAGCGAACACTGTACGAGGACGGTGGTGCACAATCCTATAGCTGTGCCAGATGGCACTGTCGAGAAATGAGCGTCATTGTTGTACTATTATCTTTTAGCCGAATGTGGCTCCTTGTTGCACGGCAAGCTGTCTGCGTGCTCGTGAAATTATTTAGGAAACTAGTAAGGTCAATGTCAGATATTTAAATAAAATGTGTCGACGGTGCGACAATGCATATCCAATACATTAGCCGCGTATATTTAATGATATTGATCTGTAGTCGGTTTCTGTTTCACAGCATAACATATGCGAATACTCTGTTTATATTCAGGGGTTTTGTTTACAGTACAAATCAGTGAGCCGTGTCCGTTAGCCATTCCCTTGCCTCTTGTTCTCGTAGGCTACCTGCATTGTTTTCCAAACAACAGGCAAATCATGCCACCGTCTGCGGCAGATATCCAGGGATATGTTTTGTACAGTTTAATCTTAGTGCCAACACCAGTGGCAACAGCCTTCTCATGATCCATGTCACTGGCGGCAACAGCCTTCTCGTGATCCATGTCACTGGCGGCAACAGCATTCTCGTGATCCATGTCACTGGCGGCAACAGCCTTCTCGTGATCCATGTCACTGGCGGCAACAGCATTCTCGTGATCCATGTCACTGGCGGCAACAGCCTTCTCGTGATCCAATGTCACTGGCGGCAACAGCATTCTCGTGATCCATGTCACTGGCAGCAACAGCATTCTGGTCATCAAAGCCACCGGCGGCAATAGCTTCTTCATCGTCATTTACATCGCTTTCGAGCTTTTTGTTAACAAAAAGAGTGAATAGTGTTAATTGCCGATACGCCATTTTGCGTAAGACTAACGCGGCTGCAGGGAAATCCTGTGCATTACGAATCCGTATTGGATGATTCAACTGTAATGATGTCAGTATCTAATGAATCATTTTCATTGGCTTTTAGCGACATGGAAAATGGGAATTCCCGTCGACGCGTTAGAAGAGAAGCCATTTGTAAACACGTCGGTGGCGCTTGCGATTTTGAATGGCAAACTAAAGACAATAACCCTGCCGACTCACGAAGTTCAAGACAATAAGCATGCCTTACTACTTCGGATGGCGGCCTAAATTAACGGAAGGTGGATATTTCTATTATCGCCAACGGATGGCGAGCGTACTCATAATAACTCTTAGGGGATGGCGTGCCCACCATCAGTCATTACACGTAGCGAGATATTGAGAGACTGTCTCTCCGTCAGTGTTCCCAACCGACGTAATATTTTATACAGGCTGGCATCACGCAGGCTTGCAACACTTCATTTTAGTTGTTTCTTCGGTTGTGTCCCACACAATGCCTTCCACCCTGCTCCATGCTGCTGCTCCTGCTTGCACCTCCTCTGTATTTATGTACTACTTCCTCCGTCCTCACACATTTGTGGAGCGCAGTATCGCAGCGTTACGAGCTTCGGACTCTCGACTGAGAGAACCCGGGTTCGAATCCTGTGCGGCAGTGTCGAACCACGGGCAAGTTCGTTTACTCTACATTGCTTCAGTTCACTTAGCTGTATGACTGAGTACCTGGCTATATACAGTGGTGGATATTTGTGTACGAATAGTCTTCGCGTATTACTTGCAGCATGGTTGAATGCTTCCCAGAGACGTCGATGTTGTGTTCGTTTGAACAGGTCTGCAAGGGAATAAAGTTGTAAAGCGCTTTGAGCAGTCCTGATGACTGGATACTGCGCTATATAAGAACTTACCTTTACACTGTACCGCCCAAGTATACTAAGCTGTTCACTTGTTTAATGGTCTTTCCGTCAACAACTGAATGCAGATCCGTCTCCTGTTCTACATTACTTTCGTCTTCTCCAGATTCATTCGAAAGCCACATTTCTAGTGGTTGTCACATTAACAAATAGTAGTATAACCTTTAAGATTTAGGCATTTTTGGCTAATTGTTATAACACCACTAGCTCGTTATGATGGTTGGACGGGTGATTATGGGGATGTCCCGGAATTTATATGTGATGTTGGGCACGTGTCTGGTTCTCACAAACAGGTGAAGATCGATTGAAGCCAGCTGGACTCGCAGCCTGCACGCCACTTCGAATAACGAGGTGGTATTATGAACCATGGTTGAATAGCTATCCAAACCTTACCCAGTCTGGTTAACTTGAAAGTATCCGATTTGTTTCCCTTTTTGTTGAAAAAGTTCGCGAACAATTATTAGGAGAACACCGAGTCAACGAAGGCCATGTAACTTCACAGCTAATATCGCCACAGGGCTGGCCAGAGAAAACAACATACGACATGTGTGACGGAGGAAGCCCGGAGAAGCGAAACAATACGACAAAACACCGGCCACCAAGAGAGATTGCATGTCATGTAACAAGATGTAGTTGTCAGTGAACTTCTATATTTTTAGATACATGCAGATACTTTTTGTATAAATTGGCATAATGCTGCAGGTGTAGTGGCAAAATACCGCTGGTATTAGGGTCATAAGCTTCTTTTTAATATCAATTCCCGGACTACAACGCTCTGGAATAATGTCGCATCTTTTGTTGCTAGACTAATTCGCTTTATTCAGGTCTCTATACGTATAATAATGTATCTTTTCTGTGAAATGCGAATGTTTGATAATGGGTAAATTAGAGCAGTTATGGTTACACGGAGAAAGACCCCTCCAGTTTCTTCATTTGATGGTGAGTATATCGGTGAACTAGTTGTATACACGTATTATCTTACACCATATTCTTTCATAAAGATTTGGAAAGACTCTGAACTGAGGTCTGCTGTCGGATATCATGATTTGTAATACGATACTATGGTAAAATACCCAATTCCGATTAATTTAAGGTAACTTCTTTTGCGCCTAAATCCTCGTAAACCAAGCTGAGATGTGCATCAAAACAAGAGTTAGTCAAACTCAAACCCAATAAGCAGTACTAAAGGAAAACAAAAGGCAACTGTGTGGGCCTACACACACAAGAGTTAATACAATCTAACCATTTACAACTACATTCAACAATATCACGTTTGTGATTCATTCAGAATGTACGTTCAAAGAGGGATATTCTAGTAAGATTGAGTGACTAGAGCTACTTTGATCATGACGCTGTAGTGATGCGTTGACTGCCCCTGTTTCCCCGACAAGTAGGCCCTATGTTGGTTTCTCGTATTGCCTACGATTCAGAGTTAATCTAATTGTAAGATGTTTAGTAGTTATATAGCACCAAAATAAAGTCGGCGACGCAAACTAGAGTATTTTTTTCCAATTTTGTCACGGAAGAATATGTATTTGTGACGTCAGGCTTTTTATCAAAATGACGCTGTCCATGGAATTTAAATTATGTCATCAGCAAGGTTATTATAGTAAACTGCTGGTATACTATTCTTGATTGTAGTTGCTAATGGTTAGTTTCATTAACTCTCTTAGATGCGTAGGCCCAAAACGATGTCGTTTGTTTCCCTTTAAGTTTGGATGGATGCGCTACAGCTCCTTGCGGTGCAGTGACGGGCAAATATCGACTGCAGCTGTGCGATAAGTCTCAGATATAACATTTCAGCTTCTTCACCTCAAACCATTGTGAATAATAATGACAAACTTCTACAGCGCCTAAATCCCCAGGAATCCGAGCTCAGAGACGCAACATACAAGAATCATTAACAGCAAAATCGCTAACAGGGACAAGCAAGGGACCGCCGAAGGTTAGGGTGGAAATGCAATTTTATTTTTTTACGGAAGGTATTCAGACGGTTTTAAAGCGATAGGGAGTTAATTCCAGATTTTGGGTAGAGCTACAGAAAAAGCACGTTTGCCGATGTTAAGCTTGGTTTTCGAAACAAAAAGTCAACAAGATAATTTGCACCTTACAGTTCTATCAAGTCCACTCCTAGTCTTTCAGCACTAAGGACTGTATTGCACGATACAAGGATTTACCCATTTAAATTTGCTGAAGACTGGAAAATCTGAAATATCATACTGTAATGTAAGTTCTTTTGTGAGATTAAAGCAACTTGCATATTCCAGACACCGCTTAGATGACATAGAATAAAATATGCACAATTAATGTGTTATATAGAAAACATTTATTCATAACACAACTGCATACACATCATCATTTATTCACTATGAAAGAAAATTACACAGCTAATCTAAAAATATACATTTCATAAGAAAATGATCTTAGGTATGTCAAAACTGACCCATTGTTGAAAGACATTTTCATACAAAATTAATATGTTACTGATAGCAACACCCCTTTAAAATTCAATATACATTGTACAAACAAAATGACTGAAATTATCGTTTAACATCTGCAAATTATAATTAAAGCAACTAAAATCTTACTGCTACGTAACTACAACTAAAACAACATTTTCAACATAATTTAGAATGGCCACTGATAAAGCCTGATGACAATGCTTAGAATCCCAATAAAATCTTTCATATAAAACGCACACCAATTAATTTGTTTAATATTATTGCCGTCTGAGGCATTACACACCACAAGAATTGATATAACTGTTTTTTTTTAATCACATTGGGAACAAATGATCCCGTTTCACAAGGAAAACGCAGTCCACACTGAAACAAAACAACATGGATGTTGTTAAGAATGCCCAAGTCCCTAGATATTAAACAGGACCACACCACAAGGGGTGACATATCATGGAAAATATGTAATTCTGCTGCATTCCAACAGTGTAATACTATTTGTTACTCTTATTGGTGTAATGTGAATGTTAGTATATATATTTTTATACTAACATAGATTTTGTGATACAAACGACATTGCACATTTAAGTATACATAAAATGCTTACATGTTAATTGCTGGTTTACCAGGTATATATTCATTTCTTTAACTGGACAATCACAATTTTATGAAACACTTATAACCATGATTATGTTGCATAACCATATCAAACATGTGTCGTGTCTACAATGCACTTAAATTCCACACACATAAGATCAGTACAGTACATAGTAAGATACCAGCTTGGGTTCAAATGCATTTGAAAATGTCATGTTTACATCCTGCATAAAAAGATTTGCATCAGAATCATTTGATGGGTCAGAAAATCTCCATTTTTGAAGTGGGTGGTTATACATATGTGATTATCATGTAATTCTTTATTCTGCATGTATCAATTATTATCTACATAATTTGTTATCAGTGTTTTTGACAATGCAGATATTGTAGTACTAGTGTCCTTCTGGCATAAGCTTGGGTTTGATAATTTTTAGTCCCCCTTGTATGCTCGGTAAACTTTTACACTTTGTCAATTATCGGTTTATGAGGTGTCTATTTTTTTTAAGGTTCTCTACTGTGTTATTTCTATACATTTTATGTGACAACTTCGCATGTAAAGTTTACATGTGTATACAATATTATTTGATTTTTTTATAGACAAAGCTAATTATGCAAACAGTGGATGAGCCAAAACTATTTTTTTTAATGTATTTTAGGACAGACAATAAAGTATTTTTTATTTTCACATGATAACAGTATTAAAATGTTCCATGTCCAAATATACATAAATTTGTGTATATTTACCATGTGGCCCTAAAGAACAGGAATAATTTCAATAAAATATTGTTTTTAAATATGAAGTATTCACAATTTTTTTTGTTTTATGATGAATTACATTGAAATGAACTGTTAGAAGACCAGATTTAGGAAGTTTGGAAGGAAATGGACAATTTAGTATCAATTTAATACATTTTTTAAGTGATACAAAATAAATGTTACATCATAGGAATACAGGCAAAAAAACTACATGTATTATAATAAAAAAGATTTCTAAACACCAGATTTTTTTACTACAGTTGCAAAGCTAATATACAATACAGTAAACACACATGCTACATTTCCATCAGGGGCCAAGAATCTCTACACGGATGCCACTATCTGGTGCCACAAATGTGAAACATCATCTCATATTGAGACGAGACGATTTAGAAGAGATATTTGCGGCAGGTCGCTGCACCACATTGACACCGAATTCGATATTGGTCTTTCTTTAGACGGCAACTGAATGGGCTTTTGAACTCGTCGACGGCTGGTTCTGGTGGCTCCACTATCTCGACGTCGCTGTCGTCCGACGGTGTTGGTACGTTGGTCGTGTCCCCTACAATAGAGCAATTGATATGTCAGTCAAAATTATGCATAGGACAATTTTTGCCTTGCAACCAATATAGATGACAGTAGTATATATGCATTACATTACAAAGGCTGCATATATGTTAGATTAAACATTCCCACATATGGTTGTTGCTTTAAAAATATTGTCATAAAGAAAACGTTTGTGACCAGTATGAAATATATTGTTCATGGCTCGAAGATTCCATCTGACAGCAAGAAACAAACTTACTTTGGAGCAAATGTTGAAACATATGCGATGTTTCGATCCATGTCATCATTGCGTGAACAAGATCTGCCTTAGACAGGTCAAAATGTCTCATGTTTCAACAATTGCTCCAAAGTTTATTTCTTGCTGTTTGGGTTCCAGATTTTCAAATACAATATACGATGGAATGTCTGCACGTTCGATATCCATTTATTGATGGCTTGCAACAGGCAACAGGTCACATGATGGATAGGTCAACTGGTTTTTAATTTTTTTTATATTGGTGTTGACTCCATAGTGTAAAACTAAGTTTGTTGGTAGTGATTACATGTAGTAGTTATCTACAATCACAAGTGGTTGGAAAATAAGGGGCACAACCCTGCATAATAAATATCCCATGTATTTACTTGCACATACATGGCTCCCTATGTACCAGTGCTTTACACAGTTCACGAGAAAAAATTGTAAAAACAACAGTTCTCAATAAATTTAATTTTTGTTCTATTTCATCGACATGTAGATTTCTACCATAAAATAACTCTTTAGTGATGAGATGAATCATAAGAAACCTCCAAATCTCCACAATTATAAAAAAGGGCCGGACTAATACGTCTATATGTGACCCTGGCTGACCAAATGAGTGATAAGTCGGAAAAATTGTAACACTGTTTTCTTACATCCTTGTAAAGGTTTGGTAGGGTGCTTTACACGGTTTCAAAAATTATGACTGCTAACAAAATTTGCAAAATTATGGCGCATTGAACATGGCAGGGGTCAAAAAGTGAAAATGAAGAAAACGGCTGTTGAAGTTTTACATTGTACATGTAAATAGATTGCATGGAAATATTACATGCACAACATTCAAATGTGGCACACAGTAAGTAATATGTATGTTATGTTGCAATGATACACTGGAAGTACAAATGTGCTGCTACAAAGACTTATCAAGTTATGCCAGATTATATCTTTATGTATAAAATTAAGAGGACAGATTATTTGAGAGCAAAGGGTAGTCTAAAGAAAATTTAAAATGGGTCAGCTGGACCTGACCTGGGGCTGAAGTACTCGAGTACATTTTTGAAGTACTTGTACTCATAAAACTTATGGGTCATGGACTCGTACTCATTGTACTTAGATTTTACGAGTACACTACGAGTACATCTGAGTACTTTCTCAATATGTACTGGGGAAAATTAATATATTTGCTTATAAAATAAAAATTTCCTGAAATATTTAAATGTTCAACTATTTTTTAAATACTTTGTTAATAACACAGAGTACATCAAATCAAATCAAATCGTGACATTTATATTGCGCCGTTCCAACAATCGTTGCTCACGGCGCCTTACAGAATGTTCGGGAAAACAGGTAAGTCTTAAGGTTTGATTTAAAATCAGTGGTTGTCATTGTTGTTGCAGTCAGCTTTTGCGGCAGCAAGTTCCATAGTGTTGGGCCTGCCACGCAAAAGGATCTATCACCCCAGCGACGCGTTGCACATGGTACACATAGATGATTCATGACACATCCTCATTCCCCGATAACCATGACTTATAATACCCAAACATAGCAACAGGCAGCATCTTTTTCCAGTCAGAAACACTCTCTTCAGCAAACATTAATTGTAGGCTATATCAGTTCAGGCCATAAACCTGTTTGTTTAATTGAGCCACCAGGATGTCCATAAAGAGCCAATTAGCAGTTAACCCACCAGTTAGACAGGAAATGCCTTTGATGTAGTCTGGAGACCATGTCACTTGACAGTGGCTGACAGTGCTAACTGCTAAGAACAAGAAATGCCAGTCTTCCTCTGTAGAAGTAAGGTGGCTCAAGTCAGACTGCCTCCTACACTAGTATAATCCCATGCCAGCAGCCTGGCTATAAAGTCCAAAGGGGATGCCGAGCCTGTTATGTGGACATGTGCTAACCCTCTCAACAATTAGTAGTCTATGATCAGAAAATATAAACTGCAAACTTATAATGTCAGCAGATTGCTGATTGTAGAGGTGAATGAATACCTCAGTCAGCCATGTACAGATCGTCAGTGACCCACTGCAGTTCTGAGTTTTCCAACTCTGGCTCAGTTGGTCCTTCACCATTTTAGCATTCTGGCCTCATCAGCCCCAGTTGAAAGGTATTTAGCATAGCCGAGAAAGTATTCTGCCCTGAACGGTGCAGCCTGAAAGACTCAACCTGTGAACAACTCATGTTCATTCGGGGCAATGGCAAATAGATGATAAGATCATACGATGCCACTGAAATGAATGCCAATGAATTTAATTTCATTGTTGATGAAATAAAGGTTTTTCTTAGTTTTCCTCATAAAAAATGTATCAACTGCCATTGCATATTCACTTGTGCTGAGTTATATAAATTAGATTAATTAAATAATTTTAAAATACGTTATTATTTAATATTTATATTAAAAACATGTACTCATACTTTTACTTGTACTCGTGAGAATGTACTCGTACTTGTACTCATACTCAACTTTTAGCAATGTACTCGTACTCATCCATCATCAAAGTACTCGTACTTGTACTCATGAAAATGTACTCGGCCCCTGGTCTGAGCTGGACGGTGATAGACCGTTTGAATTTGAAGCCTTTGTCAAACTTTTGTCTCGACTTCACCGAAGGCGGTGTCCTGCTGTCAGAACTTCGAAGGTGTTACTCACCTAACTTACAGGTCTTTGTCAGTTTCATGTAGAAGTCATTTTGTGGGGTATATTAGCATTAGTCGTGCCAATTAAATTAGTGCTATATAATAGTAGTTTGTCAAACTCAAAGACAGTTGCAGCTTAGCGTTAGCCTGTTCTGAAATATTTTAATGACATAATGATATATTTCACATAAATATATAGGGAGCTAATGGAGAGGCCCATCATAATCCATAGCACTACAAAATGTAGTATCTGAAAGTCACACTTCATATATTGAGTGACACATATCATACTGTCTTTCTAGACTGTCGCAATGTCCAATAGTTTCCTATCACAACGCTCGTGTACAATATACCAAAGCTATAAATTTCCAACATCACAACATGTATTATCATTGGATAGGTAATTGAATAATCTTTCAGATGAACACAACTTGTAGCAGCAGAAAATGAAGCATACAAAAGTTACACCGCAAACAATGACATGCATTCTCAAATGTGATTCATTCAAAAATTAGTGCTAAATAATAGTAGTTTGTCAAAATTTAAACAAACTCAAAGAAAGTTGCAGCTTACTGTCCACCAAGCAATACCAGAGCAGTTTTATAATAATAATAATCCACAAGTTAAGTGGCAGTGATCTTCCTTTTATCATTTATGTGATGTTTATTGTGAGCATGGCGGACAAATGGTTATCATATGTAGACAGGTACAGAAAGAAACTGACATTTTCTATAAAAAGAACACGTTTGCCTATCAAAGGCATGTATTACCTATTGTTGCTGTTTCTGCCGGGCAGAAACAGTTTCTACTCAGCATAAATCAAACAATCCTGTAGGTAATTATTAATCAAATGTTTTTTGGTGAATCATAGTTACAGATCATTAAGGGTTATGATGGAAGTAAAATGTTTACATGTTTACTGTTCACTGAAAAAACAGCCCCACAGAACTAATTGTAGTTATTGTTAAGGCTAGACACGGCAGGTAGATAGGATTATTTTTTAATTTGTGCAAACAGTTCAATTTTTTTGCCCAATGCATGAAATTGGTCTTACTGAGTAAAATATATATAGAACTTTTTTCAGCCAGACCCCCCGTTTCCATGGTAACAAACAAAATGGCCACCATTTTGAGCAAATATTGGCAAATTTGGAAACACTTGCCATTTTTTATTGAATCCATATATAGTTATAATTCTTGCAAATCCATGTTCTCTATAGATTCTATTGTGCAATGATCAGAGCATTTTTTTGAAATGTTGTATTTTTATATTTTAAATAATTTTTTGGTAATATAAGAAAAAATCTTGTTTTTTGGCAACAAATATGGCTATATCTTTCAAACTATTCATGATTTAAAAAAAGTGTCTGATCATTGCACACAGTAGAATATGCTGAATGCAACACTGAAAACATTATTTATATAGCATAATTATTCCCAGAGATATCCCGTTTCCAAATGCAGAAATTTGAAGAAAAATGGTTTTGAGAAAATGGCTGTCAAAGATTGCATAATGGATTTCATTATATGATATTGACTTGCTTGATCCATGACAAAAACTCACTTAAAGGTACATAATTTTCATAGAAGTGAACTTTATTGATAGTATGCATACAAAGATATAATAATCTGGCAGAAAACCATTTTCAGTATTTTTTGTCAAAAAACACCATTTCACCTGGGGTGTCTGGCCTTAACACGTTTAACCTAGTTCCATTATCTGACATTGTGCCAACAGATTGGTGTATTGGGATCATTAAGCCTATATAATTATTATATAAACATAGCAGCAGACACTTGGACAGTGTGACTGCTGCCTGGCTAAATGGATGCAATGGTGCTTTGAAGTTAGTTCTTCTGCCAACTATCCTTTTCACACAAGCCTATAGGTTTAGTAGCTGCCAGCACACTACTGAGCCTAAACTACCATGCAGGTGTGAAAAACGTGCTGATGTATTTGAACTTGACCCACTAATTAACCATCCACCAAGCAGTAGCAGAACAGTTTATAATAATAATAATCCACAAGTTAAGTGGCAGTGATCTTCCTTTTATCATTCATGTGATGTTTAATGTGAGCAGGGCGGACAAATGGTTATCATACATAGACAGGTACAGAAAGAAACTGACGTTTTCTATAAAAAGAACACGTTTGCCTATCAATGGCATGTATTACCTATTGTTGCTGTTTCTGCCGGGCAGAAACAGTTTCTACCCAGCATAAATCAAACAATCCTGTAGGTAATTATTAATCAAATGTTTTTTGGTGAATCATAGTTACAGATCATTAAGGGTTATGATGGAAGTAAAATGTTTACATTTCACTGAAAAAACAGCCCCACAGAACTAATTGTAGTTATTGTTAAGGCTAGACACGGCAGGTAGATAGGATTATTTTTTAATTTGTGCAAACAGTTCAAATTTTTTGCCCAATGCATGAAATTGGTCTTACTGAGTAAAATATATATAGAACTTTTTTCAGCCAGACCCCCCGTTTCCATGGTAACAAACAAAATGGCCACCATTTTGAGCAAATATTGGCAAATTTGGAAACACTGCCATTTTTTATTGAATCCATATATAGTTATAATTCTTGCAAATCCATGTTCTCTATAGATTCTATTGTGCAATGATCAGAGCATTTTTGTGAAATGTTGTATTTTTATATTTTAAATAATTTTTTTGATAATATAAGAAAAAATCTTGTTTTTTGGCAACAAATATGGCTATATCTTTCAAACTATTCATGATTTAAAAAAAAGTGTCTGATCATTGCACACAGTAGAATATGCTGAATGCAACACTGAAAACATTATTTATATAGCATAATTATTCCCAGAGATATCCCGTTTCCAAATGCAGAAATTTGAAGAAAAATGGTTTTGAGAAAATGGCTGTCAAAGATTGCATAATGGATTTCATTACATGATATCGACTTGCTTGATCCATGACAAAAACTCACTTAAAGGTACATAATTTTCATAGAAGTGAACTTTATTGATAGTATGCATACAAAGATATAATAATCTGGCAGAAAACCATTTTCAGTATTTTTTGTCAAAAAACACCATTTCACCTGGGGTGTCTGGCCTTAACACGTTTAACCTAGTTCCATTATCTGACATTGTGCCAACAGATTGGTGTATTGGGATCATTAAGCCTATATAATTATTATATAAACATAGCAGCAGACACTTGGACAGTGTGACTGCTGCCTGGCTAAATGGATGCAATGGTGCTTTGAAGTTAGTTCTTCTGCCAACTATCCTTTTCACACAAGCCTATAGGTTTAGTAGCTGCCAGCACACTACTGAGCCTAAACTACCATGCAGGTGTGAAAAACGTGCTGATGTATTTGAACTTGACCCACTAATTAACCATCCACCAAGCAGTAGCAGAACAGTTTATAATAATAATAATCCACAAGTTAAGTGGCAGTGATCTTCCTTTTATCATTCATGTGATGTTTATGTGAGCAGGGCGGACAAATGGTTATCATACATAGACAGGTACAGAAAGAAACTGACGTTTTCTATAAAAAGAACACGTTTGCCTATCAATGGCATGTATTACCTATTGTTGCTGTTTCTGCCGGGCAGAAACAGTTTCTACCCAGCATAAATCAAACAATCCTGTAGGTAATTATTAATCAAATGTTTTTTGGTGAATCATAGTTACAGATCATTAAGGGTTATGATGGAAGTAAAATGTTTACATGTTTACTGTTCACTGAAAAAACAGCCCCACAGAACTAATTGTAGTTATTGTTAAGGCTAGACACGGCAGGTAGATAGGATTATTTTTTAATTTGTGCAAACAGTTCAATTTTTTTGCCCAATGCATGAAATTGGTCTTACTGAGTAAAATATATATAGAACTTTTTTCAGCCAGACCCCCCGTTTCCATGGTAACAAACAAAATGGCCACCATTTTGAGCAAATATTGGCAAATTTGGAAACACTGCCATTTTTTATTGAATCCATATATAGTTATAATTCTTGCAAATCCATGTTCTCTATAGATTCTATTGTGCAATGATCAGAGCATTTTTTTGAAATGTTGTATTTTTATATTTTAAATAATTTTTTGGTAATATAAGAAAAAATCTTGTTTTTTGGCAACAAATATGGCTATCTTTCAAACTATTCATGATTTAAAAAAAGTGTCTGATCATTGCACACAGTAGAATATGCTGAATGCAACACTGAAAACATTATTTATATAGCATAATTATTCCCAGAGATATCCCGTTTCCAAATGCAGAAATTTGAAGAAAAATGGTTTTGAGAAAATGGCTGTCAAAGATTGCATAATGGATTTCATTACATGATATCGACTTGCTTGATCCATGACAAAAACTCACTTAAAGGTACATAATTTTCATAGAAGTGAACTTTATTGATAGTATGCATACAAAGATATAATAATCTGGCAGAAAACCATTTTCAGTATTTTTTGTCAAAAAACACCATTTCACCTGGGGTGTCTGGCCTTAACACGTTTAACCTAGTTCCATTATCTGACATTGTGCCAACAGATTGGTGTATTGGGATCATTAAGCCTATATAATTATTATATAAACATAGCAGCAGACACTTGGACAGTGTGACTGCTGCCTGGCTAAATGGATGCAATGGTGCTTTGAAGTTAGTTCTTCTGCCAACTATCCTTTTCACACAAGCCTATAGGTTTAGTAGCTGCCAGCACACTACTGAGCCTAAACTACCATGCAGGTGTGAAAAACGTGCTGATGTATTTGAACTTGACCCACTAATTAACCATCCACCAAGCAGTAGCAGAACAGTTTATAATAATAATAATCCACAAGTTAAGTGGCAGTGATCTTCCATTTATCATTCATGTGATGTTTAATGTGAGCAGGGCGGACAAATGGTTATCATACATAGACAGGTACAGAAAGAAACTGACGTTTTCTATAAAAAGAACACGTTTGCCTATCAATGGCATGTATTACCTATTGTTGCTGTTTCTGCCGGGCAGAAACAGTTTCTACCCAGCATAAATCAAACAATCCTGTAGGTAATTATTAATCAAATGTTTTTTGGTGAATCATAGTTACAGATCATTAAGGGTTATGATGGAAGTAAAATGTTTACATGTTTACTGTTCACTGAAAAAACAGCCCCACAGAACTAATTGTAGTTATTGTTAAGGCTAGACACGGCAGGTAGATAGGATTATTTTTTAATTTGTGCAAACAGTTCAATTTTTTTGCCCAATGCATGAAATTGGTCTTACTGAGTAAAATATATATAGAACTTTTTTCAGCCAGACCCCCCGTTTCCATGGTAACAAACAAAATGGCCACCATTTTGAGCAAATATTGGCAAATTTGGAAACACTTGCCATTTTTTATTGAATCCACATATAGTTATAATTCTTGCAAATCCATGTTCTCTATAGATTCTATTGTGCAATGATCAGAGCATTTTTTTGAAATGTATTTTTATATTTTAAATAATTTTTTGGTAATATAAGAAAAAATCTTGTTTTTTGGCAACAAATATGGCTATATCTTTCAAACTATTCATGATTTAAAAAAAGTGTCTGATCATTGCACACAGTAGAATATGCTGAATGCAACACTGAAAACATTATTTATATAGCATAATTATTCCCAGAGATATCCCGTTTCCAAATGCAGAAATTTGAAGAAAAATGGTTTTGAGAAAATGGCTGTCAAAGATTGCATAATGGATTTCATTACATGATATCGACTTGCTTGATCCATGACAAAAACTCACTTAAAGGTACATAATTTTCATAGAAGTGAACTTTATTGATAGTATGCATACAAAGATATAATAATCTGGCAGAAAACCATTTTCAGTATTTTTTGTCAAAAAACACCATTTCACCTGGGGTGTCTGGCCTTAACACGTTTAACCTAGTTCCATTATCTGACATTGTGCCAACAGATTGGTGTATTGGGATCATTAAGCCTATATAATTATTATATAAACATAGCAGCAGACACTTGGACAGTGTGACTGCTGCCTGGCTAAATGGATGCAATGGTGCTTTGAAGTTAGTTCTTCTGCCAACTATCCTTTTCACACAAGCCTATAGGTTTAGTAGCTGCCAGCACACTACTGAGCCTAAACTACCATGCAGGTGTGAAAAACGTGCTGATGTATTTGAACTTGACCCACTAATTAACCATCCACCAAGCAGTAGCAGAACAGTTTATAATAATAATAATCCACAAGTTAAGTGGCAGTGATCTTCCTTTTATCATTCATGTGATGTTTAATGTGAGCAGGGCGGACAAATGGTTATCATACATAGACAGGTACAGAAAGAAACTGACGTTTTCTATAAAAAGAACACGTTTGCCTATCAATGGCATGTATTTCCTATTGTTGCCGTTTCTGCCGGGCAGAAACAGTTTCTGCCCAGCATAGATCAAACAACCCTGTAGGTAATTATTAATCAAATGTTTTTTTGTAGAAACAGTTTCTGCCCGGCATAAATCAAACAACCCTGTAGGTAATTATTAATCAAATGTTTTTTTGGTGAATCATAGTTACAGATCATTAAGGGTTATGATGGAAGTAAAATGTTTACAGGTTTACTGTTCACGTAGCACCACGTCTTGCATTTAGAGGAATAATTATAATAGAAAAAAAAATGTTGTGGCACATATTTTTAAATACATGCATCGATGAGAAACCGGGAATTTTTTTTATGTGGCCTAAGAATAACTAATTAACTTTCTGCTTATATAAAACAACTGCATAAAATATATCCATACAAGACACAGGCTCTGCATGTGACAGATGTTTTGGGAAGTGGAATAGTGTTCTGTTTCTGGTACAAGGTGCTGTGTTTGTTGACCCAAGCCTCTGCCAGTGACCATTTACAGATTAGTCACACTTTCAACCAGCAGCCACAGTGACCCAAGCCTCTATCAGTGACCAATTACAGATTAGTAACATTTTAACCAGCCAGCCACAGTGAGGTGTGACAGATGTTGTGGGAAAAGGGATTAGTTGAACAAAAGGACTGGAAGCCTGCTAGATCTGCTGCTACAGTAGACCATTTAGTTAAAACATTTAGCATTTTAGGGGACCTTTGGAGCCCTTAGAATGACTGAATCAAATACAGATTTCTTGTGTATAGTGGCACTACCATATGAAATGTCTATGCAAAATGAGAGAAAAAGTTACTTAAGAGTTTTTGAAAAAATAAACAAAATGTGAAAATTTACCAGTTTTTGGATCCTTTTTTGGGGGATCATTAGGTTCCCTTAGAATGATTCAATCAAATACAGATTCTGTGTGTACAGTGACACTACCACATGAAATGTCTATGCAAAATTAGAGAAAAAGTTGCTGAACGGTTTCTGAGATATGGCAGCTAACGGCAATAGTCCCTTGGACCTTCGGCCAAAGGACTAAAAAATAATTTTTTGTGAAAATACCGGAATTGTATTTAAAATATAAAAACGTTGGATATCTGGCATTTACAAATGCCAGCCACTTCAGTCACCCCATATCCTCACCCCGACTTCCTTACTACCCTCCCTCTCATGAACCATTTCAGTACGACAGGCCTCTAAACCGACCGCGCGGAGTGTGATGCTTCAGTAAGACAGGCCGGTGTGGCGGCATTGATGATGTCCGCTATTTAAACTGTTTTTACTCATAATTATCCACTACGTGGAGCTACTTGTGTACAGTTATCATGGCGAATAAATTACCTATTCAGCAGTGGACATCGTGGATTATTGTTCAATAATAATTTACCGAGATTTTTGCGGTTATTGATGATGGATTATCAAAATCTGCGGTCGCCACAATGGCGGACGGCATTACTTCAACTAGCGATTTACCAGCGATGTTTAGGACAAATTATTTTATAGTTTTAGCGAAGCATTTTTGTCGGATGTTGACAATCGACACATTGACGATGTTGGCGAACTTAGCGACAGAGTCGGAGATGAAACTGACAACAATTTTGAAATCTTGGCGGCCATCTTGGATGGCTGGTTACCATGACCACTGAATGTAAAATTATATAGCTAATTTTACTCACTGATTATCATACTTTCCGAAAACATTCCTATTCATAATGTACTAGGGTGTTCTTTCTCTTAGTGACGCAATTTCAGTTTGACCCCGTTCTTTGCAGTTTCTTTTAGCGGCGCTTAATTACGGTGCGACACCGTTTCTGCAGCGCGATGAAAAGGTCCTTGCCACGAGGTTGTGTCGTGAGAACATTTTTATTTGTTGGGATGATTTATGACTTAACGGGTGTGGACCGGGATGGTTACCTAAACAACAATATTACAACTGATGTTATGCACGTACTATTTAATATCATTTATTGATATTATTCGACCTAAATGTTGCGTTGTTATTATTAAGAGTGGTGATTCGATTTCACTATAGATGTTGTTTCTCATAAACAAATGTTTGTGACTTGTGTGTAGGGAAATAGTTGGGATTGTGACAAGTTGCATTAATTCCATTTTCATACCTAGAAATTATTATATCTGTAAATTGTTAGATCACACTGGCAGACTGTTTATCTTTCGTAATCATTGTTGATACTGTGTGTAGTATATCATGACAGTTTAATATAAGCTGCTCCGTTGCCAATGGTAGTGCTCAATTATTTGCAATCGCAATATGTTTGGTAGAATACTTACATATTTCTTACTTTAGAAATATGGAAACATTTAGAGTTGTGTCTTATGATCACTGTGTCCTTTGTTGTAAGACTGACACTTGTCTTCTTTCTCTGAAGATATGGTGATTGTTCTGCTCCCTTACTTTGTGCCTAGATGCGATACAGTTCACTGGGACGATGTTTGTGTTTGATTTATTTTTAAAACGATTGTGTTGACATTAGTATTATTGTTTGTGTTGGCAGATGACTCGCCTCTGCCGTCTTTTTGTTCGCATTGAATTGAAAATGTAACACCAAACTTGGTGAACGAACCTCAATAAAGGGATTTGATTCCACATTAGTGCAGTTGACATTTGAGAAGTTTGGTGCACCAGAACATTTTGGTGTCAGAAGTGGGATCCTCGAGAGTCGATACTATGAACAAGAAACGGCAGACGCGCAACGACCGGATCGGAAACAATGACCTTCCCGCATGCGTCAAGGGAGAGACGTTTGATAACTGACCAAAATATATATGTCCTTCCTGCATCGTGAACCGTGCACGGCAGAGCCACCACTATGGAGTCTGGGGACTCTCCACATGTTGTCCAACCTGCTGATTGGTTGCGCGACTGCAACTCGCATCGAATTCACGACCTGTAACTCAGGTGTTATACATACCGAGGGAGAGGAAGATCCGTTCTTTTAGTGGGAAAGATGGCGAGTTGACAGTGCAAGAGTTTGTGGAGGATATTGAGAGTCTCTTCCAAGCTCGTGAGATGTCCAATGATGAGAAGTGTGATCTAATCGTCTCGCACCTTGAGGGCAATGCAAGACACGATACACTATTGGCCCAAGAAAGAACGCCCTAGTACAATAAGATGCATTTTTGTTGCTCAAATCTTGACTTGAAGTGAGGTAGTCCATTGTGTTGCATATTCACTGGGAATGCAGTATTCAGTGGTCACAGCTGATCAGGGCTCTGTAGTACTGAAATGGTTAAACCACTCCTGCTACCAGACCTGCCTACCCCAAAAACTTCCTGTCAGTAATCCATTTTCCCATTTACACTGATTTTCAGGAATATAGGCTTCCTGTCAGTAATTGTTCAGAACCGTGTCAGATATTGTCACGGGGGGGTGGGGTAGGGATGGCAAAACCATTACGTTACGCTAGTCATCGACATCTCTAGTCTACTCAACTCTAGTATATAAGCCTATCCCTGTATTATAGGCTGTAAATGATAGAGGGGGGTAGGGACGGCAAAACCATTACGTTACGCTAGTCACCGACATCGCCTAGACTCTAGTGACTGTATGATAGGCTGTAAATGATAGACTAAACTCAATAAATACACTAACTTAGTCTTAGTAGTCAGTTGGCCTAACACTACAAGTACAACACTCACTAAATTTTTGCATTACACGTTTCTTTTTGGTTGGCGGTGGCGTCGTTTCGCTGTCAGCCATCATTTCGTGCCGCGTGACTTCATTTTGTTTGATCGCGGAAATGCGAATTTGTCATAACGCTGTTTCCTATTGGTTAGATTACAACCAGACTCAGCGAATGAAAAACCATGTCACAACATGCTGCATACATATGCTGCCACCTGTTGAATATAGTGGAACCTAAATTTGAGGAGCACGGAAGTGATTGGCGAACATGGTGACAGTCCGTAATATTTTCATCCGTCGACGTAATACCGTAATATGAGGTGACTTTCCGGAATGATTCCAGACAATCAGGAATGGTAAGCAGGTCTGTGCTACACTACCTGTCATCATGTAGTCAAAGGTAAGCTCTTCTCCGTTGGCTATGTCTCTCTTGGCGAACAGGGCGATGCGGGGTAATCGCGGATCGAGATGGTTGATCCACACCCCATATACCACAAGGTTAGGGTCACACTGCAGAGAAGGAGAGAATAATATGTAAGACCGGACACTAATAGTACAAGGGATTTTACCATTAGTTTTCTACCTGCAGAATTACCAACCCTGGTCAACAGCAAATTAGTTTTAATCGTGTGACAATAACAAGAAATGTTTCCTCATCCAAACGATTCTTCTCTCCAGAGTTCTATACAATGGCGTCTGCATATATATATCGTCAAAAATCATACACATTTAAATTGACTTACCTGGTATGTGCAATTATTACAAGTGAAATATAGGGAAAACTATGTACAGGCTGTATATATAAATAATTTCTTTATATAATATAGTATTTATAAGTAAATAATTATATACATGTTCTATACAGTGGAACCTCACAATTAAGTTGGGAGTGGACAAGTGACCTGAATAGTAAGGTGAGCATATTAGAGGGACTCTATTCTGTGTGGAAATAATTTTGGACTGTCCTAAGGAGACCTTAATTGCGAGGTGGCTATATTTTTGAGATGACTGTAAAGTGAGATTCAACTGTATATATGTATATAAAAACTTACCGAGTGATTCACAAAATGGGACACGTTGCCATAGAAGCCAGCGTCGACTGTGAAGGGGCAGTCGCCATCGTTGTAATCGAGGTCAAACAGATATGTGCGTCCCTCTGCATCGTAGATTCTGCCCCTCCTCTCTGCCTCTTCGTTTGTTATTACCTGTATTTAGGAGTAAGATAAATCATAAAATATTCAGATGGCAAACCACAAATAGTTAGGACAAAATGGACTAATTTTTGACAATTAGACTAAACAAAATTGTTCAAAATAAATCAAATTATTAAATAAAAAAGGTGTCCAAGTGAGCCAAGGAGATGTGACTATAAAATCAAAGACAACTGAACGTTTGGTCAATTGAACTTTCAAATAAGTAAATTAATAATAAAACCTGGTTCAGCGGGTTTATATGGATCAAATTACGTAAATGAAAAAGTATAACCTGCTGTACCTATGTAAAATGATCGAACAATTGAAAAACGACTATTTATTTCTGGTTAAGTATTCATATTCATTGGTTTGTATTTTTTACTAAAGGGCCCCTTTGGATAATTATATACCTCTTGACCAGATGATCTGAGTATAAACTGGTGCTATGTGAATGAATTTTTTACTGAAAGGATTTGTTTTTGTAATATGGAAATGCAAGCACTACAGACCAATATTTCATAACAAACGTGAAATGAGATAAGGAAAATTTATCTTGCCTACAACATAGTATATGCATGACACATACACTTTTTGCAAGAACACAGTACTCATTTAAGATGAAAACTCCCAACAACAGGAATGATTCATAAATCATGTAAATCAGTACCAACAAATTACATGAGACTATACCATTATATGTACTTCTTAGAAATACGTTAATGTATATATAATAATTTGATATCACTTAGCATTGACAAGGGTGGATGACTGCTTTGAGATTTCAAACGTACCTCACCAACATACTCCATCACAAAGGCGCCCTTCTTGATCTTGTGCATGGCCTTCACACCCCAGCCACGACAGTTATTCGTGCGGAATATGCACACCTTGTGTTTGCGCCCATGCTGCACGACGCGGTTCGAACACTTGCTATCACACGCACACCGCTTGTTGCACTCGTAGATCGGCGTGCCCTGACTCACTCGCACGCGCCCATTCTTGTAGTACGCAAAGCTGGCACCGGCGTTTGCCGCGCAACACGTCTTTCTCTCGTCATAGCAGTCAGTGCACTCGCATCCCACCATTGGGTCCTGCGGGATGTCGATGCCAGGCATCGTGCGATAGTCATTGATATAGGTGAATTTGTCGGGTGGGCCTTCCATGTCAACGTTGTTCTCGATGAAGATCGGCGCCGGATCAGTGTTGATTTTATTCAGGTGCAGCTCCCACACCTTCAGTGCTTCTTGCACTTCAGCCTTCAACTGTCGGTAAGCCTTCGATCTCTTGTTGGTGATGTCACCGTATACATGCGGGGACGACCTCAAAGAAACCGCTGATCTGCCGACAGGAGCGATCAGCTGATGGATACGATGCATCGACGACGCCGACGCCTTCACCGGCGACGACACAGACAGAAGCTTCTGGGGGGTGATGTCTGCCGGTGACTGCATCAGCTGCACCATCAGCTGGTTGATTCGGCGCTGCTTCGAGTGCGGTTGTTGCGGCATGACATCATTCAGTCGTTTGCGCTTCAGACCGCTGGCGCCATTGCCGGTGTACATCTCGTGGAAGGTGGCCAGCAGCTCAGGACAGTCGAGGTTCTCCTTCGGCTCCCACGTGTTGTGTTCACTGTCCCAGTTCTTCCACTTTATCAGGTAGAACTCCTTCTCACTCACCTGTTCACACCAAACACATCTAGTAACAACTGTGCGTATCACACATTCTCTGGTGGGTTGCAATCGATATACTTATTCTGAAAACGAGCCAACGCTCCATGAAACCTCGCCAGCTTGTAGGCCCTATTCGCATACATTGTTTTGAATAAAATTTTATTCATGTGGAACTGTAAGATAACTGCTTGTTCCTCGATGACATTGAAATACCGCACAACTCATTCTGACGCTCATTTCGACCCAAAAGCTACCTTGTAAACATGCTCTGAATGCAAACAAGAGGTCGGCCTGGTGCACGTATATGTCATCTGTGACATCATGATACCATGTGATTGCCTAACTCATTAAATTTCAGTTTTCCGTAGGAATCGCTACACAGGCGGGTTTAAAATTGAATTTATGCTACAAATGTATTTTTTTAATGTTCTCAAAAGTTACATACAATGTTAAACTTTGTGTACACATGGAAAACGGATTTTAGCTAATGCCTTGCTTTTATTCCCATAAAGGAAATAAAAATAAGGCATTAGCTGAAATCCTTTTTCCATGTGTACACACAGTTTAACCTTGTATGTAACATTTGACAACACTAAAAAAATACAGAAAAATACATTTGTAACATAAATTCGATTTTAAACCCGTCTGTGTAGCGATTCCCACGGATAATAAAATTTAATGAGCTAGGCGATCACGTGGTATCGGGACGTCACTTATGACCCACACTCGCATCAGGCCGACCCTTTCCATGCATTTAGAGCATGTTTACAAGTATAGCTTTTGGGTCGAAACGAGCGTCAGAATGAGTTATTGTGCAATATTCCGATGAAATACAAACACTAGTCATCATAGAGGAACAAGAGGTTATCTTACAGTTCCACATGAATCGAATTTTATTCAAAACAAAGAATGCGAATGTGCCTACAAGTCGACTAGGTTTCGCCTAGCTTGGGTTCGTTTTCCGAATAATTATATCGAATGCAACCATTCTGACGCTCGTTTCTACCCAAAAGCTATACTTGTAAACATGCTCTGAATGCATGGAAAGGGTCGGCCTGATGCGAGTGTGGGTCATAAGTGACGTCACATCTCGGCATCCCGAAAAGCGCGCCAAAAATATGCATATTCGAAAATGTCCGGATGTACAGTATTAAATGTGGAATTTCTAATTCATTGATTTTTTTGATTGTTTTTGGCTTGGTGGACATGGAAATAGAAAGCAGGATGTAATATAGCATGAATTCAAGCCATATATGTTTTTATTCCCTTTAATCAGCATTTTCAGTACAGCAACATTGTATTACACACTAGTATGTCTGAGCTTTATAAAACAACATATTACATATTTTCAATTCATTTGATATGGTTGTTGTATCACCAAAGTTGACTAATGAAATATTTTTTTGTCATCTCAGCATTTGTATTTCAAATAAAATCATGACACATATTACATTGGCTAAATAATAGGGTATTTTGTATATATATATTTAACAATATCTGGTACCCAAACACACTTAATTTTACAATCTAAAAATACATGTAAGTTAACAATGTTATACTTCAGAAATTATACAAAGGAGGAATATAACAATCCAATAAATCCTCACATAAAAAATATATTTCACATGAAAAGGTGCAGATTTATTGTTTGGTCTTTTAATAACATGGTCTACATATCTATGCAGCATATTATTTATTTAATAAAACTTGCATATCTTAATTGGCTGTTTTTAAAATTAACAGGTGAAAGATCATGTACAATACATACAACTGATACATACATATCATCTCCAATTCTAGTAGGATGGATTGATCATTTTGCATATACAGAGTAACACATTTTGTGTGTATAGTATTTTTAACCAACAGTGATGCTATATTACTAATAAATTCAGTATTGCAATGTCTGGTAAAAGTTTAGTTAACCAATTACTTGTTAAAAAATCACCCGCTTTTTCCCAGTGGTATATTCTACACATACTAGTAACTGTTTGTATTCTGCTTCAAATAAGGAGAGTGGGCTGGAGCTTTTTTGCTGATCTACTGTGTCCAACAGTCGAACTTTGATTAACCACAGCTGTACGAGTGTGTTTGTGTACTTACATCGTCCTTCTCCTTGGCGTAGTCCTCCACTGCTTCCACTTCATAGATCTCCTCTTCAAGTTTCAGGTCTACCTCTCCACGATCTACCACTAAAGCATTAAACTCTGTTATTTATTAATCCCAAATGTGCATTCACTGTGAAAATGGTCTGTTTTGTTGTGTTAATGATTCGAGGTACTCAATTCTTGATTAAATATAAATGCCATCCTATTCATTCTGTTGCTACGATAACTTATACAAAAATTAAATGTCTGAAAATTGACTGAAATGAGAACACATGCCCTTTGTTTTATATGACAGATGGTTTCACCGATTATTATCTTAACTATCCGTGTGAGAGTGTAGTAAATGTGCAGTAGAATAGAATGACATAAATTAGTTATGCCACATCGTCATTACCGGATGCAACTGCAAGTCAACGGTTGACGTTGTCATTGACAATGTATGACATTGATTGACTGTTTGCCGCAAATACCTTGCTGCATGTACATACACTTTTTGATGAGTTTCTTTGCCAATATTGGGCCAAGCTTGCGAACGGTCAGATAAAGAAGATATCTATTTGTTTCTGCGGATATCTTCGATGCATCTGTCTGTTTTTGACACAACGTCGGCAACTCAACAATGCTGTAGAGGCACGGCACCGAAACTGGGCGCATTTCAATATCAACCTCGTCTTTCTCCATTCTTGCGTGCTCCAAGTTGACACTGAAAAACACATCACATTAAGTTACAACTATGTGTGCGCTACTCTGCAATATAGTGTTTGCATAAAACCTTAAAATACAAATAAAAATGAGAAACAAACTTCACACCTTCAACTTTGACCGTTTTTCCCGCTGGACGCCATTTTGTGGACATGCTCGCGCGCTGATTGGACAATCGCAGTGGAGTCAAATTTAGTGGCTGCCACGGTTGCGGCTGCCACTCAGTCAATGAATAAGGGGTCATGCCACGTTTACGGTAAAGACATAAAGGGAATTCGTGGCTAGCGATATTCCGTGGTATTTCATTAAATGCTATTCTCAGTTTAAATGTCCCCCAGAATATTAGATATTTCTAGATTTAGTGTCCGGCGCAACATGTATAAATAGCCAGAGACGAAAATTATCTAGAGATAGATCTACACTAATGTATATCTATATAAATATATTGTTTATAAATATATTTTTGTATTATTTATAATAATATTAAATAATACCGTACGTTTTACGTAGCCATGTTTTTAAACGCATACGACCAAGGTATTTTTGTAGCAATTCAGAGTTGCCGTCCAACAAGCAATATTATCCCTTTTACTTCTTCTTCTCATCATTCGTTACATTCTTATTCTGGCTCCTCCATTCTAGCTCCTCCGTTCTAGCTCCTCCGTTCTAGCTCCTCCATTCTAGCTCCTCCATTCTGGCTCCTCAATTATAGCTCCTCCATCCTGGCTCCTCCATTCTGGCTCCTCAATTCTAGCTCCTCCATTGTTCTTCTTCTTCTCACTGTCACCTTCTTTTTCATTCTTGTTATCATAGTCCATTATATCATTCTCATTTTCTTCTTCCTTCTTGTCTTTCTTATGATTACCATCTGCTTCCTTCTTCTGCTCATTCTTATTCTCCCCTCGTACTTAATTCTTCATCGATTGAATGACCACCTTCATTTAGGCCTAGTTAATAATTCAGATGTATTCGTTTTAGGGAAAAATGTTGCAACACGAAAGAGGAAAAAAATGTAGTAGTTGGCCTACGGTATGCGTAGGGTAAGGGTATTTACTTCATGAATTAAAGAGGAGGGAATGGGAGAGGCGTTTTACTGTCCAAGTGTGGTGATCGTCCGGTGGCGTTGAACACTTTTTAGTGCAGGCTGTTCCATTCGGCTAGACCCCCCATCATGGGCGTCAGAACGTGATGAATAGTCGGTGGCTGAGGCTCACCAAACACTCCAATTGCACCCTTCCAGGACGCTCAACAAAAACTCCAAATATGCTAGCCTTCAGGCTCTCAAAAAACCTCCAACTGCACCCCCGTCCCTCCTCCTCTAGGCATAGGCCTATTTCGTGTCGATCGAGATGGTTCCTGTGCGGTATTTATACATTACGTCATGTATGGACATGCAAACGCTTGTAAACGTACATAAAGCAAATGTATGGTCTTTGCACAGAGCTTCTTAATTAACGCCACGTATAACCGACCGCGCAGATCACGTGGCCCGTATATATAGAGTAAGGTGGGGCAAAGCGCCCATGTTGGGGCATAGCGCCCATGCCACTATCTTGGCAAATATTGCATTTGTTGGCTCCACATAGCGATCAAATGATTAATGACTGAGTCCTGACGACACATCAACGTGCTATGGCTTTATAGAATCGAACACGATGTAAGTACAGCTGATTTACCGTTTCTTTATTATTTATTATAAGATCGCTTCCATATTAATCAATAAATTGCCCCTAAATGGTTACGAATTTTGAAACGCTTGGAATAACTTTCTACGCTATGTTGTATAACCTGCATTTTCATGCCTTCAGTTACGGTGAGCGATAAAAAAAAATGTCATGACTCAAACGTTCTCAGCATAGTCACTAGTGGGGCATAGCGCCACCTGTGAATTGGGGCAAAGCGCCCATGCCTGCGCGCTATGCCCCATCTGCAATTATTGATATAAAAGTAACATTGTGAATATATTTTAGATGGCATGTCGTTGTGTAAATACAATATACATTATATATATACATATATAGATATTATATATATACACACACACACATATATAATCATTGTTTGTGTTTAGCGCGCACACACACAAACACACACACAATTATTTATAATATTGTGTGTTTGTGCGTGTGTGTGTGTGTGTGTGTGTGTGTGTGTGTGTGTGTGTGTGTCCGTGTGAATTTTAATGATACAATGTTAGCAAACGTTCTTGTGAATATTATAAGGATAACAGTTACAGCATGTTCGTTTCAGATTGAGAGACAGCAAGGTTCGAACGTACAAAAGAAAATCTACACAGGGGTCGTATGGGTCTGAACGACTGGCGTTAGCTGTAGCGGCTGTCCACGAAGGACAGAGTATACGAGATGCATGGGGCAGATTATGGAATACCAAGGCGCACACTAAAGCGCCATTGCTCTGGTGTTATACAGCTCCCTGGCGTTATTGCTATGGGCAGCAAACGTTGCGTATTCTCAAGTGCCTTTGAAGTACAATTGGTAGATTATGCAAAGGAGATGGTCAAGACAATGTACGGATTGACAACTATTGATGTCAGGCGTTTGGGTTACGCTGTTGCCGCAAAATTGGGCATACAGCACAATTTTGATGACGAGCGTGGGCTAGCTGGAAAAGACTGGCTGTCAAATTTCATGAATCGCCACCCAGAGTTGTCGATTCGTGCGCCAATTTCCACTAGCCTGGCTCGTGTCGAAGGTTTTAACCGCGATGCAGTAATGGCGTTTTTTGCTTTGTACAAAGATGTCCTGCAAGGAGGGGATCACAGAGCTACTGCCATTTGGAACTGCGATGAAACTGGCTTCACGACGGTAGCGAAGGCGGGGAAGGTCGTATGCGAAACTGGAACAAGGCAAGTGCGAAAGGTTTCGAACGGTGAGCTGTATAAGCGGTTCTTACATTCCTCCGCTGTTTGTGTCCCTCGCAAGAGAATGGTGGAGGCCCGCATGAACGGTGCCCCTACTGGTTCGATTGGTGCAGTGAATGATCGCGGTTCAGGCTATATCGACTCAGCTCTGTTCATGAAGTGGCTCAAACACTTCGTCGCGATGGCCGGCTGCACCAAAAACCATCCACACGTATTTCTGTTGGATGGACACGAAAGCCATAAAAACGCTTGAGGCAATCGACTTCGCCCGGGAACATATGGGGTCATATTGCTTACATTTCCACCACAATGCGCACACCGGCTCCAACCATGACATTCGCGCTATTATGAGCTGCTCGCCACCACCGCCGAACAAGAAACGTAAACATGTAGCGATAAGAACCACCAGTGTCGTGCTGACTTCTTCGCCATACAAGTTAATTGCTGAGAAGAAACGCGACATGAAGAAACCAAAACGTTCGCTGGTGGTAAAGAAAATCAGCGAGATCAAGCTGCCCAAGTCAGCACAAGAGCCTACTGCTGGTCCGTCTGGGGTGTCAAACCAAGAAAAGAACACCGACGAAGACACAGAATGCGTCGTTTGCTGCGAGCCTTACGCCAAGAGCAAGTCCAGAGAGGCTTCAGTGTCTGAGCTGCAAGAAATGGGCACATGCCGCGTGCACTGCAGGCGACCCATGCTACATTTGCCACAACTGTGAATCAGACTCAGACTATTTGGATGAACAAATTCAACAGCACGTCGTCATAGCACATGTCGCTACACTGAAGCCACCAGCGAACTGCATTCAGGTTCCCTGGTACGATATCGTTCTTTGTTCGTGTTTTATTTGTTTTGTAGGCTGCATTTTGTATGTGCATTAAATAAAGTTCTGTATTCTTGTTATTAGATAATTATTTTGTAGCCTACTGATAAAAAATACATGCAATTCCACATGGGGCATAGCGCCCATCCCATGTGCGCTTTGCCCCACCTACGGGGCAAAGCGCCCAAATCGGGTGCATGCACATAATTAATCACACTACAAAAACATATTATTCGAATCACGTCAGATTTGCACGACATATACTCAATATAGTTACCGACATATTGTAGATATTTGTAGGTATATTGCATTAAATAGAGCCAACCGTCATGACGATATGTGTTACCCTGGGCGCTATGCTCCTCCCTACTCTACATGGCAAGCACTTTGGGAAATCATGACGTGTAGACAGTGGTTTTCGACTGCCATGTGGCAATTGCAGAAGACTGGCAACTGCAGAAAGGTAGAGTGACTTAAAATGAAAAAGCCGGCTGCTTGTAGCATTAAGCGGGTGCCCGCACTAGAAAGGTTGTTTCAATTGTGGAGCTCAGTGGCGCAGTGGTTAGAGCTACGGACTATCAACCGAGAGAACCCGGGTTCGAATCCTGTGCTGCGATGTCGAACTTTGAGCAAGTTCGTTCATTCTACGTTCCTCCAGTTCACTCAGCTGTATATAATTGAGTACCTGGCTATAGACAGTGGTGTATATTTGTGTACGAAGTCTTCGCACATTAATTGCTGGATGCTTCCCAGAGAAGTCGAGACGGTGTTTAATTGAATAGGTCTGTAAAGTGTAAAGCGCTTTGAGCAGTCCTGAGGACTGGATACTGCGCTATAATTATAATAACTGACCTTTTTAATGACAAAACGGAAGTCTGGCAACTGTTAGCGATGGGCCCGTTCTGCTACTCTACTCCAAAAGACTGCCATCGGCCTTGTAGTCTCAATTAATCTTCCGAACGCACAAATTATGCGAATAGGCAATAGCAATGGCTTCCAGCTGCCTCAACAGTACTAATCAACTTTAAAATCGACGGAAACCGACGTATTTAATGTCGTTAACAATGCCAAACAGCATGCAGTTGACCGAGAACAATAACACTCAATGCAGCGTGTAGTAGGAGTGTTGATTTAGTAGGAATATAAGGCGCACAGAAAAGGCGGGAATCGGTCGTTCCAGTTTTTTTTATCAATACCTACATATGTACAGGAGTAGGCCCTACCACAACCCTCAGTTCTGCCATTCACAACGACACGCGTGGCTGAACAGTCAAAACCGGGAGTGATTTGTAACAATGGCGTTGCCATGATTACATTGGCCTGTAATTATGAGCTAGGTTAGTGAAACTGCTGATGTGTATGCGCTGGGTGAAATATGATAGTCAGATTGTTGACGATAACATATACGTTCAATACTTGTTGGTGGCATGTGCATTTATAGTCTAAACACGACGTTGAATTTTGCACGTATAGCGTTAGTATAAACGTGACGCAAGATCATATAACGTTGCTATCTTATGTCGGGTACTCCAAACAGCCCAATCTTGGGCTAACGTAGGAGTTTGTGCACATGTGATGTGGGTTGCTTATATTATTAAATTATTTAAAGGCAGTTAAGGTGATTGAGTGTGCTGAATGGAAGGTTCGTTGTGGCTGTTTGAAAAGTGGTTTGTGTTGGAATCATGTTCCATATACGGATTGCTCTACGGTAGGAGAAAACAGCTGCATTCACAGTAGCCACGGTTTCTTGACTGTTTTAGAAGGCCTGGCGGGGGGTTGATCTTTATAATGTTATTTAAAAAAATATGTTATGACGACACACCGTGTAATAGCCATACGGTTATTTTTTCTTACATAACGTAAGTGCATCGCGTCGCTGATAGATCCTTTTGCGTGGCAGCCCCAACACTATGGAACTTGCTGCCGCAAAAGCCGACTGCAACAAGAATGACAAACACTGATTTTAAATCAAACCTTAAAACTTATGTTTTCCCGAACATTCTGTACGGCGCCGTGAGCAACGATTGTTGGAACGGCGCAATATAAATGTCACGATTTGATAACGTTTTACTCTGTAAACACCCCTGAATCTACTTTGTAGAGATATGTGGTGAAGACATAAATGTTATTGATTTTCTGTGGGTGAAGTTGAACTAATAACCTCAGCGTCACGACACAGTCAACATGCCATCTAATCAGATCCTCTTTCAATTCAACCCTGGGGCGCACTGACGGCATCCGCTTTATTGGGGACCGTATCAAAAAGTGACTATGGTATGACATCGCAAAGGTTGTTGCGCACACGGCATGGCGTATTTATTTAAACAGCTAGGACCAGGCAAATAGCATAAATTAAATATTTAATTACCGTTCCCTGTGTTGCCTAGGATACAAGCGATTATGTGGTAACTGGAATCATTAGTATGCAGCTACTGTTCTTAAGTCCAGTCTCAAAGATATCTATCGTACATTTGGTTGGCCCTATCAGTTGCCTTTAATGGTTTTTAGTGGATCTAGCTGCCAGATGTAGTCGCAACAATCCTTGCCAATATTAGTAGGTCTTTCACATGTAGGCAATTTCCTTGATGACATCAATAGACATCCGCCTCGTCGTCTTCACGCTTCATCATTTCTTCCAACCTCTCACTTGTTCTTGATACACGTATATGATTGTGGACCTCTGCCAGATTAACATCCCTTCTAAACTGCATTCCGGCGGTTTAGTATATCTCCATGGGTCGGCATTCCACCCATAGCACTTTTAGCAAATGCCACCAACACCACAGCTCAGAAGCAAATCCTTTTTTAGCCAGTGAATGGTTGATTTATGATATTGAACTCCATTACCTCCTTATAAAATCACTTCTAATATAGATATATACGAAGCATACACGCCACTCCTCTTATGGAACAGTGAACATTTCCAAGCTATTATAATAATCGATGCACGACAGACATAAAAGCAAACAAAAACAACTTTATTGAAGCTTTGTGTATTTTGCTATTCGATGCATATTGTTCAAGACTAGGCAAACACAATCACACTTGCATACAAGGGCACATTTTCGATTTGCGAGTACAGCGACATTCACAATATTTCCTAGGTACATTTAAGGTTATGTGTGTATTCTTTCGACCTCCATATCGCAGCATGAGATGCACACATAGCTGAGATGGGTATGCCTTCACAGTCAGCTCTGTGAATGCATTATTAAATCAGGGGTTGCTAGAGGTCAGACATGGTCAACTGGCATCCACAGTGACGTCCTGCACGGTGTCAGAGGTCGGCTCGGTACATGTGACGTGAAGGGATCCATCACTGAAATATAAAACGGATCATTATGCTCGAGAGTCGAAACCACACGTAGGGTTGACCTAGATTGGTCCAGGGTTGTGTTCAATTGTGACTGCATAATTTTTAATTAATTACAACGTAACATATTAAAAAAATACGTAATTGAAAATTTTGCTTTTACTATGATGTGATAAAACCAACACTGACAGCAAGAGTGAATAAATACATGTAGAGCCTGTTTAAAAACGAGCAATTATGGTACATTATCTTTAATTGTTTGTGCTCAATCACACTTAATAAAGCACTACAATTGTAACTGATTTGTCTGAAGCGCTCTAATTAACTTGTTATTAAATCACACTTAATAAAGCACTACAATTGTAACTGATTTGTCTGAAGCGCTCTAATTAACTTGTTATTAAATCACACTTAATGAAGCACTACAATTGTAACTGATTTGTCTGAAGCGCTCTAATTAACTTGTTATTAAATCACACTTAATGAAGCACTACAATTGTAACTGATTTGTCTGAAGCGCTCTAATTAACTTGTTATTAAATCACACTTAATAAAGCACTACAATTGTAACTGATTTGTCTGAAGCGCTCTAATTAACTTGTTATTAAATCCTGCAGTTGTAAATAATTTTTTTAACTAATTAATGTTGCAGCAGGAGGAGGAATGAAACAAGAGGAACTAAGGGAGAACATGTTTTGTTCACCGCTGGTGAAACAGAACTAACCTCTTTACATGGAAGACAGCACTTATCTGTGCTTCTGGAGGCAAGTCCTTCATAACTATCTGAAAGTAGCAGACACAAAACATATGAAGGGAATGCGCAATCATTTAAATAAACAACTCACATCAAAATAATTTTGAATAACTTAATAAAAGGCCAAGATTCTCTTAACAATTAACGCCATCTTGTGACCAACTTTAGCCTTTGGGGGAAGATGTTCTTTGAAATCATGGCTCTGATTCTGTGAATGAAATCAACTCACTGAGTTCATATTTAGCAGACACACCAATAATGAGTTTTCCGTTCATACTATGCGTATAAGAGTGTAGACTTTATGAAAGGATGCATAAACTCATTATGCACAGTGTAGTAAAATCACCGGAATGTGGGCACTGACTGCATCGCACTCTGTAAGCTCGATTGTCAGTACCTGTCATTCAATCTGCTTTCATCATCTCAAAAAATCTGTCAGCCATCCAAAGATATAACATGTTCACGTGTCAGTTACCTGACACGGAAACTAAAATTGTTCCTTTAAAAGGTGGTACATTGGCCAATCAGCCCTGGCTGGTTAATCGAGGGAGAGCGTACCTTGGCTAGGGTTTGTGGGTCTGGCTGGGCTACACTTGATTGCAGGAGGTGGAGACAGAAGTCAGTCTGCTGAGGGGCGAGGGTGAAGGTCTTCTGACACCTCACTGGCACAGGGGTGTGGTGGGACAACACCGGCATGTAGCGACATCCGTTGGTTTGGCTTGTCTGTAAGACACACAGCTGAATAAACATTTAGTTGTCTTATAATACACTGACTGCTCAGAGCCTTTATACATCATTCCCTGGCACACCTGTTCAACCAAACATCACCTTGACTTCTCTGGGAAGCATTCAGCCATGCTGCAATTAGTGGAGTGAACAAACCTTGGGCAGGTTCGTTCACTCCACTAATTGCAGCATGGCTGAAGGAGGATTGGCAGGAGGAGGATTGGCAGGAGGAGGATTCGAACACAGTGTCATAAATTACAGTCCGAGATTACATTATTGCATCATCGTTAAACATGCACAAAATCAGGGTTCATTTTGGTCTTTGATTGTCTCAGTAAATTACCTGTTGTCTCAATTATCACAACTTTAGCTGCGTCTCTCTGAGATAAGATGGTAATGGGTGAGAATGATAAGGCAGTGGTAATGAGACTAATGTAACACATGCGCAGTGTGGTATACAAGGAGTTATTTGGCAATGATAACAAGACTAACATAACACATGCGCAGTGTGGTATACGAGGAGTTATTTGGCAATGATAACAAGACTAACATAACACATGCGCAGTGTGGTATACAAGGAGTTATTTGGCAATGATAACAAGACTAACATAACACAAGTGCAGTGTGGTATACAAGGAGTTATTTGGCAATGATAACAAGACTAACATAACACATGCGCAGTGTGGTATACAAGGAGTTATTTGGCAATGATAACAAGACTAACATAACACAAGTGCAGTGTGGTATACGAGGAGTTATTTGGCAATGATAACAAGACTAACATAACACATGCGCAGTGTGGTATACGAGGAGTTATTTGGCAATGATAACAAGACTAACATAACACATGCGCAGTGTGGTATACGAGGAGTTATTTGGCAATGATAACAAGACTAACATAACACATGCGCAGTGTGGTAATACAAGGAGTTATTTGGCAATGATAACAAGACTAACATAACACATGCGCAGTGTGGTATACGAGGAGTTATTTGGCAATGATAACAAGACTAACATAACACATGCGCAGTGTGGTATATGAGGAGTTATTTGGCAATGACAATGAGACTAACGTAACTCATGCGCAGTGTGGTATATAAGGGGTAATATGGCAATGGTAACAAGACTAACATAACACATGCGCAGTATGGTATACGAGGGGTAATATGGCAATTGTAATGAGACTAACGTAACACATGCACAGCATGGTAACAAGACTAACATAACACATGCGCAGTGTGGTATGTGAGGGGTAATATGGCAATGATAACGAGACTAACGTAACACATGCGCAGTGTGGTATGTGAGGGGTAATATGGCAATGATAACGAGACTAACGTAACACATGCGCAGTGTGGTATGTGAGGGGTAATATGGCAATGATAACGAGACTAACGTAACACATGCGCAGTGTGGTATGTGAGGGGTAATATGGCAATGATAACGAGACTAACGTAACACATGCGCAGTGTGGTATGTGAGGGGTAATGAGACTAATGTAACACATGCGCAGTGTGGTATGTGAGGGGTAATATGGCAATGGTAATGAGACTAACATAACACATGCGCAGTGTGGTATGTGAGGGGTAATATGGCAATGGTAATGAGACTAATGTAACACATGCGCAGTGTGGTATGTGAGGGGTAATATGGCAATGGTAATGAGACTAACATAACACATGCGCAGTGTGGTATGTGAGGGGTAATATGACAATGGTAATGAGACTATCGTAACACATGTGCAGTGTGGTATGTGAGGGGTAATATGGCAATGGTAATGAGACTAACATAACACATGCGCAGTGTGGTATGTGAGGGGTAATATGGCAATGGTAATGAGACTAACATAACACATGCGCAGTGTGGTATGTGAGGGGTAATATGGCAATGGTAAAGAGACTAACATAACACATGCGCAGTGTGGTATGTGAGGGGTAATATGGCAATGGTAAAGAGACTAACATAACACATGCGCAGTGTGGTATGTGAGGGGTAATATGACAATGGTAATGAGACTAAGGTAATACATGCGCAGTGTGGTATATGAGGGGTAATATGGCAATGATAATGAGACTAAGGTAACACATGCGCAGTGTGGTATGTGAGGGGTAATATGGCAATGATAATGAGACTAAGGTAACACATGCGCAGTGTGGTATGTGAGGGGTAATATGACAATGGTAATGAGACTAAGGTAACACATGCGCAGTGTGGTATGTGAGGGGTAATATGGCAATGATAATGAGACTAACGTAACACATGCGCAGTGTGGTATGTGAGGGGTAATATGGCAATGGTAACGAGACTAACGTAACACATGCGCAGTGTGGTATGTGAGGGGTAATATGCAGGGTGCACGGTGGATTTAATTGACAGGTAGTCCGTCGGACTAGCTGACTCAGAAACAACTAGTCCTCATATTATTTTACTAGTCCTTAAAAATAAATGTGCTAGGTACAATCAATCATATATGTGTGACACATAGTAAAAGTGGCTTTATTTCATAAAGAAAACAAGCCGTTTCCCATTTCAGTTAAATGTTCAACTAAATGTGTCATTAATAGAAACAAATACATGTGATTTTGTACATCCAATTGCAAAGTTATCAGAAGAAATGACTAGTTTAATTAGGGGCAGCAAACAGGAGTCGTGGACAAGGTGATGCAAGCAGAATTTTAAGCCTGACGGCGACAAAGGACCGACATTGTCGGACTAAGTTGCATCATTTGCCCTATACTTTTCATTAGCGTTTTCTTTCCCGAAGCCGACTAAACAATCAGTAACATTGCTGGCATTTGGTAACTTGCTAAAATAATCACCCGATGCAGGAATAACGCAACTACCATCACGACGGGATAGCACGTAACAATGTCTGTAACCCGCGCTTGTACGTTTGTCCATATCGCTCATCACTCATGGTCGCTAGGTGGCACTACCTATCCTACGCTAACCGGATGTAAACAGCCGCCATTTACAATCACTGCGTTCAGCAAGTTTCCCATCCGACGGTCGTACGGAATATTTAGCTGCCTGTGATAAAATGCTACCCTACTGTCTTATTTTGTTTTATTCCATCACAACACCCAACTAGCGTATACATAGCGTAAATTAATTCCCATAATAACAGCTAGTCCTATGGGACTGCTCCACTAAATAAGGACTAGTCCGATCACTGAAACTACTCATCCGGGACGATCGGACCATCCTTATTTCGCCGCCTGAATATGGCAATGGTAACGAGACTAACGTAACACATGCGCAGTGTGGAATGTGAGGGGTAATATGGCAATGGTAATGAGACTAAAGTAACACATGCGCAGTGTGGTATATGAGGGGTAATATGGCAATGGTAATGAGACTAACGTAACACATGCGCAGTGTAGTATATGAGGGGTAATATGGCAATGGTAAGGAGACTAACGTAACACATGCACAGTGTGGTATGTGAGGGGTAATATGGCAATGGTAACGAGACTAAGGTAACACATGCGCAGTGTGGTATGTGAGGGGTAATATGGCAATGGTAACGAGACTAATGTAACACATGCGCAGTGTGGTATGTGAGGGGTAATTTGGCAATGGTAACGAGACTAACGTAACACATGTGCAGTGTGGTATGTCAGGGATAATTTGGCAATGGTAATGAGACTAAGGTAACATATGTGCAGTGTGGTATACGAGGGGTAATTTGGCAATGGTAATGAGACTAAGGTAACACATGCACAGTGTGGTATGTGAGGAGTAATATGACAATGGTAATGAGACTAAGGTAACACATGCGCAGTGTGGTATGTGAGGGGTAATATGACAATGGTAATGAGACTAAGGTAACACATGCGCAGTGTGGTATACGAGGAGTAATTTGGCAATGGTAATGAGACTAAGGTAACACATGCGCAGTGTGGTATGTGAGGGGTAATATGACAATGATAACGAGACTAACGTAACACATGCGCAGTGTGGTATGTGAGGGGTAATATGACAATGGTAACGAGACTAACGTAACACATGCGCAGTGTGGTATATGAGGGGTAATATGGCAATGGTAATGAGACTAACGTAACACATGCGCAGTGTGGTATGTGAGGGGTAATATGGCAATGGTAATGAGACTAAGGTAACACATGCGCAGTGTGGTATGTGAGGGGTAATATGGCAATGGTAATGAGACTAACATAACACATGCGCAGTGTGGTATGTGAGGGGTAATATGACAATGGTAATGAGACTAAGGTAACACATGCGCAGTGTGGTATGTGAGGGGTAATATGGCAATGGTAATGAGACTAACATAACACATGCGCAGTGTGGTATGTGAGGGGTAATATGACAATGGTAATGAGACTAACGTAACACATGCGCAGTGTGGTATGTGAGGGGTAATATGGCAATGGTAATGAGACTAACGTAACACATGCGCAGTGTGGTATATGAGGGGTAATATGGCAATGGTAATGAGACTAACGTAACACATGCGCAGTGTGGTATATGAGGGGTAATATGGCAATGGTAATGAGACTAACATAACACATGCGCAGTGTGGTATATGAGGGGTAATATGGCAATGGTAAGGAGACTAACGTAACACATGCGCAGTGTGGTATATGAGGGGTAATATGGCAATGGTAAGGAGACTAACGTAACACATGCGCAGTGTGGTATATGAGGGGTAATATGGCAATGGTAATGAGACTAACATAACACATGCACAGTGTGGTATGTGAGGAGTAATTTGTCAATGCGAAGGATTTAGCACGACACCAGAATTAATTGACAGAGTCTGATGTTGTACTTACAATGCTACCGCATACCACAAAAAGACTAAGTGTAGACTACGTAGATAATCTTCAAGCCTAGTATATCAGTCCATTAGTAAAGGTAAGTTCTTATATAGCGTGATATCAAGTCCTCAGGATTACTCAGAGCACATTACACTTTACTCCCTGACAGGCCGTTTCATTCAAACGCCATCTCAACTTCTCTGGAAAGCATTCAGCCATGCTGCAATCACTGCACAAAAACTATTCGCACACAATTATCCACCACTGTCTATAGTCAGGTACTCATGCATACAGCTGAATGAACTGAACAAACTTGCCCATGGTTGAAAAAGACAAGAAGATTCAAACCCAGAATTTATCGACTGAGAGTCTGATGTTTTAATTACAATACTACGACACAAAGACTAAGAGTAGACCAAATAGATAATCTTCAGCTCATTAATAAAGGTAAGTTCTTATATAGTGTGATATTCAGTCCATAGGACTTGTCAAAGCGCTTTACACTTTATTCCCTGGCAGTCTTGTTCAACCGATCACCATCTCAACTGCTCTGAGAAGCATTCAGCCACATTGCAATTACTGCACGAAGACTATTCGCAGAAAAATATCCACTATTGTCTATAGCCGGGTACTCATTCATACAGCTGAGTGAATGAACTTGCGCAAGATTCGAAATAGCAGCCGGAGAATTCAAAACAAGAATCTCTCGACTGAGAGTCAAATTATCTAATCACTATACTACCACGCCCCCAGATAAAGACTACAAGCAGATCCAATAGATGTTTTTAAACCCTGGTATATCAGCCCATTAGGCATACTGCGTTCAACATGCAATATGAAAATGATCTTATTCAAACCGTTACTTTAAAAAATCCTGGAGGTCAAGTTGTTAGAATAGATATAATTTATACCACATATGGCTTTAATAATAACAGTTTGTGTTACCTACCTCAATGAGAATATCTGACGAGAGACAGGCGACATCTGTAAACGTTGCACACTGGTCCAGTTCTGCTTGATCCAGACCGGACAAAATAGATGCCTTAAGGAATAATCAGAGACCTAGTTTACAGCAGCTGTACAACAGTGGATGCTGACACTGTTGATGTAAGCAACATCAGCGTCAAAGAACAACTCTGAAATCCCCAACAATTCAATAATTTTGTTATAGATAAAAAATGTCAAACTGAAATTCACCTGGGATGGTAATGACATTGTAACACATGTGCAAGCTCTAGCAATGAGTACCATCAATGGCTATACAAATTCTACTCCCGCATCTGATGTACTTATTCATAAATGCCAAACCTTTACACAATACCTCTGAGTCTAATACAAATTTATTACAGAAATTACTTTTCAAGCAATACCTGTTTGGCAGCTCCGACAGCTATCACTTCATCCGGAGCAATACCCGAGAGTAGCTCTGCTCCGGAGAAATACTCATCAAGCTGTTGTTGTAGACTTGGCACTTTGGTACAGCCACCGCACAGCACGACCTGCATGAACACAGTAATCCTTTATTTTCACACTGACACGCTGCCGACTTTCAGGAGGTGCTACATACACACAAACACACAAACGCAGAAGATGGTTTCATGATGTATCCGTATGTGATGATTCTTATGCGGTAAAACTTAGCAGTTTTTCATGTTATGTAAAATGTACCCAACTGACTGGCAGCAGGTTTACGTAGCTTGGAACAAATGCAGAAAATATGCGTAATGTAGCAAAGAATCAATTAGCGTCAGTTTAACATCCGGTATGAACCCAAAAACAGCAAAACCCAAAACGGATATTTAAAGGGTGTTGTTTTTCTTCAGAGAGGTCCTGGATGAACCCCTCAAAGTTTGGTGCCCCCAAAGCAATGTCTAGGAGGAAAATTTTGATATACCCACATACATATATGTATGCCAACTTGATTACCGTCAGACTGTATCAAACAATAAAAAAAATTGGTATTTTCAAAGAAATAATATACAATATGCAGCAAGTGCATTTAATGAACACATTTTCTAATTTGAGATAATTTATTATCATTATATCTTGTTGACATGATACAAAATAAACATCTTTCATTCAGCCAGTTGCAGTCTAAAGTAGACTTTTCATATAAAATGTTATACTGTCTGTTATACTATGCTTGGAAGACAATGCTTGTGATAATCTTAGTCACAACTTGTGACTGTCACCAGCTTCATGTAAGTATACAATGAGATGTAAATATCCGACCTTCTGAATATCGTCTTTCGTGAGCCCCGCTTGTTTCAGTACGCCTTCTAATGGCCCAAGACACTGCTGCAGGAAGCCGTTACACATCGACTGGAAGCGACCCCTGTAGGTAAAGACAAACACATAATTATGTCAATTGTGTTTATTTTGATACAATGATAAGACAAAATGGGTGCAGTCTATTTTGTTTTATGGTGTGGGTTTAATTTAAATACTATAGTGTAATGCATTTATAATAGCTAGTCAGACCTGTTATTGCTTCTCTTCTGGGGATGTTTCATGTATAAATATATTCAGGATGAGCTTAGTCACAGGCCAGGGGTGCAATACAGCCCACATTATTTTGATAAGGGTAGCCACTACCCGAAAACGGCCATATAATCAATATGCTATATCTCTCTTAATACTGAACATATCTTACACAAATTTGGTGTACTAGTTAGATAAATGAATGGTATATGATGTTTGAAATATGGGCTCATTTGCTTGTGTATCATCATGGCAATGAATGTTTCTAGTGAGATTGATTTTCACATCCTTGAAAATTATTCTGAGCTAACAACTGTACGTGTGATCATCAGCTAGAATACTCCTTTGTGCAATAAGGTGGTTTTGGGCAAGGATATCTGACTTCACTGACTGTTGTTCAGGTATTAGCATTTTTCAAGACGCCTGGAAAAATCCTCAAACCTAAAGTCCCATCTCACAAAAGTCATTGCAGTCAGATTTCCTTGCCCAAAACCATCTTATTGCACAAAGGAGCATTCTAGCTGATGATTCTTGACAACTACATGATCACACATACATTTGTTAGCTCAGAATAATTTTCAAGGATGCATGCCCCTCTATCACACTAGAAACGTTCATTGCCATGGTAATACACAAGCAACTGAGCCCATATTCCACATATCGACTACTATTCATTTAACTAATCAGTACTCCAAATTTTGGTAAGATACGTTCAGTATTAATAGAGATATGGTTTTCGGGTAGTGGCTACCTTTAAACATCAAAGCATGCCGAACAAGGCATACATGTACTCCACTGCATACATCTATATTGAACTAGTGTTGTTGATCAGGTACATTCATAATTACAACAGCGTGTCTGTTTATGAAAGGCAAGCAGGAAAACATAATTTCTGGTCTGTGTTAAGAAAAGAAAAAAGCATCTTCCTTATGTATGCAGTGCGCAAGGGAGATGTGTACTAGATTAATGTTGTGTCACGTAGCTCAGAAGTCTCTTTTCCACACCAGATGGAGAGTGGCTGACAATCTAAAGGTGACATTATTTCCTTAGCATCAAACAGGGACAGCACCAGCTTAAGATGATCTTCTTTAAAAATAGAATCCAATATTTTATACCCACATTTGTCACAAACTATGATGAACAGAATGTTCCCAAGTAGTAGCCTCCCCTCACCGAGCCTCATACCTGGCACAAGTAGTAGCCTCCCCTCACTGAGCCTCGTACCTGGCACAAGTAGTAGCCTCCCCTCACTGAGCCTCATACCTGGCACAAGTAGTAGCCTCCCCTCACTGAGCCTCGTACCTGGCACAAGTAGTAGCCTCCCCTCACCGAGCCTCGTACCTGGCACAAGTAGTAGCCTCCCCTCACCGAGCCTCGTACCTGGCACAAGTAGTAGCCTCCCCTCACCGAGCCTCGTACCTGGCACAAGTAGTAGCCTCCCCTCACTGAGCCTCATACCTGGCACAAGTAGTAGCCTCCCCTCACCGAGCCTCATACCTGGCACAAGTAGTAGCCTCCCCTCACCGAGCCTCATACCTGGCACAAGTAGTAGCCTCCCCTCACTGAGCCTCGTACCTGGCACAAGTAGTAGCCTCCCCTCACTGAGCCTCGTACCTGGCACAAGTAGTAGCCTCCCCTCACTGAGCCTCATACCTGGCACAAGTAGTAGCCTCCCCTCACTGAGCCTCGTACCTGGCACAAGTAGTAGCCTCCCCTCACTGAGCCTCGTACCTGGCACAAGTAGTAGCCTCCCCTCACTGAGCCTCATACCTGGCACAAGTAGTAGCCTCCCCTCACTGAGCCTCGTACCTGGCAATTGTTGTCTGGAAGTCGATGCCGTCAAAGAGAGAATCAACAGACACTTGGGCTGTCTCTCGAGTCGACAGTATGTGCTTGCACATCTCTGCGCCATTGTGGAGTTTCGCTAACGATCGTTTGTTGCTGCGGCAATCGTTCTTCCATTGTCTGCAGTCAAATGCAACACACCCTACAAGACTCACAACTTAATTCATAGTATGGTTATAGCTACCCATGGGCATCATACCGTAACAAATATTAATAGGTCTTTTCTCGCTGTACAATGCCGGAGTAACTCAGCTAGCAGGGTGCACGATGGCTTAAAGTTAAGCTGACAGGTAGTCCATCGGACTAGCTGACTCACAACCAACTACCGGTAGTCCTGATATTTGTCTTACTAGTCCTTATAAAGTATATACAAGTGTTCGAAATTAAGGCCTTTGAGTCAGATCTGTCCTGCCGATTCAATTCACCAAAATGTTAAAGTTATCAGCCCGGCACCGCCGGTTCACAAACACCACCGGTTTATCTCGGTGGATGCAGCTAGGCTGCATCAGATGAATAGTTCGTCAGAATTCTTAGACCAGACTCAGTTATAGGAGACAGTATATGCAACTTTGGTAATAATTCAATAATAGTTTGTCAAAACTGAACTCTTATCACGTGAATGGTTGCATTCAATAGCAAAGCCAACGAACGCCAACTCTAAACATCGGTGGCATCACCACCGGCAGTGCAGTTTTCCAAGAGTCAGACTGGGTGCCATTTTTCATAGTTTTGCCGCGTCCTTTGGACTAAATTTTACGGTGTTTGGAAGTTGTCTTGATCGTAGGTCAGAGTTAGGCTTGTTTTTTGCTCAATAAATAAATACGGCCTTAATCCAAATTTGATCAGTGACAAAAGTGTATTTTGTAACATGACCAAAGTTTTGTGGTGTCACCTAGCGAATAAACCGGGAAACACTTAAAAAAGAAGTGGCAAATGTACTGTATACATGCATCTGAGTGCAATAATATTAATACAGTTAAATACTAGTACTTGTTTTGGGCAGAGTTTAAACAATCAGGACACACATTTGGAACAATATTTATTATTATTTTAGGCCAGTTTGGTAATTAAAAATAATATTTTATAATTTGCACTTTATTATTATAGTGTGTTTATATACACGTTTGTACATTTTTTAGGGCCTAATTTTAATTATTTATTTATGCATATATATATATATATATATATAAAATGCAGTTATATTATGTTAGTGTACATATAGTTTGTTAAAATGATTACTGTTTAATATCTTATGTACTTACATATAAAATTCAAATGATAGAAATTCACGTGTGATTAAAGAATGTGAAAAATTGTGGCTTTATTTAATAAAAAACAAGCTGTTTCTCATTTCAGTTAAACGTACAATTAAATGTGTCATTAATAGAAACAAATGTGATCCAATTGCAAAGTAAAAGTCACCAGAAGAGATGACTGTAGTCTAATTATGGGCAGTAAACGGCAGTGTTGAACAAGACAATGCCGGCAGAAGTTGAAGCTCGATGGTGACAACCGACCGGACGATGTCGCATTGTCGGACGGTGGCCTTTTCATTAGCCTTTCCTTTCCAGAAACCGACTGAGCAACCAATAACATTGCTGGCGTTTCGTAACTTGCCGACATAATCATCGATACGGGGATAAATATGCTGATGACATTCAACTTTATGCGACATACAATCCAGCTATACCAGGCGACCAAGCAGAAACAATGAGGCGACTCACAGACTGCATTGGGGAAGTCAGGCGATGGATGGCGCTGCGCATGCTGAAATTAAATGATGAAAAAACTAAGATGATCATCTTAACATCAAAACATCATCTCAAGATGTACGGAGGTTGCTCTATGACCATTGGAGACGATATAATTTCACCAGTAGACTGCATACGGAATTTGGGAATTCTCATGGACCAACATCTAACGATGACACATCACGTGACTGCTGTGTGTGCTGCATGTAACTACCATCTGTACAGACTGTCATCAGTACGGCCCTATCGTACAGATGAAGCCACGAAAAGTGCTGTCAACGCACTCGTCACCTCTCGCTTGGACTATTGCAACGCACTCTTGCACAACTTACCGTTATCCCAGACAGCTCGGTTGCAGCGAGTCCAGAACAATGCAGCCAGACTAGTAACACGCACCAGCAGACATGACCACATAACGCCAGTGTTAAAGGAACTGCATTGGCTGCCGGTTGCGAGTCGAATTGTGTTCAAGGTGTTGGTGGTGACTTACAAATGTATTCATGGTTTAGCGCAGTCTTATCTGGCAGAACTTGTGCAGCCACGAGAGCGTGATAGACGTCTACGCCAGGACCATGCGCCAACACTGCGCCAAAGCATCACGAAGAAATGCATCGGCGACTCTGCATTTGGCGCAGCAGCACCGCGACTATGGAATGAACTACCTGTGGACATTCGTGCATCAGGGACACTGGATAGGTTTAGAAAGTCTTTAAAGACTCATCTTTTTATTAAACATTTTAAATAATTTGAATTGTTTCGTCGTGACGGACATTATTTTATAATTGTTTGGTAACATTTGTCTTAAAATTAGTGTTTCTATTTTAATGTTCAGTATTATATGTCTTAAAACCAGTGTTTAGTTTTTAATATATTAATATACATTTATTTTATTGCTTGTACAGCGCATAGATCCGCTAGGCGGGAATTAGCGCTAAAGAAATACCGTATTATATTATATAACGCGACTGCAATGGGATAGCATGTCTGTAACCGGCGCACGTATTTTTGTTTCTGTTGCTCAACAGTGATGGTCGCTAGGCGGCACTACCTATCCTAACCGTACGTAAACAGCCGCCATTTACATGTTCAGTAAGAATATTTAGCCGCATGTGATAACATGCTATCACATTGTCTCGTTTTATTCCATCATAACTCTCAACCAGCATAGGTTAATTCACATAATCACAGCTAGTCCGATGGGACTGCTCTTCTAAACATGGACTAGTCTGATCACTAAAACTACTCGTCTAGGACGATCGGATGCCTCTCATTTCGCAGCCTGAGCTAGAAATGATATATTATAAGTATACACATAGACGACAATTAATGCAGTTCAAAATATACTGATGCAAGATGCACCCACCGACATGCAAGATGCACCCGCTTCTTTCCTACAGCCACATAATACAAACCTCTGAAACTCTGTAGCGAAGTGTTCAGCAAGAATGTGGTCTATGACGCCCCCGCCCATGGTTGAGTCGCAGTATGAAGACAGGATGTGGTACATGCCGCCACACACGGCGATGACACTCAGCTCCAGTGATGTGCCTCCCAGCTTGTACACTAGTACGTTGCTGCACGACAAAACATAGCATTCAGCAGAGTCGGATCAACTGTGACAGGCGGATGGTGTTGTCTCGTCAGCCTCGAGGGCTTACAGATATAGTTTCATCTAGAGGCCTGTCCACTTGTCTTTTGGAAAGGCCGAGTTCGTTTTGGACACGGTGAAATTTGAGCCGAGATGGGGTGTCTAGTGTTTGTTAAAATAAATACTATTGACTATCATTGTTATTTATATGTCCATTATGCTTTTGAAATGTGTGTCATACTTGTGTATGCATGTATTATTGTAGACATATAAGGTACATATATATATATATATCTACACAGATATAATTATGCAAGTTTGGGTAGGACTGTGTGAGTGCGTGCGCATCTGCATCTATCTACCAGGACATTTTTGGACTGATACAAATTTGATTCTACACGAAGGCCTGCTTACAAACTACAATCACTGTCACATTTGTAGACTGATAACATAATTGACACATTCAGTATTACAGCAAGAGACCAGCAAAGATGGAGACAGATTATGAGATCATCACATAACAATTATACTTCTTGGCAGTTCTTGCCAGAAAGGACTTGTATTTCCATCGAGTTTTGTCGTACCATGCCTCGTCTGTGTCTTTCTGTCCTATGTCGTATGCAAGAACAGCGGCTACTGGCTCACTAATCATCCTCATGACGTTGAAACCTCCCGCCTGGGCTCCTCTCCTGAGAAACAAAACACACTGCACATTTTCCTGAGCACATCTAAGGGATGCTTTCACAAGTTAGCAAAGTCAAAAAAGGTTATGCATGTAGCACTGGTTCAAACCCCTTCCTTCCCCTCCCTTCCCCTCCCCTCCCCTCCCAATACGTGATTTGAGACTAGTGATTTCTATGATCCAAAGTTGCTATTAGTTTCAATTTACATGTTTCACTCAATAGGAGACACCGCTGTAGTAATTTATTTTTCAGTGATACATGGAGGTGGTGATAACCAATGAAATGCTGCATGTATTTTGGGACTTTGTGAATTTATAAGACCACCCCCTAAGACACGCTGAGACCACCCCCTAAGACACACTGAGACCACCCCCTAAGACATGTTGAGACCACCCCCTAAGACACATACATCCGTACTCTGAACTCTGCTACTTTTGCGATCATGAATTCTCTTATGCATTTATCTTATATTTTTATTAATATATGTGCATTTTCAATTTGCCTATAAAGATGCAGGAATACTCTGGCAGGGAGAATATTGGTTGTTGATGTCTTGTAAACATTTTCAGGTGGGGAATCAATGTTGATTTTTTGAAATTACAATTGCAATATAACTTAATAAATGAAACTTTGATATCCTACCAGGATGCACTGCTTTGTGTAAACACAATTTGTTTTGCACACCTATATAATTTGACGTTTTCCTTTTCAAAATTTGAGTGAACAAAATCGTACAGACTTGCACAACAATTCAAAATGTCATGACATCAGGAAACACCAAGCAAAAGATAGACAAAAAATTAAGTTCTGTCTATAATCATATCATCATCTACATCCTGAACAAATTGCCACTACAATAACATGTTAAATCGACCTGGATTCCAATGTCTGCAATCATGCAATAAATGACTGCAGTAAAATTAAAAAAATTGTAATCAGGTTGTGCCTATGAAAGATGTACCTGATGATGCGTTGTTGTTGTTCGGTGAAGTAGGTGGGAACTGTAATAACGGCATCATGAGATTCAGCTGCACCACCGTGACTTTCTGCTGTCTCTGGAAACCATAAGCACTTCTAATAAGAACTGTTCTGCTACAGTTGGGCTGTCCCAATGGTATGGTTCAGTACACCGTTACTAAGAAATAATTAAAGGGAGGTTGTTTATTCCGACACCCAGAATCAGTGACGGTGGCAATTAGTAACAGCCAGTTCGCTGAATTGGTTGTCTTCAAGGTGGGAAAATCGCAACCGTGCTGAACATCAAAGAGCTTTATGGTTAAACCACGCAGTGCCCGTTGTATGGCCAATACAGCTGTATATAATCTTAATGTTTTGTAGGCAAAAAATACAAATTATTAAACGCAATCTGGTGGGCAGCATATCTTCAAAAAATTATTTAATCTTAAGAATATTTTATTAATACAAAAAAACAAGACACAGACAACCCCTTTTATAATTAATGAATGCCTACACATTATAAAAACAGAAAAATGACTAATATCTAGACAAGTTAACAAATATCGTTAATACAAAAAAATTAGATATACATATATCATATTGAAAAGTTTAGTGTTTTAGTTTACATTGCTACACATATATTTTGTTTAAACCATAGCATAATAGATCAATCAAACCTGACAAATATATAAAGGGGTCTTCTGACAATACTTGGATGTCTGTTTTACCGTCTTAAAAGAATTTGTCCAATATTTTATACATTACTCATCCTTTTAAAAAGACTGTAAACACAGTAATACAAAATGTAATATACTTTCTTATTGTTGTTTTAAGACTATTTCTCATTGTTGCTATTAGAATGGCATCAAATTACAATGCTATATTGACCTAGAAAAATCTGGAAACATCCCAAAAGTAGATACATAAAATCTGATTCAGTTGTGCAACTTAATCAGAATTGATGAACTGCTTTCCTGCATATTTGTACGTATCAATACAATACAACTTTATTCATCCCTGTAAGGGCAATTACATTGTCGTTTGGGCAGGAACAGTGTATAAAGTCTTACCTGTATGTGACTCTGTCTTAGCGTTCACTTACCCATCATCTTTCTGTAGATGAAGGCAGCAATCTCAAGTGGTGTAAACGTTGTCAGTCGCTCTTTATACTCAACCTGGTACACGACCTCTCCACCTTTTTCCAGCATCTGTCAACAGCGAGAACCAACCACCCATCACACTCTTTTTGGCAGTACCCTCTCCTACCACCAGATTGTCTAAGTCAAATTTTGGCTGATGCCACAGGTAATGGTTACATATTTAATTATATTTCAAATTGCTAGCCATCATTGTATCCAAGAGTAATATGTAGATCTTTATTTACATAACTTGCCAAAATCTAAACATGCGTGTATGCGTGCCGACGTGCTTGAGTGCACATGGTTGAAATATTATTACTAACACTTGTACAGAACCATAATTATATGTGGGAACAAACCTTTTTGTATTTGCATACACGCAATAAAACATGTCAAATCATAATACAAGTTAAGAAAAAGATATATGTACATTATATATTTTAACACTATTGTATTAAGATTAATAACAAATATAAATAATTTTTATTAGACATACAATCAGTAACTAAACATGGGGGACCGAGGTCCTCAAAATGTTATGAATTTTGTAGATGTTTTTGCTTAGCCACTTTGGAGTTGCAACATCTTAGTAGGTTACATTACCTACAAGGCTTTTGATGTTCGGCTCATTTGTTCCCACATTCAAGTCAACTCATTCAGCAAGCTTCCTGCTAATAATGACAATCTTGACCAACATCAGGAAACAGAACAGACAATGTCTGTGGGGGCAACATACCCTCACTGGACTCTCCTTTGCATACTTCACAAGGTCTGTCCACGGTTGCCCTATCACGTCTTTCACGTGACGGACAGTGTTTGCGGAGTTGCGAATGATGCCCTGCTTCGCCGCAAGCCCTGCCACCTGGCGGGATATATTAGAACATGTATGCACACTAAAAGTGATGTCTGCAAACCTGTTGTTTTGAATACTAAATCATAATCAATGCTGTTTTCAAAGCTGAAAGATGTATTCATATCATATAGTTTCAAGTGCTTCTAGCACATGTATGTGTATCTGAGAATATGTAAATGTAATTACTAAAAGTGCTTAGTGAACCAACATTCAATAACATATTTTGGGGGGAATATTTTGTACCATGGTATACATGTTGTCATGTACTGTCAACACTTGCTAAGTTGATTGGCTGTGAATAATATTATGATATATTTGAGTGACAGGATGAAATTCAAATATACTTTATCGGTCAACTGACTCAATTTCATATTATTTTATATGTTACAAATATTCAAGTATCATTGGTGAATTAATCACATGGTGAAAACTGAAAAGGTGAGTTATGTCACGCAGGCAGACATGACATTTACCAATACTTAAAATCATATAATGTGCATGTTCACGCAGGAAAAAATATCAAATATATACCAAATTCAAGTTGCTTACTTTGAACTAACATATTCATGAACATATTCATGGGCTTGTGACAACTCAAATTTATATAAAGTTATACTGAATCGGCATATTTAAATATTTACAAATACATAGAGAGTGAATATATGAATGCCTTTAATCACAACTAGTATTGCCTTAACGCGTACCTTGTCGTGATCTGTGAATGCCACCATGGCTGGTGTGACTCTGTCGCCTGCATCATTAGCAACAACTTCTGTCTTGCCTTCCTGCAAAGCACATATCTTACAAGTCATAAGAATCTCACAGCAGGCTTGAGGCAACTTTCCATTTTGGAATGAACCTTCAATTCTAATTCCAGAATTGACTTTCGAAAGTTGCCAATGAACTCATCTTATTCGAATGATGTTGAATGAACAATAATACATGCTTCAAGGCCAAGCTTGCATCAACCGATATATTCTTCGCCTTTTTAATAACATTTTCAAATTAATTTATATTGGATTGTCCAACCTCATTTTCTAGAAAGATCAGAACTCCTAATCCGATGCCAATCACTGGTGAATTCTAAACCAGAATAACCAACAAGGGCACATGTGGAACGAGAATAACGGTCTATTCTGTTTGCCTCTACAATGGATAGACATTGTGGCACTGCATTTGTACTGGAGAGAGGTAGTGTATACAGCTATATACAGGAAAATAGACTGAAAAGGTATGTACTTAAGATTTCACTTTTCCTTGTGCGGAAAATGGTTGTTCTATTAGTAATATAGAGCCAGAGATATGTAAAGAAAATTCCCTCAATCTCTCAACCAGCATCTAGCACATCAACTTTATATTGTCAGATGTGGAGAGTTCTAATCATCCTCGCAAGCCAGGGCTGTTTGCCATACAAAACTAGCCCTGGCTGATCCCCTACGTGAAGTTAGCTGAGTCAAACTAGTAACTGACTTCGCCAGTCGTGACTGCATCACCCGTGAGAACAGTGCAAATACCCGCCCCAATTTGAAGATGGATAAACGACTTCTGGGAATCCCAATATATAATGACCCGTTCGCCCATTAGCATGAGCAGCTGAGCGGTATTGTGTATTCGAATAATTGCTTCTACTTCCTAAACATTGCATGTAACATGAGCCACGGTTGGTTGAAATTAGTTTTATTATGACCACCTGACTTGCCGAGTTCCACTGATCTAGTGAACGATTTCATAGGCTGAGCTTAAATTCAGAGTTTCGCAAAGCGATCAGCCAGGGGGTACTGCTGGCTGGCACTGACGTAATCAGCAGCAGCAACCCCTGGCGTGCGAGGATGGTTCTAATCTGATAAATTGTCCAAGTGTTTGTTCAGGGCTCCTCCCATTTCCAGTACAAACAGACTGCAACAAATACATAGACATTAAACTGGGATTTTCATAAACTTATACAACGACACAGACCACATGTACTTTTTTTATGAAGTATGACATATCCGATCTGTTTAAATTATTTCCTTGATAACTGATTTATTTAGTGTAACTGCATAATGTTAAAGAAAGTGAATGGAAACCAAATGAAAGACACTTGATACAAAATAGTATACAATCCAGTACAAAAAGTTGTACGAATTCAATGTTTTGAAGTGATGAGTCATTAGGTAGTCACATTGAACAGTTCAGCCTAGGCTATCGTAGACGCAGTGCATGTTATAGTAAACGGGTCACCATTCGATCCACTTCTATGAAATCTCACGAGATGTAGCCGCTGATCTCTGTGTATGACTAACGAGAATTGGGCGTGACTTCCCAGGCAATTAAGTCACATGCATCAACATATTGTTTTCATTGGTTATAACTGCTAGCACGGTAAACGCTGTTACCAAACTTTTGCGAGGCACTGTTTTCGTACGGAAAGTATAAGTATTTCACTAAAAGTTAAAACCAACTTTTCTGACAATTTATTTGCATAACATGAGACAAGTGATAAGGAATTACAATATAGGTATCTTTCGCAAACGTTTCTTCAGATTTTTATGAAAACAGCATGTTTATATTATTGACACGATCGGCGACAAGACCAATATTCGAGTGGACATGTCGCTTTTGTGAAATTTGTCGGCATGGCAATGGATTTGGTCGGAGGATTGTATTCACATCGAATAGTTACGACGACAGACTGTATCTTACTCGATGTGTATTAATAAATAAAATAAAGCGGGTGTTGGTGATAAGAAACTGGCTACTTTGTGAAACAACTCATACTTTACAGACGGCTAAACACGCATTCGTCGAACCAAAGTGAACCCCAAAGGCGGCTGACATGTTGAATACCGTCTAGAATCTCGTGTATTCGCGAGTAGCACGAGATCAATCATATCCAACTAACCAATCAAAACACGCCAACTCTTTGCTCCCTAACGAGTGCGTTACACGTCCGCATTCTGAAAAATTCTGCAGTTACTATCCTCTAACCGGTGTAAATAGAAAAGCGACGCTTCTACCAGCAGTCAGTGACTGTTAAGCCGGCATGTGAATTAAATGTTTAAAAACAGTTGCAAGTGACGGTCACACAGAAATACAAGTTTGCGACTCTCCTTGATCCAGAAACGTGTTTCCTGCTGAGTGACAGTGTGTCAGCCGGAGTCAACTAGCAGACGATAACGTCGTCAAAGACAAAATCATGAAAATGGGCAGACTTCAAGAGCTGAATTTACAGATAGTCATTGCAGCGCTGACAATTTGCTGCGTGATTCTCCTGGCTGAGGGAAAGAAGTTGAAATCTGCAAATGAAGAAAATTGCGAAGGTAACGTAGAGTCGTAGATCAAGTCAAGACAAAAAGCTGGTCGAATTTGTAGTAGGACTAGTACTAGTAGTAGTAGTAGTAGTAGGACTCGGAGTAGGGAGGACGGCACTTTTTGGATTTAAACATAATTTCCTGTCATATTTGGTATCATTGGAAAGGTTATTAAAAGACAAATCCAGCAATACCAAAATATGTTTAATATCTTCATTTTTGGCAGAGATCAATTAACTAATTGTTTTTTGGTTTTAAATTCTGCCAGTTTTTGAAAAGTCATTGTTGTTTTAAGATTTTAACTTATTTTGCTCAATATTGAAATGTGAAATACCGTTTTGTACCAGGAGCTAAAAAATAACCAACAGGCTATGTACAGATGAAATGTTTACCTTAAACTTGTACTTCTATGTCCCCATCTGCATAATCGTTGAGGAGTTGGTTAGAATAGATCTGCTCATCATTCTCGTACTTGATATTAAACCAGTTAGGATACCCAGGCACCTTTTTATTAATACTATATCGACAACAATGATTATATTTTGTATGAAAGCGCATGCAATATGATCATCTGACACAAAAAATCTGTGAACAAAGAGCAATGTAACAGGAAACAATAAACTATGAAAAAAACCCGCAAAAAAACAGTAAAAACCTCCTATAACCATACAAACTCCTAAAACTTGAACACACAACAGACATATATAATGCAACAACAATAATGAACAAGTAAAAATGCATAACCTTTCAATGCAACAACACACAATGGGAAAACAGCATGTCCAACAAAAAACGTGCATAACACTTTGTAAAAGCATCAGCAACATCCTTTTCAAATATGTTGAACCTGTGAGATTACTTTCCCCTTGTACCAGGTTGCTACTTCATCAGACACAAATCTGTGGCAGACACATTTTCCCACAAGAATGGGAGCCTGCTCTTTAGCGCCCACAGTTTGCGTTACTTCGAAGGTGAATGAATGCTGTATCAGCTTCTTCAAGTTGTCTGCAAGTTCTTGGTAGCTTAGGTTTACGCGACGATGCTCAATTGTCTTGGTGAATGCATATACACCTTTCAATGCTGGATCTGAAGGCTTCTGGCGAAGGACGTTTTGCCGGAAGGTGAGCTGCACTTTCAAAGCTTTGACCTTGCCTGATTTCTTCATGATGGTTTGCAGAGTGTCGTCGACTTGTTGATTGTTTTGCCAAAGTCCCCAGTGAATTATATCATTGGTCTGCTTTTCCTTCCTTTGCAGCTGTCTTGCCTTGCTTTCTTCTGCTTTCTGCAGTTTCTCAGCAACAGCAATTCTCCTAATTTCTCGGATCTCTTGTTGGCGAACCTTGAAGGCTTTTCTAACCTTCTTGACTGACTTTCGAGCTCTCGAGAATATCTGGATCCTTTCTCCTGCTGTCCTTGCATCCAGCCACTTCGATGTTTGGTTATGGGCAAACATGACAAATGCTTCACTGGCAATGGTGCTGATTCTTGGTTTTCCCTCATCAGTCGATTTAAGTGGGCAAAGATGCTTTCGCTGAATTTGTTATGTTTTGGAATGCCTGTGGTTTTTCTCTGATCTCTGTTGGAGCATTAGACCATTTCCCTCCTTCTAAATGATCCGAGAATATTCTCTGCATTAGACGAGCCATGGCAGGCAGCATGATCTTCAAGATTGTTTCCACCTTGTCATCGAAATCATCCATCTCTGTTAACCTCTTGAAGATGACGTCATTTTCAAGTTTCTGTGCATTTGCAAATGACAAACGCAGGTTGCCATTCATGAAATCTTGCGTTTGTCGTTCAGCCATCACAAGGAAACCAATGATTTCTTGATAGTATGATCCAATGTCCATTAAGTGGATGCTGCGATCCTCGATGCATGACCAGAGAGGTACTGTGACAAGGTAAGACACTAATCCAAGCGCCTTGCATCCGGCCAGATATTCTGGTATATTGAGATCGTATGCAACTGCCTTCAGTAGCTTGTTCTCGGCATTGCCCTCTAGGAAGACTCTGAGTTGGTCTGACAGATAGAAAATGCTGGCTGCATTACGGAACTAAATGTTGAAACGATTTCCTCGGAACGGCTCCAGTGGAAGACTGCTGAAACCCTGCTGTTTCAGTGTTGGGCGCACATACTCCAGGAAGCTTCCATGGCACCCACTCTTCTCGTCCCCTCCATGAGCCATAGCCTTGCAGACGGTTCTCACAAGCCACGTCGTTCCTGGCTCAGAGGCCTTGTGGAATGATCTGTCCATGATGGGAGCATCCTGGTCGAAGAATCCTGCTTAGGCTTCCAAGAGGGAGGATGAAGCTTTCTCTGCTAAATGCACCAGAGCATGTAAGCCGCAGAAAAAGTTGCACAACTTCCCAAGTGAAAGTCTCTCTGCCTCATTCAATTCATCGTAATGTTCCACAGTCATTGGCAGAATCTGTGTTCTGTATTCCTCGAGCAGCTCATTGAATTTAATCTGTGTGCTTGCTCTGTCCGACATGGTTGTTGTGATGTTCAAAAAATGTTTATGTGAGGTGTCGCTGCTGGCTTGATGCGATACATCTTCTATGTCACGGAGAATTTGCTGAAATGTACTGAGGACGTCCTGTCCAGATTTCGATGCTATATCTTGCATACCGAGCACATACATACGTCCTTCTGAGTCGCTGACATGGAATCCTTCAAATTTTTGTCCAAACTTTGATGTTTAATCACTAAGCAAGGCCATGTTGGCGCTGCTTGGAAGTTCTTCAGACAGTTGTTGCTGGGCCAACACAAGACGCATGATGTTCCAATCATTTACCGTGGACTTACTTGGCAAGTCTGTAGCCTTCTTGCCAGCCAGCTTCAAAACACACTCAATCACTGGAGCAATCTGGCCAGTTGACACATTGTGGTTCAGCAGCTCACAAACGCGTTTCTTCATATCAACAGTATACTCTCCTGCATCATCTTTGGTGGTCAGTTCATCATCTACCATCTCCCTCAACCAGTAATTTTCAGCTAGAGTGTCATTTATCTCTTGTTGTTTCTCATCTAAGTTGTCTTGTAGATTACTGCATAGTTTGTCCACCTCAGTTGTTTTTTCTCTTTGCCTTGCTGCTTTGGAGGAGAGCCTTGCCATCTTCATGTCAACATAACTGGCATCTGGGATGCCTTCCTTTTCAACTCAGAACGTTTCTTCTCAAGTTCACCCTTCAACTTTTCATTCTTTTTCCTCAACACTCAAGTCCTTCTCCCTTTTTGTAAGCATTAGATTTTTTGTTACAAGGGCGGCTTGATGTATTCTTACTTTTGCAACTTTGGCCTTGGATCTTGCAAGTAAGAAATTGCTTCCTGCGAGGGCACTCTTCATTTGTTGTAGCACCCTAGAGCTAGATTGCCTGAAACACGTTTCTGGCATTGAAGTTCATCTTGGTAGACAGAGCCTCTTGGTTGGACGTCAGTTCTTTGCCTGGCAACTCCTTTAGTTGGAAAAATAAATTCTTCCCTCTGAAACATCTCCATCTTTGCTGCTCCATCTTCACGTTGTTTGCCTTTCTGTAGTTGTTTGTACTGTTGTATCAGTTGCTTCAATTTCTTTTGGTATGCTGGTTTTGTTGGTTGGCATGAATCACTGTCAGTACCTGACAGTTGCGGTCAATGGGCTTCCATCATAAATGTTGTGCATGCTGCATTCCCATTTCTGCCACACCTCTATAATCTCACCTTTCTTCATATTTGCTACTTTCATGTACACCATGCACATTCAAATCATCCAATAAAAAAGGGCAATTCATTAGTAGGTATTCATTAGAAGTTCACTTTGGGCTAGTAGGTCAGTCTAAGTAACTGTGATGAAAACAGTTTGCCACTAAGTTTATTTTTCCACATACTGACAATAATAATATGTGTGGTATTTACTATTATTCTAGACACAGCATATCCACAAGCACTTCAATACATAAAGTGCTAAGTAAATAGTAAAATATACAAAGATAGCATTAATAAGTTAAATAAAAAAAATATTATAAATTATATAAATATACTTAAAATATAATGCATGCAATATATATATATATATATACAGGGATTACCAGTAAACATGTAAATATAACAATACTAGTAAAATATATAACAATTTTAATACATATGCCCAGTCTACGTCGAACGAACGCCGCTAGATACCCCCATCATCGCCCACGCAGCAGAACGCTGCTCACGGCTAAGCGACAGGTCCTCACTGAATGTGCGTTGCGCTTCTATGCGACAACGATACTACAGGTCTCAATGACCTAAGCTTATTCTAGACATCCTAAGGTTTCCAAAAATGGGCGTTTCAATATAGTTTTTCATCTTCAGTATTAGCGAAATATCACGTTTAAAAGTTGCCTTGACTTCAAAGCGATTTTACTTACCGAAACTCACAATAAAATTTAAAACTCTTCGACTACAATGGTTTCGTACTATTTCTAGGACAGATTCGAATGGTCATCTATCCCATAATTTATAATTTATGTGACATTACAGCAGGAAGTCTGACCCGACCTCCTTTTGAAAAACAATATGGATACGCTCATAGGTTTCGCCAGCGGCTCATTTTTCTTTTGTTAATCTCTCATAATCGGCGATCAAAACACACATTTCCAAGGAAATTCTTTTGCACACATCAAGATAAATTCATAATTTATTAATGGTTTGTTTTATTTCATTAAATGCATAAATTGAATACATCAGATGATCAGTTGAAGTTGACCCATTTTACAATGCTGACAGATACAAATTACAGCGGAGCTCATTACATCGGACTCTCTAGTAGGAGTAGGAAACGACGAGCCTACATTTTTTCGGAAGACTGTTTTTCGGACTAGCCAGGCTAATAAAGACGACATCAAGACTAAGCTTGCCGGTGCTAAAGTAGACTAGTCAAGTAAAACAATATGGCTTTATGTCAATGCAAGATTTATAATCTACTTTTATTTAAGTTAAAGAAGTGTTTACTTAAACTTAGGACTTTAGTCAGTGTTAGGGTATATACTATACTCTATTATAGTCTATAGTCACCTACTCGGTTTCTGCCCTATCTGAGTTTCTGCCTCATTACAATTATATAGCTGGATCTCATATTAAATGCATCTTTAGTCAGATATATCGGACACAATGAGCAAAGGACATCTACAAACTTGCAACAAAGTTATTTGTCTCAAATTAAAACGAGGCAAACAGATTTTTGACAGATATTTTGATAGCGAACGCAGACCACGTGACTACAGTGAACCATATCGGTGACAGTGATGTAAACAACCGTAATATTAAAATTTATCGAACCCTAATCACCACAGGAAAGTCAACGAACAGCCCGTGGAGTTTATACAGTGAATGCGTTGGCCGTTTGCGATTTGTCGCACAGTGATAATTTTGAACATGATGAGGCCAAATAAAATAATACCTGTGTTTCCGGTAACCCGACCGTCCCTAGTATTTCCGTGCGACCCTATGCATTTTTTCAAGAACAAAAGAAAAATATTTGTCTATGATCTCAACCCTTGCTTCTGATCAAAATCATTTCTTTTAACATTATATTATATTCCGGCAAAAGACTATTACAATGATCATTCAACATGGTAAAAAATACAGATAATTATTACAAAAGTCCTGAAAAGTAACAAGAATTGGCCTTTTAGAACGGAAATTCCGCGATCATCCTTAGTATTGGATGGATTTCCGCGTAAATTATTGCGAAGTGTCATGGCGCCCCTGCTACCTCGCGTCAACTGACGTAAACAGGGACGCGTGCGGAAGGTGCTCACATAAACCATTTCGTGATCGTTGTCTGGTTGTCCGCTAAGTGCATTGAAGACATGTTGTTAATTAAATATACTTGTCCCATCGTTAGAACATGCATAAGTGTACAGATTCTGGTTTTGAACACAAAACTCGAAGGAATAACAACAGCCTAGGTTACGCTGGCTCAAAGTGATACAGTCTGGGTTTCATAGTTCTAACAAATTCCGTTGGATGGCGTCATATATGGCGCTAGCTAAAATAGTTGAACAAAAATAATTAGTGACACAGAACTTGCATAGACCATGGCCTGTGGGATTTGTTTCTTTAATATATTATAAATTTTGGTAGTGAAATTACTTTAATTGCCCATAGTACTAATAGATAGCCTTAGGCTTGATTTGATTTTAGTGTTTATGAATGATGTGATTTAAAAAAAATGGTATGACAGATTGGATTCGGTTGCTTTTGTTCGACTGTAACTGTAACTCACATTGATGAAAGACCATTTAAGTGTACAATTCCTTATTCTGTAACTCACACTGATGAAAGACCATTTAAATGTGCAGTGTGTTACAGTTTGTTTTGCTCCTATTAAAGTAAACGGCGGGTACTATGGTTTAACTAGAAGCCACAGTTTATCTTGATATTTCATGTTCAATTTTATTAAGACAAGTATTTTTAGCATGATGACAGTGTTTTTTTTATCACATTAAGATACACGTAACAATATTTCCTAGTTTAATTGAAATGTGTCCATTTCATATTAACCCCAGCAGTGCAAGTTATAGCATATGCCATTTTATAGACTGCTGGAAATTTTTATGACGTGACGAAAATAAAATATTACAATAGGTCTGCCTACCCTTTTTTTCGCAATAAAATGTTTTAAAAACAAACAGTTTTTCCTACCTACCTACCTACCCTATTTTTTAAATCGGTGTTACAGGAAACACAACTGTATTTTATTGTGGCCTGAGGCAGAAACCGAGTGGTTCTGTTTGGTGCGTGAAGTGATTATCGTCTTACAAATATTGTAAGTATTTCACTAAAAACAACTTATTTAATGCTTCGTTTGCATGCCATTGATGAAATAAGTGGTTCTGATTGCTGAACGATTTCAAAATTTTTTGGTGAAAACTGCATATTATGCTTGCATAAGGCAGAAACTGAGTGGTCCAGTATACTCGTGATAATACTGGACCACTCGGTTTCTGCCTTACGCAAAGAACAATACGCAGTTTTCACCAACAGTTTTTGAAATCGTTCAGCAACGTATCAATATTATTAATCACAACTACTTATTTCATCAATGGCATGCAAACGAAGCGTCAAATAAGTTGTTTTTAGTTAAATACTTACAATATTTGTAAGACAGTAATCACTTCACGCACCAAACGGAAGCACTCGGTTTCTGCCTCATCGTGTTCAAAATCATCACTGTGCGACAAATCGCAATGCATTCACTGTATAAACTCCACAGGCTGTTCGTTAACTTTCTTGTGGTGATTAGGGTGAATAGTTGCTTACAATTTTTTCCTATAAATTTTAATATTAAGGTTGTTTACATCACCGTCACCGATATGGTGCACTGTAGTCACGTGGTCTGTGTTCGCTATCAAAATATCTGTCAAAAATCTGTTTGCCTCGTTTTAATTTGAGACAAATAACTTTGTTGCAAGTTTGCTGTGTTCAGTGTTCATTGTGTCCGATATATCTGACTAAAGATGCATTCAATATGAGATCCAGCTATCTAATCGTAATGAGGCAGAAACTCAGATAGGGCAGATATATATATACGTTACCAACACATTCAAAATTATTATATACTAATAACATAATCATTTAAAGTTTAAACACTTCTGTGTGATAGTGTATGCTATATATATAGTTTACAACCCTTTTTGATTGAAATATCTTTATTATTAACATTCACTTTCTGTCCTTATCTTTATTATATATCTTTTTATTTTTAATTGACTTTGTCTTACTTAGTCTTAGACTTAGTGGACTGCATCCTAGGCTTAGCCTTACGCTTAGCAAACAACATGGCTGGGATAGGGTTACAACTAGCAAGTACAATTCTTTAAATTCGTCTTTAAAATAGATACTTAGAATAAAGACAAAGCCAAAACTGGCAAAAGGATTCCTTAGGCTTTGGAATTGTTATATTACTGCCATAAACAGAATAAGACAGGTCTTTTACAGGTCTTTATTAGGGATGTCAACAGACGGCACTGCTAATTCAGTCGGACGAGAATCTGTTAAGATTTTGCTGACTTTCAACTTGTTTCCACGTAACAACGCATTGATCATAAATTTAGTTTCTTTTGAATAAAATTACATTAACATCATTAGTATTTTAAGATTACTGATTTCTCTGCAACTTGAAACAATTATTAGCACAAGCATGCTTTCAAGCTGTTACCCATCGGGTGATATGCTTCCGATCGTTTTGACGCGGCCCGGCTTTGCATTTGTAGAAGCACCATTGTTGGTCCAGCTCATGTGCCCCTAGGCCTAGAGCTTAGAAGACACAGGAGGTGTCCAATTTAGAATGTTCGGATGTTTCCGTGAGCGGCTTTGGCAATATCCGTCGGCTACTGTTGTCAGTATTACACGATGATCAGCAGATGGCAGCACCATATCAGTTTTTGTTTAGGGGTACGCATTTCCCCCAAAATTGTACGTGAGACCAACATCCCACACATTTTTGTTACATATAATTAAAGCTAATTTATTACATCCTGAATTGCATTGCTAGCAGGTTCTTGTAACATTATGAAATAATATAATAAATGTGTTCTGACATGTTCTGTTTTAGCAGAATAGTTTATACAGGTATAGTAGACCTGTTCTACAATTTCTTGTCTTTTAATCATAATACATATTATTCAGTATTCTTGCCACAGAGTGTGATTCTATTAATTTAAAATGTTATTGTTCAGCTTAGAACAATGACATAATATATTAATGAAGCACACTGGTCACTCACTGAGTCACCAGTGCGCGGTTGAGGAAAATCTCACATCGACAGTGGGAGTCGGGCGGATGGTGCAGGGTGGACAATATGACTTCATGACCAACTGTTTATTTTTTATTGCATCACAGTGATAATAAAATATGTATATATATATATTGTATATATATATATTGTATATATATATATAGTGCTTAATTCCTATCAGTTAATGCGTTGACATATTGCCACATCTTTACCATGTGTTGGTTGTACTGGTCTGAACTCAGGCACTAAGATGCCTGTCCCTCCGATGAGCGGACACCTGACATGTTGGGACACTTATGCTTGGATATAGATTTTTTATAAAGTATGTATAAAGAGGACGTGTACACAATTTGATTTTAAAATTCATTAAACCATGCAGTGATGCAATATGTTTTCTTGCAGTTAGCAATATTATTATATAATTACACATGCACATATTTTATACTAATTTACCTCATGACATTCAGTCACATTGATATTCTATGAGATTCTTGTAGTGTCAGTTGTCTAACTGTGTAAAATGTTTATTCGAATTTACCACTGTCCATAATTTCTGTTGCAGTTTGTGTGAAGTACATTGGAAAATTCATTGACTCCATGGATAGTGACACCAGAGGTGACCCAAAGAAAGTTGAGAAAGCTTTCATGAAGTTCTGCAAGAACAGCAAGAAAGGGAACAACAGACTGGTGAGTTAGTGTGGTGACATGTTGAGAATACATTTATGCAAAAAAGTTACTGCTTTATAGTGAAAGTAGAAATGCTCAATTCTCAGAAAAAATAGATCGGTGACACTAAATCGGATCAGGTCCCTGGAGATTCAACTTATCCAGAGTAAATTGAATAAAATATATCCGTATTAAAAACTAATTATGCATGTACAAAAACTATCTCAACAAAATGTTGCTTAACCATGTGACTGGCCAACAAAAATCCTCTGTAGCATATAAACTGTTACAGTAAAAATCATAACTTTGCCAATACTTATCATAAAAATATGAATGAGGTATCATTTTTTGACTAAAGGAATGCTTTATTATAATAAAATCTACATAACATATAATTATGTGGATATTGCTATGTGAACTTCATCAAACAAATTATAAAAAACACATTTTATCCTGGTACCAGATAATTACTGAGTGGATATATGCCCTACGTTCAGTAAGACAACTTACATATTAGCTACCAAATAACATAAAAATTAATCAAATCTGTTGAGAACTTTTATTTTTATGATTTGTTTCTGACATCAGACTATGCCAATTCAAGGAGGCCGATCACTATCCCATTCACTACCGGCGCACACCCGTGGCTCGACCTGAAATATATCGCATTGCCAAATTGTTGAATTTTCAACTAAAAAAGCATCCAAAGTCATTCTAACTATCTTAACTAGTGTAATAACCTTATTCATGAATACTGTCATGCATTTTATCAAAATATTGATGTGGAAACTTGAACAATTCTCTGAAGCGATGTCCACCATTTTGTTATGGATATCAGCTTTGAGGGCCGGTGGCACAGTGTTTCAAACGCACTGTTCTGATTCACTGAATTAGTTTAAACAAATGTCAGTTTTGGCAGGTTGGCCAATAACGTTGGCTGATGAATCAGCTCTGGCCGGTCGCAGGGTTAACCCTTTTTATCCTGAAAAACAGTCCAAATTAGCTACTTGTGTTCCTGGCAAAATCTGGGAAGGGAAGCATGTTTAAAAAAACTGCATTTATATTATGTTCTTGATATTCTAGCTTAATGACACTTCATACATTTGTGATACACCATAAGAAACCTGAAGTAGGTACTTTTCTAAATACGTAATTTTATCCCCTTGCTTTAAAACAATAAACAAAATTGCAAATGAAACATTATCTGAAACGTCAGCATGTTTTTCATAAACAAATTGGGGTAAACATGTAAAATGTGAATACAAAAGTTCAAGACAAATCAAACATCTACATTTTACAACAGTCATATTTATCTGTACTTAAGACAATTCTGAAAAGAAGTGTGGCATTTATATAATATTACAAACAGGCCATCTAGAATACATTTAATAAATTCTTAAATTTTGAAGTTATGCATCAAATGACTAGTGCAAGTATCATGCTATGGACTAAAGCCATTGTTACAAACCCAGTAACCTGATATAATTTGTTTAGAAAAATAACACTTTTTGTCATGGTGACATATTTTGGTAACATATTTAAACCACACATAAGAGATACATATATTTTTAAACGATAATGATGCTAACTGCTCTTAGGAGATTACTTGTAACATAGACTGCTAAATCAATCCATTGAATGCTTCTGTTGTCTGTCTTTCAGTGCTACTATGTTGGAGGCTTGGAAGAGTCTGCTACCAGCATTGTGGGCGAACTCGCAAAGCCAATATCCTGGGGAATGCCTTCTGATAAGATCTGTTATAAACTTTACCTAAAAGACCAACAGATCTGTGATCTTAAATATGGTAAGTGCATATTATTCCTTTTGAGTACTGCCAGGGCTGGGTCCAATTACATATCGTATTATTCCTTATAGACAAGCACTGCCTAATAGTAGCATTACCCCAGCAGCCGCCGCAGCAGTTGGATCTGGCCAGTTTTGACGCTAAACTACGACAGGTCACCGGTCATGCAGCCCTTACATCATTAAGTCCGCGTTAAATAATACATATTTAATATCACTGGAACGACAAGATATTGTTCTTTACAATGGCATAAAGTTTTTAAAAGTATTCCTTTATTTGACAAACTTATCGTTCATGATTGAGTGATGATGCACGCCAAAAGTGTCATGCCAACGGCGCTCCGCGACGGTACGGTTTTTGCAAAAACAGGTCGCGGCAAATTGAAAACCTGCACTTGTAAACCTATTCGGATCGTCATGAGATCAGCTCGACTAATTAGAAGACGTGTTCGTCTTCACTGCAGTCGTTGCACGAAGTTTCTGCGTTAAACCAAACGAAAGTTATGTCAAATTATCGTATAAACATGAATTTTTGATAATGTTATCGCCTAAAATTCAAGTTCGTGTATATACACACCTACGTGTCAGTTTCAGACTGTTCAGATGATATATGTTATGTGATATTTTAAAAAGGTTTACAAGTGCGGAAATCGCATTTTGTGCGACCTAGTTGCACGGTTTTCGACAACGCCACCGCAGATGGTGACGCTGTGCTAAAAATAGTAACATCCGCCTGGTAACGTCAGCATGCCTCTGGATATCCGCCAGGCGGATTTGGCGCCTAGCTGTCATACAGGCAATCCCTATTCACACTATGCTGGCTACACTTAATAATTGATTTTAAACTTGAAATTCAGAAACTTGTATTCCAACCTTACTTTGTTAAATATAAAATAAAAACTTATTACATTTATTGTGTGCTTACTAGTAGTAATAACTAGCCAGTTTAAGCTTGGTATTTCCACCATTATAATATTCATTTATTGCCACAATTATATTATTGGTGTGTATAACTATATTTTATTTAATTAATAATTATATATTCCTATGTTTAAATAGCTATTGTAACAACAAAGACTAACAATAAAATCTGAGTTGTTGGTGCAATTATTCATTACTCTGTGTATTTAAATGCAGGTATCTCTCAGGTCCAAGACACTTTCTGCAATTCACATAGCAAAGTATAACTAGTATAGACGTTAATTATGCAAAGTGGGAATTAAATGACATCTAATTATAGTAATTAAACTCTTTATATAATACTATGATAAGAAGCGCTAAACGTTAAATGATAAATTGATAATGCTTTTGAAAATTTTTATAACATGATTGAGGATTCCACATTTACTATGTCCGCCATTTTGTTTTATGATAATTAATTATGCAAATGGCAACTAAGTGAGTTCTAATGAAAATGTTTGTGTTGTACTATTTTACAACATGCCTCAAATATTAATGATGTGCTTTTGGAAAAATATGTATTCAAAAATTGGGATTCTACATTTAATATGTCCGCCATTTTATTTTATGCAAATTACTCAACAAATTATTCAAATTGTGGTAACTAATTGATAGCAATGAAACAGTTTATGCTGTACTATTGTAAACGCCATTACTAAGTTAATTACATGCTCAGAATAACAATTTCTTCATAAAAACATTGGGAATCCTCATTCAATATGGCCGCCATTTTGTAATAATTATGCTAATGATGCACCAATTTTGCCAAAAAATTGGGATTGAAATGAACTATAATGAAACAAGAAGACCTTCCGGGCATACAGACGCATTTTGTACCATGGCATTGAGCTCTGTGTGCACAACGCTTACATTGTGGAGCGTTTTGTCGAACGACCCAGGCAAGCTGGTACCCTGAGGCGCGGTGCCTTGGCATTTCGCATGGAATTGGCCGAGCTGCTTGTCTCGCAGCACCGAGCGATGGCCCGTCACTGTCACGTTGGGAGACCTCGGCTTACAGAGACGGAGAGGCTCATCAACGTTGGGCAGCACCAGCCCTTCTTCAAGCCGGGCAAAGTAAACAATCGGGACTGTCGGGTCTGCGCGAAGAAGGCGCGTGAGTTGCGCAAGCGCCAGCATCCAGGAGGTGGTGGCCGGGTAGGCCACATAAAGAGAAGCAACTTTGGTTGTATTGCGTGTGATGTGCACCTCTGCATCGGTGAGATGGATGACCAGGGCAGAAGCATCAGCAACTGCTTCTTCGTCTGGCACAACAATGTTGAATATTGGAGAGTGTGAAGAACTGCAGACCATGACTTCAGACTAGTTTATGCTTTTTACTCATAATACTTATTTGTAAAAGCATATTAGTATCAATGTTATACTTCTCATTGTTTCATGTCTATTTGATAATCACAATCATAATATTTGTACTTGTGCCAACTTTCTACGGCCAACTAATTTCTCTTATAGCTTGCTTATAACGAGTGATGACTACTCCAGCATGCTACAGTATTTATAATTTGTTCTGAAATTTGCATATAAATTATTATATTGTACAATTACAACAGTTTGTTTGCATATATTCAATGAGAGAATGCTTGTAATTCATTCAGTCATAGTAACACATATTTTCACAATTTATTTGGATCAACTCGTTTTTTATATATGCAAATTATATGCAAATTAGTGTGACAGTTAACCAATGACATCTTTAGTATCAACATGTGTAAAAAAAGTGTCATGACTAAGAACATATATGCTTTGATACAACTATTTTGAACAGCATGGATGTTATAGTTCAATACACTGAACCATTGGAACCGTACCCGCATTTTGCACTCACGCTACTTCCATACTATGTGAGATACTTTTTACATATTTGTCTCAAATGACAGCAATTTTTGTTCTGATTTACAGAGTACATATTATTTATCACCATGAAACACATATTTGCTGTATTTGCATGTGTATTTTTTGCAGAGATTGCACAGAAATCAAGAATTTCAAAAAAAAATTGAACTTGATTTTTTTTCTGTACTAATTTTTTTTCTCATTTTTTTAGTAGTCACACAATACTCATTCTTGTGTCATCAAGTAGAGGAATAAATGCTGCTTCAGAAAATGTATACTTTTGTATTCTTGTCTACAGTAGTTTTCGTTCTGCAACCGTCTATATGTACTCTCCTTTAGTCATAGTAGCATTTCCCCAGAAACTTGGTCCTCAAAAGGTTAAAGTTGCACATGCACAGCGTGTATGCAATTTGTGCGTTCTTCCACCGCTGGCAGCTTGTGCTACGTATGTCTTATGATAAATCAATAGACACGCACCCCAGCCCTTGCACTTGCGCAGTGCTCGTCTATTTAGGGATGATACGGTAATTGTAATTAATTACAGTACAAAAAAATGCAGTAATTGTAATTTATTCTGCTTTTGAAATATGTTGATAGCTTATTGCAATCGATTTATTGTGTGTAATACAATAATTATGTCTCAATTATGATGACTTACTGTAATGATTACTTACAGTGTGGTATTTATTCATATCCCACACTGTTTGAGCAGACCTATGAAAAATACTGTCTCGCACATTTGTTTTTATAAAATATCCAAATTCAGAAACACGTCATAGAATTAACACAAATTGAATGTACTTTGGTAATGAACAGTTTGTCCCATATATTGCATTTGTTATTTACATTTTGTAAGTGTAACTGAAATGAAAAGGAATTGTAATTGATTTTGTGTAATTGGCCCAGCCCTGACTACAACAGGTTGTTGTGTTATGTCACTGTCACAAAGCCAACTTGCTGTGTCACAACTGCATGCAGCTACTTTAAAATTGCACTTTCTATATTTCTACAAGTTCATTTGTTACTATGAAAAATCATTCTCGAAAAAAAATGGCTGTGCCTGTTATACTATTGCCAAGGTTTCTCGAATTATGCTAATTTGGTGGAGAAATGCAGTGTATATAACAACAATGTTTACATTTGCTAACACACTCTTTTGACATGTCTGCACCTGGAGAATACAGATTCATGATAGACTCACCTGATCATGAACTAACATTCATTGTGGAGCGCTGTGGCATAGAAACTAAAGTTTCAGACTCTCAATCAAGAAATTCTGGGTTCTTGCTGCCATTTCGAACATTGAGCAAGTTTATTTACTCCACATTGTTCCAGTTCGCACAGCTGTATAAATGAGTACCTGGCTATAGACAAATGTGGATATTTGATGTGCATAGTCTCTGCATGAAATGCTGTGTGGCTGAATGCTTCTCAGAGAAGTGAAGATAGTGTTACAATAGGTCTGCCAGGGATTAAAGTGGTTTGAGAAGTCCTAGAACTTGATAGCAAGCTATTTAATAATTTACCTCTTTTTAATAAATGGTACTCATTCAAATTGCTGTCATTGTTTGTGCAGAAAAGACGGTTGATTTTGCAACGGTGAACCTGAAGAAATTGAAGGTGAAAGACCTGAAAAACATTCTCTCTGACTGGGATGAACAATGCAAAGGCTGCACAGAGAAGTCCGACTTCATTAAGCTCATTGATGAACTGATGCCGAAATATGCACCCGAGGCAGCCGAAAAGAGGAAACGACAGGAACTGTGATGACACACTTGAGTAGGACTGTAGGAATTGCATTTCTGCGTGTCATTGGTGAATGCGTGTCATTGGTGGAATCTCATGGTGTCTGTTCTTACCAGATAAGACATGCCAAATTCCACCTGGTTGTGATATGGCAAAATTTATTTGCACAAACATTTCTTTGCATTATAGTTTTGTACAGCTGTAGGGATGGAATTATGCTTTACCTTTAAACTCTAAAAATCCCTATATTATACCAATACTTATCATATAGTGTGTAATACAGAATTTTGGGTCTTAAAAGGTCTTTAATATTTTTTATTTGGTTCACCAAGCTAAGTCCCTACGTATCAACAACACTGGAATGAGCTGAGCAATAATCCTCTAATGAAATGACAGTTTTAGCAGCAAATAAACTAAATTGTTTAAGAGAAAGTGTTTATCCAAACATCTTTGTTATTATGTATTCGCTTTGTCGCACGGAAATGTCTTGAAATGTAGAAGTATTTGCCCCTTAATAGGTCTTGAATCTGATCAGCCCAAATCTGCACACATGGTGAAACCACAATATACCAAGCTAATAGTAAAGTTGTTTAATCATAGACTGCCCTGCCAACCAATTGATTCAAGCTGCAAAAACATTTTGTTTATATTGTTGCGGTAATTTATTTGAAAACAATTTGATCGGTAGATGTATAAACTTTCACGTGTATTTCGAGACAAGTATTTGTGTGTTTTGTTACTTTGACAATTGACTTGCATAGACTAATTGACCAGGTTGCTTAGGTACTTTAACTGCACTGTATTGCAATATGAAACCATTGTATTGACACCCAAGAAAACAATAAAATCGGTAACCTAAACGTAGCAGTTGTGGAAGATATTATGCAGGTATGAAGTTAGGGAAGTATGGTCATCCTCGCAAGCCAGGGTTGTTTGCCATGCAAAACTAGCCCTAGCAGATCTCCTACGCGAAGCGCGGAAGTTAGCTGAGTCAAACTAGTCATTGACTTCGCCAATCGCGAATGCGTCACCCGTGAGAACAGCGCAAATACCCGCCCCAATTTGAAGACGGATAAACAATTTCTGGGAATCCCAATATATAATGACCCGTTCGCCCATTAGCACGAACAGCTAAGCGGTATTGTGTATTCGAATAATTGCTTCTACTTCCTAAACATTGTATGTAACATGAGCCACGGTTGGTTGCAAAGCGATCAGCCAGGGTGTACTGCTGGCTGGCACTGACATAATCAGCAACAGCGACCCGTGGCGCGCGAGGATGGGTATGGTAGTTTTGTTCACTAATTATTTGAGTGTCATTGCAATTTAGCATGTCAAAGTCGCATGTTCAGGGTGTTATGTTACGTTGCTTCAATCGGTGGAATCGGTCAATGCAAACTGGTATCACATTCCAAAAAACAAAATAATAATAAGCTATCACCTCTAACATTTATTAATATATGGGGTCCCAACCTGGATTAGAAACCATTGTTGGCATATTCAGATAGGTGCAGTGTGCCATATATGTTGACCATTATTGTTTTAAGTGTTCAGTAAATAATCACAAGAATAAATAGATTGTTCATTTGCACACATGCATGCACAGCCATGTTTATACAGTTGGGGGTAAAATAGGTGTAAAAATTAAAAGTTCCTTTCGGTAACTCTTCAGTTCTTCGACTATCAATGAATATACCCGTTAGGGCCACTTCTCGTTATGCTACATCGTTGATTATGATAACTCTCGATCAGACTGAAAAAGTACCTCCTGTCATGCAACCCACGATCGTCGGTTGTATCAGAAATGAAGCTATCCATCATGTGGCCTGTTGCCTAGTAAAAGCTTCGTCAAGCGATACAAAATTGACGCCAAACACGTGGTGCCTTCGTGCATCCCGTCTGGTATGGTGTTGAAATTCTTACTATAAAAATGTTCATGAGAAAAACAAGGCAAAGTTTCTAAAGTGACAACTGTATGCGGGATTGTTTGATTTATGAGATGTCATGCAACAATGGTAATGCAATTCATCTATATAATCGTTATCAACATTGGTGGCAAATGTAAACCTTGACGGAATTTTACAGATAGAGACGGGCGGATTGGGGAGGCCTGTGGGCACGTGCCCCTTTGGAATTTGGCCGCGCTACGCTAGCGCTAAAGTGGTCTGCCTCCTAGACCCTTTGAACGTATCCCTGTTACGTGGCCCCAACGTCGCCGCGAAAATGTTCCATCAGTCACCCCCTCGTTTTCAGATGTGGAGATCCGACAGTGCGACAGCGGAGTGGTGGTGAAGCTCCGGCTCAGCTCCGCCCAATATTAATTTGGTTCGGTCACCAGTGGTTTTTTTGCGAGCCTCAGTTCCACTTGTCGGTGAGTAGCTGGCCTGGAGTCACATGGTGGGTCGTAGTCCCTACACGTGTGCGCACCCAGAGGGTGTCCAGGGAGTTCGGACTTCAGTTTTTGAAGAAAAAAAAATGTTAATTTACAATTAAAATGAAATAATTGGCTTAAACATTCATTTTCTAAAGTGCACCTTTCCAAGTGTTTTGTCAAAAACACCCCCTTTCACTCCAACTCCCTCGTGGTGGTGAAAGTGGGGGCACCTGTACCTCCTATTGCATACCTTCGCCCAGTCCAAGGGAGAAGCCAGAATCGTTTATGGAACTGGGTTATTCCATCGTTTTCTTCTAAATTTAACAAGAAAAATCCTGCCATTTTATGTTTGCATTCGACGTGTGTTCATATGAGCGCGCGCATCGAATGTCTTGCCTCGAGACGTATTCTCGTCTTCTTGGTGTGCGGGCACACCACGTCGGGCGGGACATGCAAGAGACGGGTAGCGACGACATGCACTAGACGCGGTCAAGACTTATCGAAAATGCGTTTCGAGCGAGTCAACTGTGCGCGCGCGTGTGTGCTTGCGTGCACGTGTGTGCCTTTGTGTATGAGTATATGCCACTGTGTGTGCCTGCGTAAGTGTGTGTAATCTTGTAACTGCATGATATTTCCTAGTTAAATCAATGCATTATAAACATTCTATACTACCGGCAAATGTTCGTAACATTGCGCATGCGTTAATTGACGTAACGTAGCTGAATGATGGAACGTCACGTCAGTTCGAATCGCCGCAACGTAAGCGCCACGTCAGTTTGCGCATGCGTAATGTATCCATAATGATGTCGGGTGCCATATTGTGGATATGATCATTGATATTCAGTTCGCCCGTTCATGTAAGGTAAGCACGAGCACTTTGCCAATAGGTCTATACCGCTCGCCTATGGATGTAGGCTTATCTAAATATCACAGTTGCCTCCGTTTTATAAATCCAGAATAGTCTCACCACCATTAGTATATCAACATAACAATTTTAACCATTATTGAATTGACTAGTCACTAGGTTATGTGCAGGTGTGTTACGGAATAACAAAGTAGCATTTGTTATGGCGCTGTAACAATAGCTATAACAAGCCGCAACTTCACTTGGACTTACAATCGGTAGGCCCTAAGCCTACACAGAAATTTGTGACACTGCCATCTAGACGGGCTGGCAAGCAAGCAGGCTGGCAGGCTGGCAAGCCAATACCACCACGCCTTTGCCCATGACTTTTTCTACCGTCTTTTTCTTGATGTTGCCTTGATTTTTCGTTTAATCTATGTTTTGTTTCATCTGTGTCTGTACCGTTGATATGATATGGTTACACGATAGTTCTTACCCATGTGTAGGGCGTCTACACGACTCTTACACCTGGGTAGTTAACCCGGGTAAAGCCTTAACCCGGGTTAGTTTAACCCCGAGACGATAGCGATGTTAACACCGTGTAGACGCAAAGCCGAGGTACTTAACCCCGCGATAGATGGCGCTGATTACCTCCCGTGATTCCGCGACGCAACGTTTTGCATTATCGCATGTAACTCAGTCGTGGACGGGGATGTTTCTGGGGCGAAGATTTGCGAAGTTCACCATAATCCTATTACCGACCTAAACCCTAACACTAACACAGCCTAAACCCAAACTTTAATTTGGTAAAATTGAATAAAAAAAACGTGGTCCCGACGGAATGCGTCGTCTGCGACCGAATTACGAATAAGGCTGATTAGTGAAGGGAAGTATATTTGTTTAGATCACCATACGTACATACATAGTTAAACGAGTTTGTACACATTTTACATGGTCTTGATGATCCAGGGAAGCCTGCACTAAGACCTGAGAGATATATATCGTGCACACCTCCCTATGACGGCAGCAGTAGTCATTATTTGTGTCAAACATATAACAGTGCGGTAGTACTAAAAAAACTTATACTACTACTACACATAGTGTGAATAATTTTTTTTGTATATGATTAAGTGTTAATAAAATGTAAATCAAAATAATTATAATTATTATAATATCATAATTAATCTACTTTATATACGTTTCGCATCATTGGTATTCATCACGGTGTTTCTTTCTAACAAACTAATTGTCTGATATATAAACCATGCCGAAAGTGCGAACCAATTTGGAACGAATAGAAGTGAAGGCGTTACTTGTGATCTGTGGGCGTGCTGACATTCTGGCGTATCTGGACAATACATCCAAGGACAGTAAGACACACTGGCATATTGAAGAGGAGCTCGGCGAACAAAGGGTACGCCATGAATCCGTGCCAAGTTAGAGAGAAAATGAAAAGCATGATACATTAAATGCGGACGAAATGCAACATCCCCCTTAAAGCTGTTGGTTAAAACGGTTAGACTAATTAAATGTGATGGGACCGCTCCGATAAAATAGCGTTACGTAATTTGTGAATGCTTCTACTCTATAGGACTGATGTAGGCTAGAATAGATACAGCGAACCCATCAATTTTATACCTGAAACGTATCTTTTTTCATTCTCCAACCAATGTGATGTCGACCATTCTATGACAATGCTGTCCCACCAGTGCCTGCTTTTTGATAGAGACCATGGCCTTCCATGTCTTCTACCAGGCAGTGAATCGACCGGTGTCAGATATCTCGCAATGGACTGATTTTGGTGCATCCAAAATCCTCTAATGCGTTCGCTTCCTTGTTGGCGGTACCTTCTTCGTATCGCTGAAAGTCGTTGCCCGTGTTGCATGATCCGCAAAAACAATGATTGCATCACCAAATATAATAAATGACATTGTGATTAGGAATGTGAGCGACTGCAATTCTAAAATATGGACGTGCACCATTTACGCATATTATAACTAAGCAAAACAAAAGGTGGCAGCATCATTACGCCAAGTGCTTTGGCCGCAGGACGCCGAAAAAATTCGGTCGCCTAGGCATCGTTGTTTGACGAGTCCGCAGTCTTACACTCAGCAGACAGTTCTGGTTGCACGTCTTTTGAATTCTGAATCTCTGGTGCATGATTTTGTTCATACTGTTCGTCAGCATGATGATCACTTGCATCTTCTGACAAGATAAGAGGTGGTGACTCAAGTGACTTGTGTAGCCACTTCCGGTTACCCTGTAGGATCGTGGTGATTCGTGCACCGACGTCACTGTCGCAGGTGTCCAGGTCCTTCCAGACTTGATTTTGACCGTGTCACCTTCATCGAGTTTTGACAAGTACTTTGTCCCTCGATCGAAAAACGCTTTCGCCTTCACCTGTCGTTGTTTCTGCTTAACGTACGTTTGTTCTGCCACTTTGTGTTTGAGTAACGACTCGATTGTAGGATGCTTGTCACGCAACTTTCGGCTCATGAGTAGCTCTGATGGAGAATATGGCAAACCAGCAACTGGCGTGTTACGGTAAGCCATCAAAACTAGGTTAGGATCTCGGTTTTCCTCTTGTGCCTTTCGCATAAGCTGTTTGACCGTTCCAATCATTCGCTCACCCTGTCCATTTGACACCGAGTGTTCTGGACCAGATGTGTGCTCGTGAAACAGTACCAGCAAACTTCCTCATTTCGTAGCTGTCGAACGGCATGTTGTCTGCGATCAGTATTTCCGGCAATCCGTGTCTTGCGAATACTGTCTTGAAATGTTAGATCACAGCACCAGCTGACTTTCCTTGCAATGCACACACTTCAGGGTACTTGGGAGAAATAATCCACCATTATGCGATACGTGTTTCCTCCGTACTCAAAGATGTCTGCTCCAAGCTTCTGCCATGGAAGCAGTGGTACTTCATATGGAGTTAACGGTTCTCGCTGATTCTCCCTCCTGTACTTCAAACAGGTAGAGCATTTTGCTATCATCTCGTTGGTGTTATTGCATATTGCTGGCCAGTACATGACATACCTCGCTCGGGCACGACATTTCTCCATTACGAGATGACTTTCATGGAGTTTCTGCAACATTTCACTTCTCATGATGTTTGGTATGACGATACGTTCATCCGCATACACAACTCCATCGATGACATGCAGTTCATCTCTGATTGGCCAGTACTGACGAATCAGTGGATCACAATCTCTACGATGTATGGGCCATCCTGCCGATATCGTCTGGCTTAGCTTTACCACGGTCTCGTCTTCAGCTGTAGCGCATTGCACTTTCTCTTTTCGCTGGTTAGACTTTGGTAAGTTCGTGACCAAACTGTGGATTCTCATATTTGTGTCCACCTCGATTTCATCATTTTCTTGTTCGCTGTGTACATAAGCTCTTGACAGTATCTGCTATCTAAATCGTTGGACCAGGTTGATAGTTCACATAGATGTTGTATTTCATGAGTCTTAGCAGCATGGCTTGGATCCGTAGTGACGCCTTGTGGATGGATTTCCTAGTGATCGTTTCCAATGGCTTGTGGTTGGATCTCACATCTACCTCTCGCCCATATATGTAGTGCTGGGATTTCTCAGCCGCACACACTACAGCGAGACATTCTTTCTCGATCGGGAACCAGTTCATTTCTGTTGGAGTCAGTGCCTTCGAGTAGTACGCTACTGGTTGTCCTTGCATCAGACAGGCACCAATTCCAATCTTGGAAGCATCGCACTATATCTGGACTTTCATGTTAGGATCAAACAGCCGTAGACCAGGTGCTGTTGAAAGGATCTCATTGACTTTGTTGAAAGCGTCCTCATGTTCTGTTTTCCACATGAATGGTACGTCTCTTTCAGTAGGCTTCTCATCGAGCTATGGCAGTAGATATATCTGGAATGTACTGCGACAAGTAGTTCAGCATGTCTATAAGGTGCTGAACGTCATTCGTACACTCTGGTGCTCGCATGTTGACGATTGCTTTGACTTTAAATCGATCTGGCTTCAATCCTTTGGCACCGATAATGTAGCCCATGTAGCTCACTTGCGATTTATCGAGTTGCCGTTTCGTGATTTTGTACTTCACGTTCTTTTCCTGGGGTCCCTTGAACAACTTGATGAGTGGGCGGGCAATCAGCTTCTTCGCTGTTAGACACAATGATTATGTAATCTGCAATCATCGGGCACATCCTCAATATCACCAAATGTTTCGTACACTCTCTGCTGTAGGACTTCTGCTGAGGAAAGTCCAAAGGGTATTCGTGTGAAGAAATACCTTCCCCAAGGTGTGTTGAAGGTAGTGAGAGGTGCACTCTCTTCAGATAGAGGAACTTGCCAGAATGCGTCTTTCAAGTCAATCACGATTAACACTTTCTTGCCACTGAGACGACAGGTTACATCTTCCATGTTAAGAATCTGAAAGTTATCCCGCTTTATGGCTTTGTTCAACTCTCTGGGGCCGATCAGAGTCTCAGGGATCCGTCTTTCTTCTCCACAATCACCAGAGTGTGTACCCAGTCGGTGGGTTTGTTGACCTTCTAAATGACATTCTGTTTCTCCATCTGGTAGAGTTTGAGTTTTTGTCGGTCCTGAAGCCCAAATGGAACCCTTCTAGGTGGCTCTTTCACTGGCACTGTGTCTTGTACGAGAACAATATGATATGGTTCTTTGAAACATCTTTATATGTAATGTTAAGGCTTTCAGTCGTAACTGCTGTCACCCCTGTAGTAATTAGTCCAAGGTTTTCACACGCTGTGAGCCAAGAATCGGTGGCGATTTCGAGTCAACTACGTATAACTCACATAGAATATAGCGGACATTCACTGAACATTCCAGTTGACATTTCCCGAAATGTGTCACACGTTGACCTCCATATGCTCTGAGCATAGTGTTTTCCGGCTTTATCAGCGGTTTTGGTTTGATCTTTCTGAGTGTGCCTAACGGCATCACATTAGTGACTGCTGCCGTGTCTAATTTTACCTTCACGCATGTCTCATTGTATTTAATGATAGTATGCCATTCATCCCATTTCTCGATGTTGCCAATGAACAGTGCGTCGAGAAAGAACTGTTCATCGTCTCTTTCACCTTCTTGTACAAACACTTTGACATACTTGCTTCGGCACATACTTGCAAAATGATACCTTCCGTTGCATTTTAGGCAAGTTTTTTTCCCATGCCAGATATATTTGGGGGGGGGGTGGTGTCTTCCACATCTCCCACACTTCGAGCTTTCTGTTCTCTTGTTGTACTGGTTGATTAGAGTGGCAGGCTTTGGCTTTGACTTCGAAGGCACATCATATACTTCTTTGACCGATTCGACTGGACCCTTTTTCATTCTCCGCACCTCCTTTCACGTCACTTCCGCTGACCTACATATGTCAACTGCTCGCTTGTGAGTCAGTTTCACCTCTCTTAGCAAACATTCCTGGATCCGTTTATATTTCATTGCAAACACAATTTTATTTCTAATCATGTTTTCCTGTTCTTTGAATTCACAAGCATTGGCATACTTCTGTGATATGGTCGTCGAAGTTCTGTTATCATGCTGATATATCCAGGATTTAAACTTCGAAAACACGACGCGCTTTTCCCTAACAAATTCAAGTTCGAATCGCTTGACAACGTCTGCATAGACATCTGCTTTCATAACACCATTGTCATTAGCTTGACCAGCATTGTTTTGTACAGGTTGAGCGTTACGTTGTTGGTTGCCGCCAGCAGGTACAGGCGGACTGTTCGGCGGATCGTTCGGCGTATCATCCCACTTGAAGTGATTGTAACGCTCCAATGTGTCTTGGTCAATAGCTTCGCGCGATTCGGTTTCGAGTCCGCTTCGATGGCGAACATGTACAACTCGAACCGTTGTCGTTGATACCATCGCCTCCAATTTTCGGCTGCATTACCTTGCAGGGTCAGATATTCTGGGGGCTTTAGATGAGTTTCCATCATCGACTTATTTTCGAGAGATCCGGCATCTTGACACCATGTTATAGTCAACAACTTGACACAGCCATGTGCTACGCGCTAAGGGACGAGTCCCAAGGCTTATTCTGATTGGTTGATACTTACAACGTATGGTCAACTGGCTACGGTGCGTCATGAATGTCAAACTAAACATGTAAATGTACATTCTATGACAGTTCCTTCTGCTAGGTAAATTGACTGTGAAATAAGCAAAACTATCACTCATTTGAACCATGCAGTCTGACGAATCTCTTCACTCGGAATCGTCTACGCTCCTTGCTATTGGAGGCTTCGCCAATGGTGAAATATAGAAATCCACCAATAGAATAGGTGCACAAGAAGACAGACACTTTGCTGGTACCCAAGACGAAGCAGACAACATTATGCTTCTGCATGCTGGTTTTGCTGATGCAGACTTCGTAGCATGTGGTGTTTTATGAACTGTAATAATTAGTATATGTCACCATATACAGATGTCTTAGTGCGTGCTGCTTACTACTTTCCTAAATTGGCGAATACAGTCAACATGTGGATTGAAACTGGCATAATCATCAATACAATAGACATGCGCCGACCTGTGCATTCGATTTGTGCTGCACCCTTTAGTTCTGCGACATACTACCTGCCATGCATTATCCAACAGGGTGAGACTAGGTTTCCTCCCTGTTTGGAATTGGAAAGAAAACAAACTGTCTTCAACGTTGTTAAGCCGAAGGATGAAGACAACTTCATGACTATTACAGATGTACGAAGCAGCGACAAAGAGGCAGCGAGGTCATTCACAGCAGTTTTGTATGAACCACGGGACAAAGACACCAACCTCAATTGCTTGTGGCTAAGGTTGATCAATAAAATGACAGGTGGTTGGCGAAACTTCCCCCCGTGAAGCAAGTTTCGAGGAGCATGCAGGGCGGGCAGATTGGAAACGAGTAGTTGGATGTCTTCACATGTGGCCATGCCAGAGACTGGGTCTCCAGTGCAATGTGAGAGACACAATGGCACACGTGTACTTGTGCCCTTCAAAGGTCCAATGGCAACAAAGCTCCTGGAAGGATTCATCTGTTCATGTTCAAGCAGATGTCGCTGCGCAATCAGTTGTGCTTGCAGTCAGACCAGTTTATGTTGCACAGAACTGTCCACATGTCACTGGAATGGAAACTGTGGAAACCTGCACTCGACCAGGGACCAAGAATGATGTTGATGGGGCTAGTGATGTTTATGGCAGTCAAAGTGACCTTGGTCTACATGGAATGTACGCAGCTAGCGAGGTTAAGAGACTGGGGCGGCGGTGTCTATTGTACTGGGGTGGCGGTGTATATTGTACCGGAGAATGTGTACAAAAATGTTTTGCGTAACTTTCCACTAGAACAAACCGGTCTGAAGCTAAGGTCATACACCGGAGAACTAATCCCACTGGCAGGTAAAGTGTGTGTGCCTGTCAGATATCTTGGTAACAAGCATTCAATGCAGGTGTTTGTGGCGAAAGGGTCACGACCAGCATTGATGGGGCGGGATTGGTTAAAGCAGATACCACTTGACGGGGTGCAATTTTCAGTGTCAATCCCCAAATAGCTACAGAGGTTGAGTGATTACGGGAATTTGTTCAACGAGTCACCTGAGGGGATTAAGGGCTACACTGCAACTCTTAAAGTGAAACTAGATCAAAGGCCAGTTTTCTAGAAGGCGCGTCCGTTGCCTTATTCCATGCGAGAAGTCGTGGAAAATGAAATCGAGCGTCTTGAATCAATTGGCGGTCTCCAGCGTGTTGAGTCTAGTGAATGGGCAAGCCCCACAGTCAATGTTCCAAAAATGAAAAACGGCAAGAAGTCGGTGCGGATTTGTGGCGATTTCAAGTTGTTGAACGCAGCAATTAAAGATGACAAATATCCGCTTCCTACAACGCAGGATTTGTTCACCAAATTGGGTCAGACAAACAAGATGCCTAATGTGTTTTCAGTTCTTGACTTGAGTGGGGCCTTCGATCAGATGGAAGTGTGCGAGGAGTTGATTCCTCTGCTGACAATAAATACCAACAAGGGACTGTACAGAATGCACAGGCTAGCATATGGCGTAAAGCGTCACCATCCATTGTTCAAGCGACTATGGACAACATTGTGAGTGGCATTGAAAATATTATCTGCTTCATAGATGATAATCTCGTTGTGGGTGAAGACGAGGCCGATCATCTAAAAACAGTAAATCTGGTGCTAGCATGACTACACCAAAACAGGGTGAAGTTGAACAAAGCTAAGTGCAGGTTTCTGAAGTAGAAGGTGCAGTACGTGAATGTTGAGGGCATTGAGTCTATGCAGGACAAGGTTGAAGTTATCAGAAAGGCACCAATGCCAACCAATTTGACGGAGTTGCGGAGTTTTCTTGGTCTAGCGATGTTCATGGCCAACTTGTTATCGATGCTGCAGCCTTTCTTCAGACGTCTTCAGGCAGGGGTCAAGTGGTCCTGGGATGAGGAATGTGAGGCAGCATTTACTTAGTGCAAAAGAGTACTGTCCAGTTGCACCAGCCTCACGCACTACGACCAGAGAAGATGCAGCCAGGTAGTGAGCACGACGAAAGTAGCACCACTGGTTCCATGGCCGTGGGCTACGGGACCATGGGAACGTATCCATGTGGATTTTTCAAAAAAAGACGGACAGAACTTCCTCGTCGTGGTGGATAGTCATTCAAAGTGGCTGAAAGTGGTCTCAACGTCTCGCACTACTGCATGCAAGACGGTAGTGCAACTGAGAAGAATGTTCTCAGCATTTGGGTTACTACGCGAGGTGGTATCTGACAACGGACCTCAGTTCGCTTGCGAGGAATTTTCTTGAGGTTGAATGGCGTCAAGCATATACTGTGTCCAGCTTACCACCCGGCGACGAACGGCCTCGCGGAGAGGAATGTCCAGACGTTCAAGAAGATGCTTGCAAAATCGAACGGCCAGCTACCATTGCAGCACCGTCTGTCGGATATACTGTTCCAGTACCGAAACACACCGCATTCGCTTACGGATAAAACGCCGTCGGAGTTGTTCCTGAACCGAGCGCCACGCACCATACTTGCGATGTCGAAACCCAGTCTCGAAGCAAAAGTGCAACATCGGCAATTAAAGCAGAAACAACAGCACGATGGAGCTCATTCACGCCTTCGCAAGTTCGACGTCTACCAGAGAGTGAGAGTCAGAAACATGAGAGGAGGAATGAAGAAATGGACACTGGGAACGGTAGTCAGAATTTTAGGGCCACTGACATATTTGGTCAGACTGCCAGGAAACAGGAGGCGATCCGTTCATGTGGACCACGTGGTCGCGAATGATGACCACCCAGAAGGTTGGAGCGATGTTGCGATTGCACCTCCCATTGTCGTTACATCCGAGACAGAGCCTGCGGTGATCGATCCGGTCGATCCGGTCGATCCAGTAAGTCATGGAAGGCAAACAGAACATGCACATAAGGCACCTAACGTGTTAGGGTCACCAACACCGACTGTCATTCAGTGGCCAACTGTTATCAGGCCTTCATCACGAGCTATCAAACCTGTTGTTAAGTTGAATATGTGATTATTCATCCAGTTACTCTAAGTATAGGCTTGCTATATTAGTCGCAGATGGTTCTTTAGAATAGTTCTATTTTAAGGTGGATAATTTTTTTGTATTTATGTAAGGGGTACCCAGTAGACGTTACTAGTTGTAAGTGCCCGTCCGTGTTTTGTCCGTCCGTCCATCCATCCATCCATCCATCCATCCATCCATCCATACATACATACATACAAACATACATACATACATCCATACATCGCATGCACGCACCCTCATCATCCCGCTGTCCACCACAGCAGTTTGTGCGCATGTCGTGCAGTCTAAACTACGTTTCCGGTTCAGTTGATAGTTTTCGTGACGATTCTGCTTAAACAATTGTACGTTATTCTTGCAGAGGCGAACATAATTGGCGTCGGACAAGCGACCACAACCAACGAGAAAGGCTACAATCGAACGGAGGAAAAATGGACAAGACAAACTCCGACGAAGAACTGCCTCCGGTAGAGGTGGAGCAACCAGCAAATGACGACGGACAATCGACAAGTACTTATGGGAAAGGCCACACATCATCAAAACGTAGTCGACGGATTTCAAAAGTGCATGCGGTAGACAGACGTATGTCAAACTCGCACGAAGACAATTTGGCGAGTTGGTCATTAAAACTAAAACACTCTGCTAGTCGTAGAGCACACAAAACCAAGAAAGTTTCTGGTAAACGATTATGTGCAAGGTCACCAGCAGAGGAAAATCAATTGATAGTTGTAAGTTCACCAGCTGAGGAAAACCAACAAGTATATGAAGGTTCAGCAACAAGGACAGAAAAAACAACTAGCAAAACAACATTGTGTATCTCCAGCAGCGCACCGTCACCAGACCCTGACGTGTCAAAGGAATGTATACAACTAAAAAAGAAAGAAACTGGGGCACAGCATTGGCGAAACGTGAAAATGTCGATCAACAAAGCGAACGTCAACAGGAGATGTTCACAAACAGGCCTAGAACAGGCAAATGAATTCCTTCAAAAGTTTTCCTCGCAACATGCGGGACCCAATTACAGGCTTAAAAATGCACGAACTTCGTTTCTTACCCTTGCAGGTAAAGATCGTGCTACTACCGGACATGATAGGTATGTAATTTCTCCTGAAGGAAATGCGATTTTTATCTGGCTGACTGTAGTGACGACAACAGTCATTTATAATTTATGGACAGCTATTGCCCGCGAAGCATTCACCGACGTCACCGTAGGCTACGAAGCTATTTGGATCCCTGCAGATATATTTGCTGACTCAATATATCTCGTTGACATTGCTGTGCAAATGCGTACTGGATACCTAGAAAATGGCTTGCTAGTGAGCAATTCGTATACACTATTCAAACACTACACCCACTCCACCAGTTTTGCAGTAGACTTAATATCATTAACACCATTAGACTTGTTGCAATTGTTTATAGGTATTCACCCAATACTGCGATTTCCAAGGTTCTTGAAGATACGTCGGACATACCAGTTCGTGTATTTCGTCACAATGAAAACAGTGTACCCCAATCTTTGGCGGTTCCTCGCCCTTCTGCATCACCTTTTCCTAGGCGCTCATTGGTGTGCCGGGTTTTACTTTATGATCTCGAGGAGCGAAAACTTCACAGGCAAATGGAGCTATCCCAAACCAGAGGGTGACTTCGCCGTAGGCTGGAGAAAGTATCTCGCATCACTCCACTGGGCTACGCTAACTCTCACTACAATTGGAACAAACACGTCACCAGAGAATAACAGCGAGTAAGTACTGTGTCTCTCTTTGTAGTTGTACTACACGGGTAGGACACATTGGTACACGTTCAGGATGCAGGAATATTTTAAGAGTTACACTCCTCGTGAAATATCATATTTTAATTAACTGTCATATCATAAAAACGGCTTGTCCTATCTTGACCAAATTTGGAGTGTATTAAGTGTGTATGAAAAGAGGACATCTATTAAAAATAATACATTTGCATAAAGGTGACAATAGCAAACAGATAATTCTTGGAAATTATGATGGGCGTGGTTTTGTGGAAAGTCTCATACAAAATTGAATTCATATATTTTAATTTTAAGTTATGTGTTCTAATAAATAGTATATTAAGTTGTACAATGAAGTAGATCGGCTGCTTTGATAACAATATGATTTTAAACATTTGTCTATGATTTTTTAAACGTAAGATATAATAAAAATTTTTTTTTATCCAAAGTATTAATCTTTTCTCAACCAAACTACTTCAATGCACAACTAAATGTACTGTTTATTAGAATAAATAATAAAATTGGATGTAAATGATTTCAATGTTCCATAGGACTTTCCACAAAACCATTCCCTCAGCATTTCCAAGAATTATCTGGTTACCATGGTTACCTGTATGCAAATTGATTAGTATTTAATATCTGACCCCCTTTTTATAACGCCTTAATACACTGCACATTCGGTCAAGATTGAACAAGTAGTTTTTAAGGTATGACATTTAATTAAAATATGACTTTTCACGAGGAGCCTGGGTTAGAAATGCCTGTGCAGTAAGAGTTGTTTGCAGAATGTCCGCTTTGCCCTGATCTCACTTACATAAAATACCCTACGAAATAATGCCTGTCTTCAATAGCCTACCAAGAATATTTGAAAACGTACCATTAGGGAATCATCCAATTATTGTTTAATAGGACCTTGCATGTGTAAATATTCATTAAAATATATGATATATACAGATAACCCAACATATTTCCGCGGTCATTTAAGACAAATTGAAATATACTTAGGCCCGTCATTGATGATCAACAGCGTTTCATAAGGTATTGCAGTGGTGCTACCATTTACTCCCCGTCTTGGTTCAACCAGAGGGGGAATTCCAAGGGAATTAGTAGCCATATTTATATTCATACTATGAATTTTGTATACTATCGTGATCACTAGGTGTTATAAAAATTATAACAAAATGGATAATCACCCATGGGCTTAGCAAATTAATGCAGCTGGTTTCCCAATGCACATATTCTGATGGCACGGCATGCAGTTATACGTTGTACATGTTTCTCAAAGGGGCGTTCACTGGATAATCACGCCCATTTCGCACGTCGGGAGATTCGACCTGGTATGCGTACACGGATACTGTATTTACATGCCACAAGTACTTATTATGTCAACAAGTCATATAGGACTGTGCTTTATGTTTTTGGTTTCTGATTTTCAGATACATATTTAGTATTTGCAGCTATTTCCTTGGCGTATTTATTTTTGCGTACATCATGGGTGAGTAATCGTTTCTGATGTTTATGTTACGTAATAATAATTAATTAATAATACATAATGACTATTATATCTCTTATCGTCAAAACGTTACACTTTTATAAGTATAATAAGCTTATAATTATATGTGGCATGGCTAAGAGTAATTAATGATAAACGTAATGATGTATTATTAACATCGCGTAGGGTGTGAAAATAAACACATAGGTACAGTGGTCAGCTATTCTCACCGTTGTGTGTGCTGCGTCACTAGAGCTGGTCTTTGGCACTGATACTAGACACTAATACACCAACGTAGAACGCAGTGACTAAAGTTACAGACTCTCAACCGAGAGAAACCGGGCAAGTTCGTTCATTCTGCGTTGCTCCAGTTCACTCAGCTGTATGAATGAGTACCTGGCTTTAGACAGTGGTGGATATTTGTGGTGCATATTTATGTATGAATGATTTTCGCGCATTAATTGCAACGTGGCTGAAAACGTCACCGAAAAGTCGAGATGCTGTTCGATTGAACAAGTCTGCCAGGGAGTAAAGTGTAAAGCGCTTTGAGCAGTCCCGAGGACTGGATACTGCGCTATATAAAAAACTTACCTTTTTAACTCTGGCCGAGACATCGACACAGAAAAATATTTGACAAAACAAGACTACGATGCTTACTGCATCACAGGGACCATTTGATGACATTGTCTCTCGATACAGACGTCAGCCAAAAGAGGGGGACGACATGTCATAAGTGATTTACAAAAAGTAAACCGTTGATGGAGTAATTATATTGTATGGTCGCGCTGTATGAATCTGGATTAGTAGCATTAACTGTAAGTCGTAATGTAAATGACGTGTACATGCATGACAGTTTTAATATGTTTACAAGCATGCGTGCGCGCACGCACGCACGCACGCACGCACGCACGCACGCACACACACACACACACAAACTATCATGCATGCACACATCATTATTTAGACAAGACTTGATACAAACTCATCACTACATCTATACTTCCGGACTTAAGTTTGCTCTTTACTCAGTTTAAACATACCGAAATATAGCAGCATAGATAGTATCTACAAATGTATATAATATTATGTTTCTCGCGTGTGTGTGAGTGTGTGTATGCGTCGGTGCGTGCGTGCATGCTTGCGTTCGTGTACATCACAACCATTCGACTATGTACATTTAACTTGTAGATTTTCAAACATTGTTTAATTAACATTAGGGAGCGCGGCTAGTGTAGTGGTTAGCACATCCGCCTGGCATGCCAGCGCTCAGAGTTCGAAACCCGGACCGGACAGGCATAATATTTGGTGTAAAAACCTGGCTCTCAACATTGAGGACTGTGTATCCCGCGTGACTCGGAGACCACGTTAATGTCGGTCCCGTCTCAATTTGGGACGTAAAAGAACCACTGAGGACGACAAGCACCCTGGCAGTGACCACCCTCAGTTCCAGCATAGAAAGGTCGGTTTGGCGATAATATTCTGAAAAAAGGCTGACTATAGTTTAATGAGACCTCATAAGACCATTACATTGTAACCACAATAATACAGACAAGTCAGTTAATAGAACGTTGCCGAGCGCTGGAAACAACTTGGCAAGGCATACCGTATAAGTAAGTATGCGCTTGTTTCCAGGCCAGGTTGGCAGTGTAATTTCTAACAGAAATGCTGCGCGAGCAGAATTCGAACACATGCTGGTGAGAATGCATTAGTGCTCCTTTTTAGAACATTTAACACTCGTTTATACTATTATTATTGTTATTATTATTATTATTAGTGGCATTAATATTATTCAAAGAAGCACAATGGATTTTACAACACATTCCCCATACTCATCTCTTGTATTTATTGTAACGTAGTCATAATTACACATCAATTTTGTTCCGTCTGTCGTAGGCCCACAATGAGAACACGTGCTTGCTTGTGTTATCTTTCCTTGAGTAATGTATTCTGTATTTAGGTTTCATTGGCGTACACGTATACATTTGGTAATGGATAAATAAATAAAATAGAATTCAACTGCATCAGTAGTTAGATGAAAGTTATGTAAGAGTATTGCATGATGGACTATTTCCGGTGGCAGGATAGCGCTAAGAAATACATGCGTGAGAATAGTGTGCCGCCATCTTTGCAACAACGTGTACAGCGCTGGTACAACTATGCTTGGTTAAGGTAGGAGACATTTTATTTATAACTCACGGAATTGCTTGCTTGATTAGAGGCCAAATCTTCATTAGGCCTAGAATTTCGTACGATTTGATTGTTGTAAACGTTAACAGGTAGAATAGTATTAATATTTGTGGAAAACAGTGACGTTTTGTGTAGTGATTAATTCTGGGAATGCTAAACACGTCACATACGCGCAAACGAGGCTCGGATCACAACAAATTGAAACTTTTTACCAAAGCAATATGAAACTACACAGCCGTGTGACTGGCATGTCTTAACTCTACAAATATCTGGTAATCGCCAAGGAGAACCAGCTACCGGCTGGTCTTTAACATGAGACCATTTGTATATTTTGCACATTTGTACTGACTGCGTTTCCCTTGTAGGGGTCGAATAAGCGGAAGGGGCTTAGATGCTCTAGGGGTGCTTCCAGATAAACTCAAGACAGAACTTGCACTCTACGTCAACCTTGAAACGCTCAAGAAGGTAGTGATCTTAGAGCAGACAGTTGCATAATTGTGACACGTAAAGCGAATGCTTTTTTCAGCAGAAACAACTGTAATATTCAAATATTTGCTTGAACAAAAGAGGACATTTTATACCAGTTAACACATAATTAATATTTGTGGAAAAAAGTGACGTTTTGTGTAGTGACTAACTCTGGGAATGCTAAACACGTCACATACGCGCAAACGATGCACGGATCACAACAAATTGAAACTTTTTACAATTTTTTCACAGCAGACATCAGCATCCCAATCGAAATCATGACGTAACGCAACACATCCTAAGCTATCCCGAGTACGACATCAATTCATAACTGCTTCGCGGGTCACAACATCGGGTACAGGACATGTTAAGCGAAGTATTTGATTCATATGTTTTGTATGGTTTAAGTGTTTTAAAAAGTGCAGTTTTTCCCTGTGATATATTGCAACTAAAATACCCCCTGCACAGAATTGGTTGAACGATTGCTATTTTTGTTCGATTATGCAGTGTTACGCCGCAACCGATACAAGAAGAGAGATCCGATTGCGTTGCATGCATGTGCGTCTGTTGCTGCAGGTGACTATCTTCCAAAAGTGCGAGACTGAGTTTCTACACGACATTGTACTTAAGATGCAGCCGTTCATCTTCACGCCGGGAGATCTGGTGTGTCGAAAAGGAGAAGTAGCTCGAGAGATGTTTATTGTATCTGACGGGATGCTCGACGTGACCAAGTAAGCAGATGCACAAGGTTGTGCCGTAGCTCAGACTGGTCCTATTTACAGTGAGAGGAGAGAGAGGAGAGAGAGGAGAGAGAGGAGAGAGAGGAGAGAGAGGAGAGAGAGGAGAGAGAGGAGAGAGAGGAGAGAGAGGAGAGAGAGGAGAGAGAGGAGAGAGAGGAGAGAGAGAGAGAGAGAGAGAGGAGAGAGGAGAGAGAGAGAGAGGAGAGAGAGAGGAGAGAGAGGAGAGAGAGGAGAGAGAGGAGAGAGAGAGAGGAGAGAGAGGAGAGAGTAGAGATGAGATAGAGGAGAGATAGAGAGAGAGGCAGGTAGGGAGTCGCGTCGCTGCAGTAGGCATATAGCTTAAAAGCATGATAATTTAAAATAGCCTGTGTGAATTAATACAACACTATTTTGTGTATAAATATATAGTTCTGCATCAATATATTTAATAATCGGACTTTATAGGCGCAATGCGCAGTACGTTTTTCAACGTGTGGGATATAAAAAAGTCCTGGATTATTTGTAATTTAAAGCATCATATAATATGGATCGACCTTGACCTTCCATTTTTGACCTTTCGGAACAATCAGATGATGGTCGTATTGCATTTATTGAATTCACCAAAACATTAGAAACGAACTTGAAATCATGAATGTACTTCAGTTATAACCAATTTTTTTAGCATTAATTTTATTATCGGCTTTTTAGTATTTTTTGTTTTAGGAATAATCCGAAGCTGGGATTTCTTAGGACTTTTTGGTGGTTAAAGACGTAACTCTGGGTTGGTAACAGACGAAAACCTTTTGTTGCAATTAGTTTGTTTAAAACCTTATTTTTCCTGGACTAGATGCGGTCATATGCAGAGCGTATATGTACTTCGAGTAACACTGGTATTTTCGTCTGATCATAGGTGGTCTGTTTGCAGTGAGGACGGTGATGTTGTAGCCAGCATCCAGCGCGGAGATTACTTTGGAGAAATCGGCATCTTAAATATCGACGGCGGAATCAGCAGGTGCGATGTACATTTATTGCAACTACGATACTCAGCCTGTTTCTTGTCCACATTTGCTTCGCTGTTCCATTGTTGGTTTTCATGTGGAGTTTCCAGCCTGCTGTAGCCACTTTATTGCCACATTCACGATGTGTGAACGGGCACGGCCGGGGGGGGGGGGAAATGTCGTATCTGACCCAAAAATGCGCCACCATTAGTAATCTTGTTGTAGACAAGTCAATTTTCTGACAATTGAACGTATACAGGCATTGTTTAGGAAAATGGACATATCATTTTTTAAACACAATTTCATAATGCTAAATCCTGCTTTATTCGTTTTGTCGCTACATAGGCCTACCGTTAAATTGGCAAATACAAATTGGCCGCTACCAAGATGTTTTCTGCACGCAGTTTCCATATCTTATGGAGTAAAACACCACAAAGAGGTACGATAATAGTAAAAATGTTTTTTACGCACGCACCTGAAAACTTTCTCCAAAACCAGAAATTTTATTATCAGAATTTTTTATCAGCGTTTCTGGCGGCCAAATTGAACTTTTAAATGGTGACTGTGGGCAATCACTACTTTTTATTTATAAACTTCTAAGACATAAAGAGGTTGATTTTTAGTTTCAAAACACAGTTGAAAACATTCCACAAAATGGCGACAGTGTCCAGTCACTATATTTGATATCTGAATTTCCGAGACACATATTTTGGAGACCAGTTTTTTAGTTTTGCATAATTTTTTTGAATAGGGATAACAACCTTGGATTTCAAGATGGACTTCCATAATTAACAACTAATTTTTATTATATATGTGTTCCATCGATTCACACGTAAGAATTTCATTCGAATACCGTAGACATGTTCGGGGAATTGCATTGTTTTGTTGTAGCTTGGTTTCCAAGTTATATTAACCGAATATAACGACCAAGCATTTGATTTCCTAAATACCTAAATATGTATAAAAAAAAAGTGGATTGGTCAATGGGATGCGCAATTAAAGCGGAAAAGAAATATATAATTATTTCCAGACAATTATATGAATGAATTCATGCTACTCGACACAAAAAGCTATGTTTTAACTACTTTCAATCAAGATTTAACAAGACTGCCACCAAGAAAGTTAACTCTAAATGGCAACTGGACAAGGAAATCTTTCGTCTTTTTATTTTCATCTGTTTTTCTTTTTAAACATATTCATGGTGCTAGCACTCACGCAATCAGCACATAATCTGAAGTATACATTCAGATGTTCTGCCATTAAAAATCAATGTGATACTATATTTCCAGCACCGTCTTGTAATGAACCAACCTTATCACGAACGTTCTGTTGGCTCCTGACGTATGCATACAGCACTCTTGCTGTCATGTTTTATATTACAAACAACTTTTTGTTATCAGCTTCTCTTTGAGTTTCGACGTTTTTTAGTATTTCTAAATAACTTCCACATAATTTGTTTGTAATAAAAATTTTTCTAATGGCTTCTGTTGGTGTGTTATTTCTTTTATATCTTTCTGGACAATGCCCTTGTTTTTTTTCAATGGAAAAAAATGATCAACGATCCACAATTTGCTGAACATTCTTCAGGATGGTGCATTTCTATGCAAATGAGTTCTTTTAAGATAACCAATACGTGAACTTTTACCTTATAGAGACTATCGTCGACGTGACACATCAACTTCTTCAGTACATGTAACGTATGACGTCATCGTACATGTGAGATAGTTCGTAATTCCCCTCGTCACGGTTACTTGGTGTCCTGGCCTTTCTGATCCATATGGCTTCTTTTATTTGCCGTGTTCTTCTGGTGACTTATTTGTCCACTATTTTTGTTCCCTCCCAGTCTATGATAACAATTATGATTTTGTGTTGTTGCGTGGTCTGTGAGGGCGGATTTGTTGACGGTCGACATTGATCTTTTTTTCGCTCCACGTCTATTTCTCTTTCCTTGTGTTGTCAACATCCTTTCTATGTTCCTCCAACGATGCTTCATATTAAATATAATTAATAAAAAAACTGACACATTTATACTATAATTATTTATGCACATTTATTTCGTTGGCTTGAATTGGAACCGTCCAAGTGTCATTGGTTTTACCTGTCTTTGTTTCAACTTGTCATCTTATACCCACTAATGCAAATATTTTGATGTGTAATTGAAAATAAAACAAATGTTGCCAATACCGGGAACATAGTCAGATATCTGGTAATCCATGACTTGACAGGTTATTTTGAATTACTGAGGAGATATTTTATCGTGAATCAGTGTCTTCATTTTTTTGTCACTAGTGTTACTTGGTGTGATTTGGGAGCTTCAGTAAAAATAGGAGCGCCTCTGATACTTCTAATAGGCGAGGTATGTCAGAATGAGATCGCATCGTATAAGAGGAGTCGAATGGAAGGGAGAATATTTTCTTACAGGTTTTTTTCAATCACAAAGTGTGTTGAATTAGTGCATACTTTTAATAGATGTCACCAATTTTATAAAATTATGGGATCATTTCCGAAGAAGAAATTTTCATCGGACGAAAGCTCTTGAATGGTTGAGTTCATTTTTGGCGGTCATATCGCTGTGTAGTCCAATATCGTGAAGCACTCATTTTACGTCTTTGAAAATGTCACTGGTGTTACTGTCAATGCTGTTACTTCTGGCGTCACTGCTGGTACCAGCTGGTAACATCAGTGACGCCGAATTCTTAAAAAATAATGTGTTTATGTCCGAGTTGTCTGGCAATGTTATATTTTTTAACCTTGTTTTAACAAGCATGAAGATGGGAAAAGTGAATAATAGTGCTCCAAAGTAGCAACTTTATCATCTTCAGTATTGACAGTCATTGTTTTCTGGAGATTTCAGTAATTTATCGAATCATTATCGAACTATATTGCTTGCGATTTTTTTTAATAGTTATATTTTGTGATATCTTAGCCATTTTAATACAGTATTCTAGTGTTTCCCCTGGGTAAAATGATGGCGAGATGGTAGGGGTGGGATACGCGAGCACCGCAGGCGCGAAGCATTGGTAGGGGGGTCCGGATATTTTTTTAAACTAGCTTTAAATTGGTGCATTCTGAGGTATGTTTTAGCCTTTACTCTTGAATAGAAGAAGATGTAAAACAACAAGATAACATGTAGACATGTTTATTACACTACTTGTAAATGTAGTAATCATGATTGCTTCATTGACCACTGGTACTTGGTTGTGTTGTTGTTTTGCCTTAACCCTAGGCTTTGTTACCACACTGACAGAGTCAGTGACAGTGGAATGATTTGAAGAATCTTTCCCCTATTATCACCTTTAAATGTTATACAATTATTTAAACAGTCATTTTTGGAATGCCACAAAAGTATGTTTCTATTAATCGCAAGACATTTTCTCAAATTGTATCCTTTTCACAAAACAGTGTATATTGTTTAGTATATCCACATCATATGCAAACATCCTTACCTAGCCCAATGTATTGATAATCTGTTGGTATACACAGGTTTGGGTAATAGGAATCTTTTACGAAATATGAACTTCGGTGATTTATATTCGTAAGTACTTCACTCAAATCAACTTTCCCAAACGTTTGTTTGCATGACTTTGTCGGAATATATGTTTTATATATTTAGCACAAAGATATCTTTCGATTCACATTCCTAATTTTCCTAAAAAATGGCATAGAACATTAGTTGAATAGACTAGTGGGCACTTGCTTCGAGTCCGGACCCACCTCGATTTCGCCGTTATAACTCGTGTTTTGTCTAACTTTTATACCTCAATGAGTTGATTAGTTCGCTCATTTTACGCGCGCGATGCTGCAACGCACGACCGCTGCGGCGCAGACTAGTGCAAACAGGTCGCTGTTTGTGCTTCAAAAGGGTCCGGATTCGATACAAGTGCCGACTAGTGAATAGGATGCACGGTTTTTATGTGTGCTTCAAAAGCGTTCGGATTCGATACATGTGCCGATTAGTAGTAGCAGTAACGTAGTGTCATTAGCCTGCACGGTTTTTACTCCCACCATCGTCTAAACCAGAAATTCAATATCAGCTACACCAGTATTATGATTTATTGTGGGCGCATACTATAATAGTCAAATTGAGCGCAAAGAGTATCTTCATTTAGCTACCGTTTTCTTTGTTTTTTCCGAGTTCCACATGATACATGAATATCTACATTTCTAGTATGTCGAAACCCCGAAAGGTGTCACCATTGGCGACACCGGGGATCCCGCGGGAATATTCCGTGATTGGACAACTGACAAGTGATGTTATTCACATTGTCCAATGGAGTTAATTCCAAGAGGTAAATTCTAACCGGCTCTGGGCGACGTCGAGACGACTAAAAGATGTTGCTACAAATCTGTGATTTTGCAGGAATATTTAAGTGACTTTGTGGTGTCATTACACGCCGCTCGCCGATGCTGAATATATCGCGAAATAAAAAAATGGGCGCACGAAATAGCTACGAGGCGGCAATTTCGGCTTATTTTGGGCTAAGCGGCATAGAAAAACGGCGAGGCGGCCCGCATCGCTCGTCATATACAAGGAGAAACAATGCAGTATTCGGTTTGGAGAGACGTGTACATATGGGCAAGGCCAGCGAAAACGAGATATTTTCACTTGATCAACTGGTCAAAATTTCTTTTTACAAAATCTAACTTGTAGACATTTCATTTGAAAGATCACACATTCTATGATGTATATTACTAAACACGTGGTTTCAAAATTGAATATTTGTATTTTTTCTGTTAACTTTAATATGAGTACTTTACACGCCCACCGATTTACGTTACACAATGACGCCTAGTGAATTACCTGACCTTATTATTTTAAGAATTTACTTCCCCGATGTGATACACATGTGTATTGAGTAAGAGGACCTGATAGTATTGGTAGAATGTCATTTACATGTTCATCATAATTTAGTGTTTGTTTATTTGACTTTCATGCAAGAATTGTGTGTATTCCATAATTTTTATAGGAAATTCCGCATATTAGGTTGTTCCGACGTCCGTCTCACGAAGAAGAATGCAGCTGCATAAACCATTGATATGCCTTATGCAGAGGTTCCCAATATATCAGACAGCATTGTATTGACACATTGGAATGTGCTGAAATGTGTTGCTCCTTCAAACATGCGACACGTAAATCGGAAGAAAGTGGAAAATAATAAAAACGTCAAAAACACATTTGTTTACGAAATAATCAAAGTTACCGTATACTATTTATTCACTGTGAGATACAATTAAAAGGTGAACACGTTGCACTGTATATGCCATTATGCTAACAAGTTATTTAATAACGTAACTATGAACATTGGTAATAAAAACTTTTGTTTTCCTTGCACCCTTTCATGTGAAGTACGGACAATTGTTTTCTTCTGCGAACTGTTGAGTGTTTTCTCCACCTCGTTAAGAAGGGCATGATGTTGCACGAGAATTTCCTTAATTTTCGTTACTTTCGTCGGAATGAAGCCAGCATTCCTTATGTCCTCATTTGACTAATTGTTCGGACTCGATTCTTCAGCAGTTTCTCCTTGTATGTCGCTACTATTTTCACCAGCATGTTGATGTTCTTTAGTCTCTGAACAGTTTTTCTGTGAGTTTTTCAGCGCCTTTTCCACCAGCTTGTTTCTTTGCTCGAGTTCATCGAGTTTCACCTCTTGTTTGTGTATTGTCTTGTTTTGTATAGACACAATATTGCTAGTGCGATTCCACTTTCTTGAATTTTGAAATGGCAGTTTCACAGTAAGCGTTATATCGGGCAAGGTTGTTGTTGTGCTGTCGCATGGCCGCCATTTTCTTCTACCACCTGCCGAACTTCTGGCTGTGTAGCAGCACTGGCTAATGTATTGAGCTTTCTCCGATATGTTTTGTCGTAGTCGCGTCCCTTTCTTCTCTTTTCCTGCAGTTTTGACATTGATATGTTGTCTCTTGGCACGCAATATTTCAGAATATGATCTGTCTCCATTCTTCCGTAATGTGGATCTGTTGTCTTTTTTCTATCTGTAAGCTTTCTGGCGTTCAGCTGATGTTTTTGCCATGGTTTCCACAAACATAAACTAAATAATGCTTCGCGTGCTTGCGTTCGTAATTCTTCAAATTTTACAGTTAACTACATAAAAAATACATAATTTTAATCCTTATGATGTCTTCTAGCCACTGGAGTCGGAAATTTGTATGCACTTTACATAGGCTCTTATAACAACCACGATAAAGGCCGGCGAGAGCACTTTTTCAAAAGTGTCTCGTTTTCGCTGCCCTTGCTCATATCTTACAAAATATGGTGATTCATCGCATTATCACTGGTGTTACACCACCCGTCACGCGTTATTCCCCTAATTTTGATTGCGATAGACTACGACCGTCCCTGCAAATATAACTACCTTTTCAAGCGTAGACATGTTTGCTTCAAGTGTGGGTAAAATGACGGTATTAGCCTTTTACAAGAAATCAAATGATACTGGTATCGGCCTGGAGTGAAACGAGTAATATTTGAACGAGAATACTTTATTTTAGCTAGGTTTGGTGTACATAATATAATAATACGACACACTGCCCATAGCAAACAATTGGATATATATTTTAATACATTTTAACTACATACGAGCTAGAGTAGTTAGTGCCTAACACCAGTGACAAAACAAAGATGACGTCATAATTAGCAGATCCCTGAAATGACAAAAACACGCCATATTCAGTTCTACCTACTTAGTGTAGCTTAGTACGATAGGTGAGCATTAATCGTAGCCACAGCCGGACAGTTTCCAACTGGGTCGCCTCCGCCCGAGTATCTACTTCGAAAAATCACGTTATTTGGACGCACGCACGCACGCACGCACGCACGCACGCACACACAGTGTACCGCCGGCCGCTTCTTCTGTCATGTAACGTTTCACAGGTCCTGCAGTAGCCAATGGTGCTGCTGTTCAAGAACTCTCCATGCTGTTTTCGTGTTGTGTTCTTAACATAATGAAGCCACGTCACTTCCAGTCAAGCATGGGAAGTTAGAATAGTTGCTATTGATTAATGTTGTGGCACATGACATTTTGCTTGCCTTGAACTGAACTGTGTGCAAGGCATCCAAATGTATTGCATGACGTTATTTGCATGCTTCACTGTCAGACGCTCCGCCGATGTCAGGTCCGTTGGGTATTCCGAACTGCTCGTTCTGGCTCGGACAGATGTACTTGATGCACTCAAAGACTACCCGACCGCTGAGGTAGGCAGGGGCAGAGCGAGGTGTGAGGGGTGGGGAGACAGAGCGAGAGGTGAGGGTGGGGAGACAGAGCGAGGGGTGAGGGGTGGGGAGACAGAGCGAGGGGTGAGGGGTGGGGAGACAGAGTGAGGGTTGAGGGGTGGGGAGACAGAGCGAGGGGTGAAGGGTGGGGAGACAGAGCGAGGGTTGAGGGTGGGGAGATTGAGCGAGGGGTGGTGAGACAGAGCGAGGGGTAAGGGATGGGGAGACAGAGCGATGGGTGAGGGGTGGGGCCACAGCGCGATGGGGTGAGAGGTGGAGAGACAGAGCGATGGATGAGGGGTGGGGCCACAGAGGGATGGGGTGAGGGGGGACAGAGCGATGGGTGAGGGGTGGGGCCACAGAGCGAGGGGGTGAGGGGTGGGGAGACGTCATTGACGGATTTAGTGAATTACTTTTTTTAAATTGTATTCTGTAATAAATTCGTAGGGTAACAACGTGCAAAACGAGTCACCTAACTAAAACGGGCCACCTAACTAAAACGACCCACTTAACTAAAACGAGCCACCTAACTAAGACGACCCACCTAACTAAAACGAGCCACCTATCTAAAACGGGCCACCTAACTAAAACTAAAACGGGCCCCAGACGTTTAGCGTTATTGTGTTATACTAGCAAAATGCCCATCCTTCGGATGGCGATCTACAGTTGACGCGTAAATACGCCGGTCAATTTCGCTGCTCTAAAGGTTGCCGCAACACCGACTCGCTTAAGAAAAGCCGTGTTCTCGCGCTAGAGGCAGCACTTGCCTGTGTTTACATAATAAGTTAGTCTAAGTAACGAAGAAATAATGCATTTTGTTCAAATAAACTGAAGAATCGGGAATCATATATATATATGTATGTATATATATATGTGTGTGTGTGTATTTATATATGTATATATATATATACACACACACATACCATACATATATATATATATAAATAATATATATACATATATATGGTCGATTCTCACGAAACCTGGACAAGGCCATTATATGACATCACAGAGATTTAAATATAAGTTTAATATTTTTAGAGACATTTTCGTGAAACAGTTTTGATACAGTATTGTTGGACAAAAAACCTTCTACAACCGCTTCGTTACAAAGGAAACCAAGATGACGGTTGTCCATGCATTCTCCATATCAGATAAAGCCTGCTGTGACATCATCAGTTCATGGAACGCCGCCACACTTCAACAGTCTCGTAACCGCTCACGCTTTGGTCCAAAGTTGAGGCCAAATGTACATGTGAAACATATCTTGCTTGTCTGGATGTTAATACGCCAAATACGTTCCAGCATATGTGTCCGGGCAGGACAGCAACACATATCATAATGTTCAAGGTACATACTGCTACAGCTGACGCAGCTTCACTGCTGACACAGCCACAACTAACAACACAGCCACCATTAATGACATACACATCACTGATGTCACACAAAGTGACATTACTGATAATCCTGTTACTGTTCACCCCATATGTGAAAGATAATCAAATACGCAGAAGAAAGTTATGTATACAGACGATAACTTCATTCCTGTAAAGCGTGGTGATAACAAGTGGTACGCAGAGAAGCTAAAGGAAACCATCTTTGTTAAAAACACCAGCGCGAAGCTGATTCAAATAGGGAAAGCGGGTCATAAAGAATGGGAAGTGTTGTGCCAAGTAACATCACAAACCTCTGTCGGCAGAGTGTACGGCATTCTAGCCAACGACAAAAAATTATGGGTGATGATGACATATTTGAACACTAAGTGTTTTTATTCTTGAGGCGCCTGTCGTGTTAAATTTGTAACATTTGTGGCAAGATGACATGGATAGCCATATTGTTATCATTAAATGGTCAATCATAAGTTAATTACACGATTACATCATGGAATTTTATCAACTCTTCTGCAAGAAATGAATCGACGCGAAAGGCGATACCAGGCGAAACGCACACATTTTTGTAACTGTTGTGCCAAGACTTATTTCAAAAATGTTATTGTTGTGGTTTCATTGCTAGTATACCTGTCACTTACCGTTAAGGCAAATTATTTGTTAACCAGATACTCTATGTATGCTGGTGGGACTGTTAAAAATATGTTAATTTAATAATGTTATGGTTAAGTCAGAAACACCATTGTAAATTAAAATATGTTGTTAAATATGTTTGATCATATGTTCCTTGTGAAGGTAGATATGAAGTATTCCCAATAAAGCGATGAAATTAATATAAATGCGCTAATAGCTATTCGACAGGTACCCAATTATAACAAATATAAGCGATACCCGCGAAACACATTTTCTATGTCCTCATTCATCATATTATTAATGATCCCATAAAACAAACTCGATGCCATTACAAAACCATCATTTTCTGTTTCGTCATAAATAACATTATTTTTTACGCACAACATAAGTAAACTTATAACATTTGACATGGTGTGATGTATGACATAGAAAGAGTGCAAATAAATATGATCAGCTTAAACAAGAAACTATTCAACCGTGCGTTGACAGCTGATGAATTTACATTACACCCATAACGATTTATGTATTCTATGTACCAGAAAACCACAACAAATATGTAATGTCTAATATTATAATGATACGAGATGTTGCAAGACGGACGGTTATGTGTTTTTATCATATTAAAAAAATGAATGTGTCGAAGTTTCGTGAGAATCGACCATATATATGTATATATATATATATAAACACATTTATTAGAAGGAAAAGTGTCACCTTTATTAGGTATGTCAACATCCGCTGGGCGGCAGCACCGCTCAGCGTCGGTTTAACGCGTTCCAGAAATGGCGCAGGTTTTTTGCCGCGCAGTCGATCTGCTGGATCACATGGTCTCGGAAAACGTCGTGGATCTCGATATGCATACTAATTTTGTTTACTGTTGACATTTATATCGACCAATGAATGCCATCAGAAGATGCTCGGCTGATAAAATCTGTTACATTGTATTCGGCCGGGCAAGATTAAGGTTGGTGAACTTTGCGTTGTATTTACTTACAAAAATGTTAATATATTTTAGCGTGTATCTTAAAAATGCTTAGGTGTCTTTGTGAAACTAGAATCCTAGCTTTCATATGGTATAACTATGAATCTTGTATATCCATGCGGAACGCAAGGAAGACTAATCTTAGATGACCGGTAGCGTGCCAGTTTGATGCGTTTTGTATGTCGCTCGGCGCATTAGCGGCTGTTTATAATGTATGCGCCGAGGCGCGGCGCCATTCTAACGTATGCGCGATCGACATTGTAATCTGTGCCATCCCCACTTTTATCAGTTAAATGTTAGAAAGTTGTGATTGGATATTTGTTATATATGCAATACTGTTTTCTAGTGATCAATATTTTTAGGACAAGTTACGAAATTTTGAAAACTGACATTTACGGCGATGTCTATTGATGTCACATATGTGACTGGCTGTGCGCTCTACTTCCTTTTCAATCAGTATAGGAATACGTTCTTAATCTGAACAATCCACATTTTTAACAGTTCAGTTTTAGTAAGTTGTGTTAATAAAATGTAATACGTGTATATTATTATTGTGTCTGTATCAGTATTTTATGATAGAAATTACGATCAGTTAATATTTCCACTTTAATTTACATCACCTGTATTCCTATATTATTGGAATTCACATTTTATAATTCAGTCTACAGTCATGTTGACTATCCATTTTGTTGATGTTAATAATATTTACTGTTTTGTTTGTGGTGTTTTTATGCGAGTCATAATATCTTGTTGTGATTTGTATTTCATGCCACAAATACTCAGGAATTCTGGTGGTGAAGATAAAGATAAGTTACGATATATCAAACAATCTTGCATACTCACATACAAGGACAGAATGTTCACACTGTCGCCTCCACGTGGCTTCTGTCGTGAATCACAACACCGAAGTGATATCGATGTTGTGTGCACTAAGAAAAGTGTGGTATTACAAAAATGTAATGTTTTTTATTTTATTTTCAGAATGGATTCCGAAGCACGCAAGGCCAAACTGCTAATCGTTGGGCACAGTTTTGTGCGTCGCATGTCAGAAGCGTGTACCAGCAATGCTGAGTACCGCTATTTCTGTCCCGACCTTCTCCTGTCTTGTATGTTTGACAAGGTTGTCTTTCTAGGAAAGGGGGGACTTACCTTGGGTGGTTTGTTCCGTGAATTTGGAGCTGTGTGTGCAGAGGCGCCAAATGTTGTTTTAATCGACATAGGAACGAATGATCTATGCAATGGCTGTGCACCTGAAGAATTGGCAGAAGGTATTGTCATTTGCTCACAAACTGACTTCAATACCTTCTGTATTACAAGTAGTGATATGCCATATTCTAACACGAATTCCTAAGTCCGGCAGCAACTATGTTGTTCCAAATGATTTTGACCAAGCCCGGCACATTGTTAGTACACGAATAGCCCAGCTGATCACTGATTCAAAAATAAATTTCTGGGCACATCGTGAATTGTTTCTTCCAAAGCATTTTGCAAGAGACGGAGTGCACATGATTACCATTGGCATGAAGAGATATGTCAGTAGCATGAGGAGAGCAGCTATTATAGCTTTCAAGCAATGCCAACAGGTTTAGCTGCTTTCTTCATGCTACAACATGTGCACTCTGTCACTATTTTGTCTAATACATTTTTTAATCATCAGAATTGTCACTTCAAAAAACAGTTTAACCAAAACAACCATTATGAATCAAAATTACTTTTCAAAACACAACTGCAAAACATTTGGCATATCACTACTTCACTTGCATCAGCTTTGTCTAGATCATTTGTTTCTGTGTTGATGATGAACACCTTTGGCTTTGATGTCACTGTATACATAACTTCAACTGCATGCAATAAACCATCCATGTTAAGTCTTAATCCTCCTTGGCAGACAACCTTTCATTCATATATATACAGCTCAAAATTTGCAATTGTTTTTCTTTACCTTTCAAAATTAAATTCTGATTCAATTAGAAATCATCATTGTTAAAATATTCTAAGAATATTTAGAAATTGCTATTGTATTTGTAAAGTAAATTTTCAAATTACTGACTTACCTACGCACGAAACTGTGCCTAACAGGAAACAGCTGTAGGCCTGCACCAATGTCAATAATGGCAAGTGCTCGCATGGGTCAACTCTTCAGGAATTGACAAAGCTCTTTGATCTCTGCAGAAGTGTCTGGCATCATAGTCGCTTCATATCCATTGCTCAACTCAAATTTACGTGGAATAACAATGTGCACACTTGAAGAACATTGCTACATGACTTTGAGAAATGTAGACGTCGCTACTAGGATGTTTCCGTTCTTCAACAACTGGCAGAGCTGTGATATCAGCAGAAATGGGTAGTGCGGCTAAAGTTATACTTACCTCACATCCGTTGCTCAACTGGAAGTTATGTGCAGTGAAAATATGCTCACATAATGAAAGCTGCTATTCAACTGAGAATTATAGACATTGCTCCTTGCATGGGTCGACTCATCAGCAACTGGCAGAGTTCTCTGATCATGGTAGAAGTGGCTGGTGTCGTAGCAAACCCAGTGCAAACTTTCGTGGACTTTCACACACAAATTACGAACTTCAGTGCATATTGCATGGACTTATGCATATTACTTATCGTGAATTATGAACTATAATTCAGTGCATATTGCACGGACTTACGCATGTTACCTATCATGAAGGTATGAACTTCAGTGCATGTTGCACGGACTTATGCACGTTACCTATCGTGAAATTATGGACATTTATATAATAACCTGGTGTTTGGGACATTAACCTGTGTAAAATATTATGAATGGTGCTGCACTGTTTACGTTATAATAAATTGCCTTGATGGTTTTTTCAATGATATCATGTTTTGTAAAAAATCTTCACACTCAGTTATAGGAGCCAAGTTAACTTTAATCTCCCACACCATTACTTGATTGACCTATAAAATGTGTTCTTTTTATTTCCATGGTGAACTCATTTTTAATTCAGTCAAAATTTAGGGGAGTGATACATGTCCAATATAAATCTGCTAGGCACTGTTCAGTAAAAGGTCCTCTAGTACACAAAATGGTCCGGTAAATATTATTCTACTAATCCCTGTTCATAGGTCAACTGTGAGCACTAGTTAAATAAGTAGGCCATGTTAAAAGAGGCATGTACAAGGTTACATAGCATGAAATTATATATTAACAACTTCCATCCCTCAAACATTGATTGCGCCACTTTCGAATTAATTTGTACTGCTAGTAGGTTGTATTAAAAATTGGTACTTACAAGGTCACAGTTCATTAAAGTTTATATGTATTATTGTCTTTGACATTTGTAATCCCTCAAACGTCCAGTGTGCACATTTATTAATTAATTACGCCATTAATTTCAGTACATACGTCAAATGTGAAATATAGGTCAAATAAATAGGTCATGTTCTAATAGCCATTTACAAGTTTACATAGCATTAAAGTAATTATATTAGCAATTTTGCACCCAAATGATAATTGCCGATTTCTTAATTAATTTTCACCTAAATTATGTCATTTATATGGAATTAATCCCAGTATGTAGGTCAAATCTAGGTCAAAATGGAATGTAGGTCAGGTGTGAAGGTCAAGGCAAGGTCACCAAAATTGACATTTCCTAAAGGATTGTATCATGATTCATCCAGTGGATGCATTTATGAATTAATTATGCCATAAATTCAGGTATATAGGTCAAATGTGAAATATAGGTCAAATAAATAGGTCAAGTTCTAATAGCCGTTTAAAGGTTGCATAGTATTACATTCATTACATTGGCAATATTCATACTTCAAACGTTAACAGTGCTCATTACCTAATTAATTTTCAGCTAAATGATGCCATTAATAAGAATTAATCCCATGCCGTGGACCAAATCTAGGTCAAAAGTGGAAAGTAGGTCAACTGTGAAGGTCAAGTCAAGGTCACCAAAAATTGACATTTCCTTAAGTGTTGCACCATTTTTGATTTCACATACGTAAGTTAAAAGGTTCCAATGTTATTACTATTTTTCAATCAAATAAATGCAGTCCTCATGCAGACTGTGCACAAGAAATGGACTGAAAACCAATAGACAAAAAATGCCACCATTTTAAGATTTAAAAGTTGAATAGCACCGCAAATACTGAAGATATCAAAAAAATTCAAAAAGGGTAGTAAACTACATATCATTATCCATCATGTAGCACCATTTAAATGATGATATAACATATTCTATTTTGTTGTTGACATACCTACCTTTATGACATTTATCGCTTAAGCGGTTCGTTTTGCACGTCGTTCCACTCTGTGTTACATTTTTATACAAATTATCTCCAAAGCATGTTGTTATTTCAGAAAGTTATATGTAATCTGATGTATAACCTGTTACAACATCTGTTCAGGCCTCACTGTATAGACGCGCTAGCATATTCAGGCAGAACAGAAACGATAGTTCTAGTAAACCAACTTTATTAAACGTGGCTGCTGCGACAAGGGAGCGGCCTGTTATTCTACTTTCTGGGGAGACGTCATTAAGTGATATTGTTACATAACCTCTAGGCTTAATCTGTTTAATTAATAATGCAATATATGAGAAGTTGCTGCCTTGCTGGAAACAACACAACCCGATCTTGTCTCGGTAGAAACACAACTAATAAAATATTTTATTGATATATTTTGGATACTGCAAACAATTCTTGCGTTACAACGGCGAATTTCTTTTAGAATATAATGAAGAAATGTGCAATGTCGCGACTAAAAATTCTACAAGCAATGGTTGTCCGGGCAAGACCTATTACGCGGCCTACCAACCTTAACCTACCAGAAATCGTAACGGCAAATGAAAACAATAACGGCGTATACGGCACACTCAATTATTTTCGCCGGCGAACGGTGAACGATATTCTAACTCGATGGAAACCTCTGGATCCTGCGTACAAGACCGATCATACAGACTACGTGGCTGCTGACAATATTCCACCCTGGATGTCTGAGAGTGAAACTGGTCTAGATGACACTGAACTTGTCACCTGTTCCAATAAAGACATTGACAGTTGTGAAGACTCCACCGATGTCACCAGTGACAATGACGATACAACACCCCGTAACCAAAAGACCCCGGTTCGTCACAAGAAGGCGGCCACAGTGTTGACATATTCACACGATGCACTTCTGTCATCATTGTACGACGGGTTAGTGTTTGTATATTGTATAACGCATGGTCACTCCGTAAAATAAGATTAATTAACTAGACTAGTGAGTAGTTGCATATATAAAAGAATGCAGGTTTGTGTTAGCCCTGTCCCATTTGGTTGCCTTGGCTTTGAGGTAGTACATACGACACATGTTCCATAGGCGGATCCAGGGAGACCCGGGGGGCACATGCCTCCCTAGACCTTTGTAATTTTGCGTGCCCGTAGACCTTTCTGAATGGGCCCACGTGACCATGCCTGCCTAGACCGTTTGAAATGTGCCTCCGTTCAGGTTACAATAAGGCGAAATTACGCCGACGTGACGGCAAAAATTATCAACAGCACTCCCCCCCCCCGCACCCATCTATGCTGTCACGGTCGAGTCAACCGAGAAGCTGACGTTATGGCGGCGCGGCAGGGAAACATTTTCTACACCATATGGTACGGCAGCCAGTGTAGGTTTTTGTGCCCCCAGCCCCCCCACTCGCTTTCTGGATCCACCCCTGTGTTCACGTCGAAAGCCAGTAGGACAGGAGTTTCAGGATAAAATAACACCGGAATCCAAAAGTCGATAACAATAAGCTGATTTTTGCACTACAGATCCCTGGAAGTGTCTGAAGTAACATACTAAAAGTCCCCAGGAATCCGTCTTGAGCTAACCTTAGTATTCAAGATGGCGTCCGAAACTGCGGCAACTCGATAAACCTACTGTATTCTTCTAAATCTTTAGGAATATTAGACACAACTGTACATATCTAGGGTGGGGTTATAAATTGTATATATCTAGGGTGGGGTTATCAATTGTATATATCTAGAGTGGGGTTATCAATTGTATATATCTAGGGTGGGGTTATCAATTGTACATATCTAGGGTGGGGTTATCAATTGTACATATTTAGGGTGGGGTTATCAATTGTATATATCTAGGGTGGGCTTATCAATTGTATATATCTAGAGTGGGGTTATCAATTGTATATATCTAGGGTGGGGTTATCAATTGTACATATCTAGGGTGGGGTTATCAATTGTATATATCTAGGGTGGGGTTATCAATTGTATATATCTAGAGTGGGGTTATCAATTGTATATATCTAGGGTGGGGTTATCAATTGTACATATCTAGGGTGGGGTTATCAATTGTACATATTTAGGGTGGGGTTATCAATTGTATATATATATCTAGGGTGGGGTTATCAATTGTACATATCTAGGGTGGGGTTATCAATTGTATATATCTAGGGTGGGGTTATCAATTGTATATATCTAGGGTGGGGTTATCAATTGTATGTATCTAGGGTGGGGTTATCAATTGTACATATCTAGGGTGGGGTTATCAATTGTATATATCTAGGGTGGGGTTATCAATTGTATATATCTAGGGTGGGGTTATCATTCATTCTCTATCCAATGTCATTTCACCCTCTCTAACATTCGCACCCGCCATTTTAAAGATGGCGGTCATCAATACAAATGTCACCATATCTTAGTAAATACATCATGTACAGCAGTAATGTGTACATGTGTGTTTATAGAGTTATGGAGAACGATTTCAAAAAAGTTAAATTTAACCTTAGTTGACATTGATATGCTCTCCATTTTTAAAGATGGCGCAGGTCAAAGCCTATTATTGCTGTATCATAAGAACGACATAACCTAGAGTCACATAATTAACACCAAAATATAGTTTTTATTTACGGCGATTTCAAGTACATTACTTGTGATCTTCGCCGACATTCATATATCCGCTGTTTTAAAAGACGGCGCCCGCCACTGCATATTACTTCCGTTTATTAAAAATGATGTAACCCAGAGCCATATAGTTGATGTCAAAATTGAGTTTTTTCAGGTGTGACGATTTCAAATATATTACTTTTGACTTTCACCAACATTTACATATCTGTCATTTTAAGAGATGACTCCCGTGCGCAGCACCACACTGATGGTATTTCCACAGAAACTCCCTCGTTTTGGAGTACAAAGCACCATCTGGTGGAGATCTACATCTCCTTTAATATAACTGTTTCTGTTGTATTGGTTTTCTGGAGGAGGCGAGGTCTCTGGCCCATGAGCATCCCCGTATCTTTGACACACTGCCACATTAGAAGCATGCGTGGTATCCACACCATGCAACAATTCTTCTTGAGAATCGGTGTTGTTAAATTCAAAATGGAAAAAAGGAATTAGGATATATACGAGGCGGTATTATTGTACCTTCTCGTGGCCAACTGTGTTGGTCTTGAGCAGTTTTGAGCAACTTGTGTACGCTCTTTGTTCTTTTTTCTTCTTCTGCACTTCTTTGTTGGTATAAATGAGTTGAACAATTTGTTAATGGCTACTACGAAAGCGACTGTAATGTCTTAATAGGAGACACTGACCCGTGTAATAGAAATTGCATGACGCATATATGAATATATAGGCAGACTTATATGTCATAGTAACTGATTTTATAGACTGTATGTCGGGGTCTTGTTCTTGTTCTTATTAGCGCGTCTGACTTCTTCATGAGAAATACTATGTCGTGCAAAGTACGTTTACTAACTGCTCGCATCGTGATGCGATAACACATCACGCAGCTCAAATCTTAGGACTAGAAGGCTAGCTTGGACTGGGCGGAATGACACACATTTGGTTTACCAGCGTACAAGAAGCTTATCCAGCTTTGATCGTCTAGTTCTGATTTTGTTATTTTTGTTTTTAGAGTTAATGCCGACATAAGAACTAAGACTGTCTTCGTATCTTTGAACAATAATGTAGGAAGGACGCGTGTCGTTGCGGGCAATTGTATGTCAAAAACCGGTTTAAAGTTAAGTAGCTTAAGATTTTCTGTGTGAACACAGATATCTCTAGACCGGTCTATTACATAAAATTGATCGCATCATTCCTACGATTGTACAAGCAAGGTAATACGTTCAGTTTATCTAGTTCATATGGTTTATCTCTCCGCTCTGTGTGAACACGCTGTATATGTTTACAAAACGTAAGACTACGCAGTGAAAGTGGCACTGAAGCTAACGATGTTAAAACAAACAGATATCCAAGAGGAACAAAAGCGAGAAAGGAATTAGAAGCGGATGCAGTTGACCCAGTGAGCGACGTCATTCATAATGTACAAGAACTTAATGGCAAAATCGTGAGTAAACGTTGTGATCAATATAAGGGATAGCTGACGTAGTTCTCAGTTACAGCTTCTGATGTCAATAATAAACATAACGCTTAAAGGTATAACGTCTGGTGCGTTTGTACCGCAAAACCATGTTATTTACGGTACAACATGTAACCATTCGAACACCACGACCGTCCACGTGTGTTCTAAGGTGGCCAAGGTGGTTCACAAATTGTTGTAGAAATATTGAAACTTAACTAACAATTTTTTCTCAGACATTGCCTAAGCTATTGAACAATGCGCTTGGACAAAAAGTATATGTTGCTTAGTGGAGTTTCATTCTTTTAAAGACGCCTACAAAATATGCCAGAATAAACCACAACAAAATTCATTTTATTTTGTGAAACATTGAGAAACAATCTGCAAGAAAACATTATGTGTTCGTAAGAACATATATTATTGGCTTTCCTACAGTTTTTTGTGTGAACAAATCTAACTTACCTTTGCTAAAAATTCTTTAAAATGTTACGACAATGTTGAAAGACAACCAAAACAAAAAGGGTGATTTTGCACAACCCCTTCAACGATCTAAAAAAAACCTGTAATTGTGCCTACGCTTGGCGACTTCATATAAAAAATTGCAGGTAGACTTGGGTTTCGTAAGTTTCAATAAAATAGAGTAAACTAAGCATTATATCATGTTTGTTAATAATAATAAACGAATGTTTATTTTGATACCACAAATTACGATTTTTCGTTATTATTGTAACAGGGTTTGGGTTGCTCCTGTCCTGCTGACCCGTTGTTATGCCCATAATGTGTGTGTGTGTGTGTGTGTGTGTGTGTGTGTGTGTGTGTGTGTGTGCGCGTGCGTGCGTGCGAGTGCGTGTGTGTATAATGAAAATAACCGTGGATTTAGACAATATATTTATATCACTGGTCAATGGTTGATATCGTCCCACATCATGTCATGTGATAAAAATCAGGATTTCCACAGGATATTTCCAACATTTTGTCGCCTAATGTTTAATGTGCACTGCCACATATATGACGCTAGTGATATCGGTTGTATTGCTGTACACATGTTAATATAAACACCTACTAATGTATATGAATCAAAAGTAAACAATTCAACTAACGCCGTAGCCGCTTAGCCAGCTTTACGAATCACTCTTTTTAAAATATAAATCGATGGTTATTTGTTTATGAATATCGGTTTTGCCGGTAAGTGCTTTATCGAACAGCTGTTGTCAATTTCAAATTTCCTGGTCAAGCGTTCACTGGACACTAATAACTTCCTATGCAAAAGTAAACATTTTATTCGCCTTGAAACATTAAATCTAAACATATGACGGTCAAAGCATGTGTTTTAGATATTGTTACATTGTGTTGTACTTGTTCACTCACTCGTTCACTCACTCGTTCACTCACTCGTTCACTCACTCACTCACTCACTCACTCACTCACTCACTCACTCACTCACTCATTCACTCACACCTCCATTCACCATCACTAAAACACGAAATGTGCACATGCACACCTATATACAAACGCACACGAACACACACGAACACACACGACACACACACACACACACACACACACACACACACACACACACACACACACACACACACACACACACACACACACACACACACACACACACACACACACACACACACACACACACGTTGATGTGCATTATGTCTGTATGTGCAGACAAATATCCTCGTGTACTATCGGAAGCAGAATGAGCTACTGGTGGCTGACAATTTGAAGAAACAACATCGTATAGAAGAACTGGAGGCTCAGCAACAATCTAGCAAGACTTTACAATAAGACTGTACTTTATTCAAGTAAGTTACCACCTGTTTATGTTACTGCTTTCAGAAACGTATACAGGTGTACATTCGTCCATCACCAACAGGCGAAACACGTTAATTATTAAGATGGTTCATTTTTGGAATGAATTTCTGTAATTACGTTACAAAGGATTGTAATTACATTTCGTTCACCCCTGTCGTAGAAGTTCACTCCTTTCTAGGGTAAGCGTCATTAGTACCGTATGATATCCCGGTCAATGACGTCATCATACACAAGAGACACAAAGAGAACAATACACGAGCAGCGAAAAGATCGATGTCCACTATCAACAAATCGACAAACCACGAAGAACCACATTATAGACTCGGAGGGAAAGTAGACAGGGAGACGAACAGGTGGAAAAGGCATGTAAAAGAAACAATGTGGATATGAAAAATAGAAACACCAATCAACCGAGTTGAGGGAATCTACGAATTGTTACATGTTTGTGATGACGTCATCCTTCCAGGGCGGTACACGTACTGAAGAGGTATATTGGAAAAGACGTGAAAGATTGTACGAATGGTAATTACAGTCGTTTGAATATGCCTAATAGAAATTAATTCAGTAACGTTAATTAACAGTTTCATTTTCCGTTGGATGAATAATTACATGGCACAAATTTAATGTTAATTAGACGGCACTTTAATGTCAGTAATGTCATCAACCTAGTAACGCCCATGGTAACATAATACATGCGCTATTATATTAATGGTGTGAGAAAGCATTACTCTAAATACAAAAGCGTTTAATAAAGGTTTTTGTGCGGAATTTTTACATTGGTCAGCATGAGTAGATATTGGTTTTTCAATGATATATTTCTTCTTCTTATAGTGTAGCGTAATATACGGTAGGGAGTCGGAGACCCAGTGTAGACGAACAGCTATTTTGTGTACTGTACATTATGTTAATGATGTTTCGAGTTGGTATTTAGACACAGACGTGGATACTACACCATGCCAACAATCGAAGAGGTCAATACCAGGCTGAAGAATGCTAGAGTGTTCAGCGTGATGGACGCAATGAGCGGCTTCTGGGAAATACCCTTGGATGAGAAATCTAGTATGTTGACGTGTTTCAACACACCATTCGGTCGGTACCGATGGATGATATTGCCTTTCGGCATTAACTCTGCACCCGAGGTCTGGCAACGAACGATGAACCAACTGGTTGAAGGTATGAAAGGCGTAGAAGTGATCCACGATGATTTCCTGATCGTAGGCTGTGGTGCAACTGGTGAGGAGGCCGAGTCGGATCACAACAAGAACCTACGAGCGTTCTTGGAGAGGGCTAGAGAGCGAAATCTCCGACTAAATGCCGAGAAAACCAAGCTCAGGATGACAGGAGTTCCATACATCGGACATCTGCTAACATGATGAACTCCGAGGAGATCCGAAGAAAGTGGAGGCAATCGAGAAGATGCCAAGACCAGAAGACACCAAGACAGTACAGAGGTTGCTTGGGTCTGTAAACTACCTTGCAAAGTTTGTGCCACATCTGTCTGACAAACTTGAACCCCTGAGGCGGCTGATGGACAAAGACACAGAGTGGAGTTGGCTGAGTACACATCAGGAGGCATTTGACCTCATGAAGGAGGAGCTCACATGTACCTAAGTACTCCAGTACTGCGGTGTCAGAAAGCCTGTATGCACCCAGTGCGACGCTTCAGAGAGACGTATCGGTGCAGGATTGCTACAGTATGGGCTTCCTGTGGTATATGCATCAAGAGCACCAACACAGAGAGCGACACAATCCGCTCAAATCGAGGAGTTACTAGCTATACTATTCACCTGCGAGAAGTTCGACCAATATGTGTACGGAAGAGGGAAGATGCAAATGCAGAGTGATCACAAGCCATTAGATGTGATCTTCTTCAGGAAACTTCTCGTCACTGCACCCAAGCGATTGCAAATCATGCTGCTGCGACTCCAACGCTGTAGTCTGGATGTGACATACACGCGTGGGTCAGAGATGTACATCGCGGACACACTCAATCGTGCACACATTCCGGATGAACCAAGTGTTCACGATGTTGAAATAAAGAAGATAGACATGACAGACGTCTCCCAAACGGCTGGAGGAGCAGTAAGCAGCCACTGCCAGTGGCTGTGCTCTCCAGAAGCTGATGCAGGTGACAATGAGAGGCTGGCCTGTACAGAAGTCTGACAGTGACCTGGATATTCGTGCATATTACAATGTACGACATGAACTGGCTGTGCCGAATGGACTGGTGTTCAAGAACTGCAGGATCGTAGTGCCGATCAGTTTACGCAAGAACATCATCGCCACAATACACCGTTCTTCGCACCAGGGTATACAGGGTTGCAACACACGCACATACATACACACACACACAGACCAGAACAGTGCAAAGAGCCCGTGATGTCTCGCGACGTTTCAGGCAGGCCTTGGACGAAAGTTGGTGCTGACTTGTTCGAACTGCAGGGACAGCACTACCTACTTTTGGTTGACTATTAGTCCGACTTCTTCGAGCTGATGATGAGATTACAGTTTGCACGTCATGGAATACCGGAAGTCGTGATGTCAGACAACAGGCCACAGTTTTCTTGTGCCGAGTTAAGAGAGTTCGCGCAGAGATGGTACTTCGAGCACATCACGAGCAGTCCGAGATACCTCCAGAGCAACGGGCAGGTAGAACGAGCACTAGGGCCGGTGAAGAACCTCGCAAAGAAAACGATGACAGATGGCTGCGACGTGTAAATGGCGTTGCTGTACTTTAGAAACACTGTGCATGAGGGTTACAAAGCGTCCTTCGCACAGCTCATGTTCGGTCGTCGATGCCGAACACTGCTCCAGGTGCTGATACCAGAGATTGCTGCTAACGTGTATCGCGACAGGAAAGCTAGCAAGGATGCTCAAATAGCACATTACAACAGTTCAGCACATAACCTGAAACCGATAGCACCGGATGATGCTATACGTATGAAGTTACCAGGTCAAGAGACATGGGCGCTTGGCGAATGCACGAAGAAGCTCTCAAACCGGTCGTACGTCGTTCTAGTTGAAGGTCGTATATACATACGCAAGCGACGAGTTCTACGTGTGGTAGACGAGTGCCCACCGTTTCCAGAGAGTGAGCCCCTGGAAGACTCCTCTTCCACGAGAAGCGAACGAGATATCGTATGTCGCACCAACTCGTGCAGGCAGGACCATGTCGATTGATTGCCGTGTGCTGTCGCAAGACACACCGCCGAGATAAAACCGTGTTGATGCAAACACATCATCGCCCGCCACACGTGGACTTGACGCCTGTGCGCAGAAGCACCCGTGCCCGAAAGGTGCTTGCATACTTGGCAGATTATTGGTAGAGACTTGACAAGATAGCTTGTCTTTAAGAACTAGAGTTATGATTGACTTCCACTTTGGTAAAAAGAAAGGGGTGTAGCGTAATATACAGTAGACGATCGGCTATTTTGTGTACTGTAGATTATGCTAATGATGTGTCGAGTTGGTCTGACTGCATTGTCGAGTGAATTGTGAACCGGTATTGTAGGACAAGCAGAACAACAATAAAGCGTTTCATACCGTTGTTTATTGTAAGAATATGAACAGTGAACCAAACAAAAGTAACATATAGCTTGCTATTTGCAGCCTTATGTATAGGTCGACGTCATGTCGCTCGTTGCCTAAACGACAGCACGAAAACAGTGGTAGCGGGTCTGCCGAACCTATTGGAGGACTGGCTTGCATGAGCCAAATTACTGCAGGTAAAAGGACGTGCCAAACGAGTAGACTCAACAAGACATGAAGCCATGTTTGGAGAGAACGCTCCGGTGTCTACTGCAGCTCGATCCACTTACGGCATACGTTGCGTGGGTGAACACAATTCTCGGTTCTATTCTTGGCGTTTTTAATATTCGTTGAACTTACGAATGACACTGCCTCATGACAATTACGAATTATATTATTCGTCCATGAAAATGTTGTAAGTTGTGACAATATATTTATACATATACACAAACATACGGGGTAGATTTCAATAGCATTCCAATGAAAATCATTGTACTATTGCGTTTTAGTACTTTACAGACATAATACTTTATCCGTAAACAACGAAACAATACAACCATGCAAAGACAATGATACTTATTATAGATGTATTAGGCACAGGCAGGAGATCTTTATGAAAACGAACATAATTTTATGGGGAGTGGGTTAACAAGCAGGCGTTACGAAGCGTGACAAGGAGGTAGGGGTTTAATCGATGTCCAGAAATAGCGTGACACACTTTATTGATGACACTTTAGATAGGTCTACATGTATGCATGCATGTAGACCTATCTAAAGTGTCATCAATAAAGTGTGTCACGCTATTTCTATATGCATGCATACATATATACACACACGTACATACATACAAATAACTACATATTATACACCTATGTACGAACAAGTCCCTGTATTTATAGGCCCATGTACTTACATATCATGTAAATAATGTATTCATGCAACCAGCTGCTAAGTAAACGACATTTCCTTTCCATGGGTAATGACGAGAAATCAACTGTTGCGCATTGTGCCTGTTTATGGGCCTCGGACTGACCCCGTGCCTATCTTCGCTGATAATGAACCGATGTTTACAATTTTATGGTCGTTTAGATGACACTGTGTCCATTTATGACAATTTCAAAGCGACCAGAAATGGTTATCACCGACTTCCGGTTACGATCGACGTCGAAGTCAAGGACGTTATCATGGTAGCGATAAACCTAGCCATATAGTACCTCTTTTTAGGGATAGGCAAAGCAGGAACTGTAATACTGGTCTTGCTGCTTACGTTGGCAAGTTGTTCCCCTTTCAGGGAATGGCGAGGATATGTGCTACCGGCATGACGTTAACAATGTTGCTGCTCTCCTCTTTGTCCCTGGAGTCTAGGGCTTTTAAATTTGGCTTTCCATCTTCCATCAAATTTTATCTCCACACAAAAACACGCTCTCCAATGCTGCTAAATATAACAAACCCGGGTATTCCCACAATGTTCCCATCTCAATCGCGTTCTTCTTTGTTTCATTCTACCATTCACTCTGAACGCACCTGATTTCTTCGTTAACCGCTCCCCTTGTCCTGCCCTCTCTAACAGACTTCTCACCAGCTTTTGACTCCCACAATTCCTCTCGTGCATTGAGACATTCAAGTCGGGTATGTGGAAAAGAATGGGCAAACATGACGTTTATGTATGTACAATAAGAAACTGTTATACGACACAATAGACACTTGTTGGATCAACGTCACTGTAATTACAATGGTTTCAAACACACGGTGACGTGATCACTGTGTGGACATCAGACTTGGTGAGCGGCGACAATAACATGGACACAGACGATCAACTCATTCCTGATGAGCCAATGGCTTCCTTACCACATACCACCTGGAGTTAGACACAATCACCTTATATAAGCACATCATAATCAAGAGACGAACACTAAACGTTTATTCGTAGCAGGCAATTACTTTCCAAAAATTCAAATAATAAACATCACGCAAAGTGAAACCATTCAATAAATAAAGTATTAGTTAACCTTCCACCGATAATTTTCATCTTGATTAACTTGATAGACAATATACGCATGACCCCTACGTGTATATTCATTATAGCAGTTAGTTAAGTTATTCTATTTCACCTGCATTCGCAACACGTGTTTTCCACATATTTGAGCATGGAAGGAATGTCTAATATCTGACATACACCACGGGCAAACGAACACCTTACAAGATAGTATTGACGAACAAGTCTGATCAAAGAATACAGACAATTATTCAGACACATACATGCATAGAACAGACCGATTTTACATTCAGCAAACCTCTTTAAAATTCATAGAGGAGAGCAAGGCTATTTATAACATGCATGATTTGGAACACTGTTATATCTGTGAAATTTCCCAACAGCTTATGTTCCTCCTACGTACTTGTGTTCATTTGATTGCTATTAACTGTACTACGATAATGTACCCATACAAACTGTAACAAAACATTTCTGCTTTTGGTCCCAGCCACCACTTCGTGGTATGCAGACACATCGGTAAAATAAATAACAATTGTGTAGAGCCACACACATGAACAGGCCCACGATTACTAATACTGCATCACATTTTCAGCTGCGCAAACTAATTGCTTCGTAGACCTTCCATTAGCAAACACAAGTTTCAAATTCGTCCAGCTTCTTGAAACCGAGCACACAACTTGTCATTTTCGCGCACGACAAACGACAGCGTTGACCGTATGTAGTATGAGCTGTCGATCTCCAGGTTGTTGATGACGTCAGTCAACATGTGCGCCTTCTCCGTCCCACTGCCAGGCGCGTTGTAATTGAGGTGGGTGAAGTGAACGTGAAAGTGGTAGTAGGACGGCAGGTAGTGCACGTAGATGCGAAGTTTGCTCTCCGGCACCTGGTATCGCTCCCATATGGCTGCCTGTGAACAACGGAAAGCACCAAGTGTCACTGCAGCATCCAGGCACCAGCACATCAAAACTGAGATATTGACACACATTGACAGGGAGGGCCGATTGTGAACTCACAATGTATATAATCAGTTTATCGTATAACAGACATGGGGTCAAATGCAAATGCATTTCAATGCGACAGATCCAGTATTTGCATTTGAAAATTTGGAGCCAAAACTATTTGATTTAAATACATTTAAAAGTTTTAAAAAAATCAAATACTTTTTAAATACTTATAACATTTAATTCTGTCAATGAAAACTGTTATCACAGCTGTATTTAATTAAATTGTTGCTTGGTATAGGTAGCTGGTACAATTCACTCATGTTACTTATGTGATCACCCAGGCATGACATTCACTGAGAGAAAACTGGCCTTCCTATAGCTCTTTTATTAGCTGACCAACTGCAGCCAGTTGCATGCTTTGATCATTAACTACTTGGGTCATTATCAGATGGATGATCAGTGTATCAGCTGGCCTGTGACAGGGTCAGGTTAGCAAGCACTTAATTAACAGTGGCTGGCTTAATCTAATTTTATTAGAAGACAGTGCATCTGTGGACACAGGAAATGGAAAACAGGATTAACCTGTCACAGGGGAAAAAATTAACAATGTGTGATCAATTATAGCATGGTACTATTGACTCAATGAACTCCCTTAATTCTGAATAAACAATGGCCAAGTATAGCTAATTTTTGTCATTATTTATTGTGCACAAGCACGAGGACGTCAAGAGAATGTAAAAAGTATTTGAAACGTATTTGAAAAGTATATGAAATACTTTTGAAAAGTATTTGCATTTAACATAAACAAAATGTATTTGCATTTGAAATGTAAAAAGTATTTGCATTTGATTTAAATACTTTTCAATGTATTTGCCCCCATGTCTGTCATATAATAATAATGTTATAATTGTATACATTAGTACTGGGTATAAACAATAACTATTCTAATAATAATCAAACTATATAGTGCCCGAATAGACCTAAAATATATTGCTCTAGGGCTCTTTACATAAAACTGCATCAATTAAATAAAACCACTAAGTAATGTACAACTGTTTGGTCAGACATGTTTATACATGTATTTTTCAAAGCTCATCACAAACCATGTTCACTGATGTTGATAATATTAATAATATTATGTAGAGTGTGAATAGTTTAAGTAATTATGCAGTTGATTAAAAAGAAGAGAATGTTGTTTTACTAAAATCATTGAATGAATAATCTGATCTTTAGTTATGAAATTTGCAAAAACGCGTATAACTTTATGCTTAGTAAAAACTACATAAGTTTGATTTCCAATTTGATTCTAAACCAAACTAATGAAAATCTAATTATAGGATCAGTTTTAATTAAGCACAATTTTTGCATGGCTAAGACCCAGTTATTATTATTTTGTTAGTTATGGACATATTGGTAAATAATGTAAGTAATGCAAATAATTGTGATGTTAAACAAAAGAGCGTGGATTATTACTTGAAAAGTGAAAGATCACTACAACACATTTTGTATGGATATCATGAGGTGGAAGGTCATGAGAACACATTTTGTACAGATATCAAGAGGTGAAATGATAATAACACATTTTGTATCATGCAGGCCCGTAGCCTGGGGGATTCACGTGAACGTGAACCGCCCTTTTTGCAAACCCCTTTTCTCCAAAATGTGAAAGTCCCCCTCAAATTGAATCTTTAAGATGTAAACCCCTAACTGTTTATGTTAAGATTATTCCATTTCTCAAAAGCGTGAACCACCTCCTAAAACCTGCTGGATGTTGTTCAAACATTACCCAGCATGCCACGGAAGCCTGATTGATACAGATGTTTAGGGGATAACCAATCCAAATTGTAGTCAGTCAGAGGTGACTGATGCAGACAAAACAGACAGAGTTATACTAAAGGATTTATGTGAGTGACTCAATTTGATATCAACATTTCACTGCATAATGTCAATGGTTCTCATAAGTATCGTGTTAAATGCTAGTGGGTGAAAGGGGTGACAATGATTTAACACTGATTAAAGAACAATTACGAGCACAGAAACAGTGTATTGGGCAATATAAAAATAATTCTATGCTTATCGTCAGAACTCTGTTAAAATGTAAATGATGGTTGCTGTTTTTAGTATGCTGATTGAGCTAACTACCGATTATCAAAGGACTATTCTCAGCAATCAACAAATTAAGATGTATAAGGAAAGTATTTCGTACAAGCGACAAACCTGTAGAAAAATTCATCTAGCTTGACACAACTCAATGTTATTTGAATAACAAACAAAGGTTAACGACCTATTTTAAAATGTGCTGCTGGTGAGAAACCATGAATTATGAGGCCTTAGTTGTGGTTGCCAAAATTCTGTTTTAGCTGGTTGCATAGTTACAGATCTCAGAAAGGAGGGCCTAATCTCGGCAAGCAAGTGTGAACAAGCTTTATCTCAATTATTCTGTTCATTTTGTTTGTTAGCTGCCAGATACAGATAACCTGTGGTCAGTGTGGCCTGGAGGTTACACTACTCGATTGTTTAACACCTATAATTTAATTCAAATTCCACAAGAGGAAATGTTTTCTAATCTTTTATTTACACCAAATTGTAACACTAAGTGTTTACTCTAACAAAACTTCGACACACCCACACTCCTCGGTGCCTCGTTTATGATATTATTACGTGTATATATATTCAAAACTGCACATATGGTGACGTGTTTCTAGTAAATAATTCAGTTGTGTTAATGATCTAATATAATTGCCTGTTGGCTTTTATAAATAAAATTGAAAATTGGGCATAAATTATGCTTAATCAGCAACAAAATGGGACAAATTTCCAGACCACATAAAGGAATCCCACTTACCCACCCCCCCTCACTAGTGGCCTGCTGGTGATGCTAATGTGGTGTTTGAATATAAGATGAAACCACACGGTCCACAAGCCTCACACCTCACTGTCCTTTCAGCTAAAAACCCGAACCTCTGCATTATGGGGGTGAACTCCCACATGAACATGTGGTGCCCTCTGCATTGTGAAAAATACAACCCCACGTGAGCATGTGGTGTCCCCTGGAGTCTGTATTGGGAGAATGTGAACCCCCGTTGTGAAAAGCTGGCTACGGGCCTGGTATGGATATTATTTTTAACAAACCATAATTATAATACAAATAGAGTGCAACCTTGCTATTAAGGTCACCTTCCGGAGTGGTCGAAAGTGACCTGAATTGCGAGTTGATCATATTAGTGGGACAAGTTTTCTATACATTGCTATTATGAAAATAGTTAGGGACTGTTGTAAGGTGACCTTAATTGCAAGGTGGCTGCATCAACGAGGTTACCATAAAACGAGTTTCGACTGTGTATATAGTAACAGAAACAGTGCGTGACGCTCGGGAACAGTCATTCAGTATTTCAAAATATGTACAGTTTTATATGTTATCAATTTATTTCTAATAACCATTTTACATCACACCAGAACAATCATTTGGATGGGGCACTATATAAGAAATGTATTATTATTATTTATTAAGTTAAGCAATGAAAATTTTTGTGATTAACAAAAGCGACAGTTACCTTTCCTTTGGCCAGTATATTCTTGAGCAGGAACAGGTGGACAGCTGTGAGGTCTCGGAGGGTGCGGATACCACGCTTGCGCACCACCGCCATCACATACAGATCCTCGGTCAACTTCTCGTTCCACTTCATGTCGGGCATCACCATAAACCCCTGCTCGGCATCCGGATCTTCATATATAATACGCTCAGACTCAGACTTCTTGTCGAGAATGTTGTAGACCCACTGTGTACAAATGATAACTTTTACTAGGTAAATTAATATAGTAATAAATAAGGATTAAGACATTATTTCCACATCTCAGCATATATCATTATATGACAGCCGGAATTAAAACATTTGGCACTTTGGGGTTTTCTAGCAAGAATGGTTGGGGAATATCTACAAATAAATGTCTGTGTACATGTAGGGATACTGATTTTCCATTTAAAAAAAGCAAATTCCGTTTCAAAATTATGTTTCAGAAAAGGGCAAATTCCGTTTCAAATGACATATTTTCCGATTCAGAAAAAAGCAAATTTTTTTTCAAACAATGTATTTTCTGTTTCAGAAAAACAAATTCTGTTTCAAACGACACATTTTCTGTGTCAAATGACACATTTTCCGTTTGGCATACTGGCTAATGAATCCCTTTTTTGTTCAGAAAAGAAATATTTTATTTCAAAGTTAACTTTAAAAATAATATGTTCTGTGAAATATCTAAAATATCACAATGTTATGATCTCTGCATCTAAGTAATACTTTTTTATTTTGTGGTTAACTTTTCTAACAACCGTATATAATCAATTTAGATAATAAAACAATTCCTGTCAGACAATAACATATAAATGACTGGTTGTTTCTAATGCAGCAGTGCTTAATATATAAGTTAATAAAAGTAAATTATACAAGCAATCATATTAACAATTATGAATGTTCAAATCACTGATGCTGTTTCACTAAAAAAAATTTTCAACCATTTTAGCTAGGGCTATATATTATGCTATCCAACGAAATTGGTTAGGGGACTATATCACTTTGAGCCAGCGTAACCTAGGCTGTTGTTATTCATTCGAGTTCTGTGTTTGAAACCGGAATATGTACACTTATGCGTGTTCTAACGATTTGACAACTATATGTAATGAGTAACATGTCTTCAATATGCTTAACGGACCGCTAGTTTATGTTAGCGCCTTCCGCCCGCGTCCCTGTTTATGTCAGTTGACACAAGACGCCATAACACTTCGTAACGATTTGCCTTGCGCATTTAAAAAATCTTGCATCATAAACCTACCAAAATAAATTAATACTGTTGCATAGTAATCATGTTTGTTTCTAAATTATAATATCGTCAATAAAGTCAGTCATTTACAGTGTTGGTGATTCTACTCTTTCAGCATTTACAGAATTTCTGTTCGAAAATGCAACTCCCGTTTCAAAATGTCGATTACACGAAATTCCCATTCCAAATGGTCAATTCCGTTTCAAAACCCAAATTCTGTCAGTTTTCCCCAATCGCGAAAAATCAGTATCCCTATGCATGTGACGTACAAATTAGTAATACCGCTACCATCCGTAATTGGAACTGATTGGTGTGTACTGTAGTGGTACCATGGTTTGGTGTGAACAGGGGGACCTGGGTCTGAACCACAGGCCAGTGGGCAGTGGCCAATCAAGTCATTTTGTAACTTACCAGGCTCCTGAAGGGAAGTCAGGGGTAGATCTTTTCACAGAAACTCTGAAAGACACAGTTACCTTGTTCCTGGTGCCTATGCCAGGTAAATAAATGATGTCACAGAATCAATGTGTAACCTGAGTCATTTTATATACATGTATGCTGATGACTCGACACTATATATGGAAGGCAAATGTGTTGCAGACATAAACCAGTCATTAAGGTGGTAAGGATGCCTTTACATGCTTGTTTTGATTTAAATCAAATTAATAAATGTTTTGAAGATAAAGTAACAATTTTTTTCTCAGACAATGCCTAACACATTAAACAATGCTCCAGATCAAAAAGAATTAGTGAATTATAAATGTGTTTAAAGACAATTAAAAAATATGTCAAAAATCACCCTAAAATGGCATTTTATTTCATTTTGAGAAACTCCCCAAAAGAAAAATTTGTATGCTTGTATGTACGTTTTTTTTTGTAAACAAATGCATATTAAGTATGATACAGCTTCATAAACATTTTGCTACAATGCTGAAAGACAGCAAAAATCCATACTGCATTTTTTGGCACGACTCCCTTCACTAAACATAAAACCATCCCGTGCAATTTTGGGTAAACACAAGTCGAGTTCATATGCCAAGTTATGACTTTGTAAGTATTGTAGTTTTTATAAAGTAATACTTCCTGGTTGTTGCTGATAATACAAGTGTCACCAGATACTTGTTTTTTGCTTAGAATTGTCAATTTTTCACTGGTATGTGGTTTATTTCAACACGATTTGACAGACAAATCTGAGATTTCCCCCCAAGGTTTTCCCACAAAGTTGTCTAATGATATTGTGTTATGAAGGGCCACGTGTTGAACTTGTTGTGGTAGACAAGTTTGACTGACCCCAACAGTCACGTGTCATTGCAACTGACCCGGAGGTCGGGCATTATCGGAAAATAAACAAAACAGCCAGTATTTGTTGATTTGACACTGTGATGCATTTTGGCATGAGAATAACCAGACTACATTATGATCTGCATTCATAGTGAACGAATTTATGTTTGAACTGGGGTGACGCACACGTGATCGTCACTATGGAAACAACGTCAGTTTCCAAGAATCTGAAAAGGGACTTTCCACAGACACACTAAAAATACTAGTTTTTAAAGGACGGATTGGTGACATATGGCGCTAGTGCCTTGGTTTTTTTAATAGTACACATGTTCATACTGACACCTACTAATGTTCTGTGAAGAAAAAAATAAAGAAATCAACTGACATGATACCAGCCCCAGCTACCTTAACAACTCACTCAAAACCACTGTACAAATGGATAAACTAAAATCGAAGGATTCTAAACGCTGATAAAACAGAGTGCATGCTACTTGGCACCAGGCAGAAAATACAATGTGCAAGTCCGAGCTTCTGCATACATGGTTAATAACTGTATCATGACACCTGTCCAGATCCACAAATTACTTGACTTATACGTTGACAGTAACCTAACCTGGAAAGCACATGTGACAAAGCTATGCTCCAAGCTGCACAGTCGGTTGTATTTGTTCAACCAAGTGAAATGCTATATGCAAGGAAACTGTATTTCTTGGTGATGGTGCAACAGTTGATTGACTACGGCATCATATGGGGCATTTGCGACACGTTTTGCTGTCGAACGTTCATAAGATGATGACGCAGTATGCACGTGTAATTCTGAATGTGAAAGACCAGCGACAAGTTTCAACAGTGACACTATTTCGTTCTCTAGGATGGTTGCCAATCGATGTTCGCATACATTACTTCACTGCCATAGTAATGTACATCATGCACGTGCAAGCCCCAGCCTACCTTACAGACCTATTCATATTAAACAGTAGTGTACATGATCATCACACCCATGGCTGCACAAACATTTGTGTTCACAACTACAACCTGGCCATAGGCCAGTGCACATTTGTTTATATGGGTAGGGACGCTATCCTGGAATCTATACAGAATGCTCATAGTGTAGAGACCTTTAATACAGTCTTTTTAAAATTTCTCAAGAAGGATATATATAAATGTTTGCACTTTTCAATTGATATGCCCGAATGACTGTTTACTTTTAAATGGTAAATTGTTTTAATTCATTCATTTTGATTTTATTTACTATTAATATTGACTTAAATCTTTTTTTAATAGTACACATGTTCATACTGACACCTACTAATGTTCTATGAAGAAAAAAATAAAGAAATCAACCGACATGATACCAGCCCCAGCTACCTTAACAACTCACTCAAAACCACTGTACAAATGGATAAACTAAAATCGAAGGATTCTAAACGCTGATAAAACAGAGTGCATGCTACTTGGCACCAGGCAGAAAATACAATGTGCAAGTCCGAGCTTCTGCATACATGGTAATAACTGTATCATGACACCTGTCCAGATCCACAAATTACTTGACTTATACGTTGACAGTAACCTAACCTGGAAAGCACATGTGACAAAGCTATGCTCCAAGCTGCACAGTCGGTTGTATTTGTTCAACCAAGTGAAATGCTATATGCAAGGAAACTGTATTTCTTGGTGATGGTGCAACAGTTGATTGACTACGGCATCATATGGGGCATTTGCGACACGTTTTGCTGTCGAACGTTCATAAGATGATGACGCAGTATGCACGTGTAATTCTGAATGTGAAAGACCAGCGACAAGTTTCAACAGTGACATTATTTCGTTCTCTAGGATGGTTGCCAATCGATGTTCGCATACATTACTTCACTGCCATAGTAATGTACATCATGCACGTGCAAGCCCCAGCCTACCTTACAGACCTATTCATATTAAACAGTAGTGTACATGATCATCACACCCATGGCTGCACAAACATTTGTGTTCACAACTACAACCTGGCCATAGGCCAGCGCACATTTGTTTATATGGGTAGGGACGCTATCCTGGAATCTATACAGAATGCTCATAGTGTAGAGACCTTTAAAACAGTCTTTTTAAAATTTCTCAAGAAGGATATATATAAATGTTTGCACTTTTCAATTGATATGCCCGAATGACTGTTTACTTTTAAATGGTAAATTGTTTTAATTCATTCATTTTGATTTTATTTACTATTAATATTGACTTAAATCTGTCTAGAATTGGTAAACTGACTCATGATGTTGTTTTATTTGTACTTTTTTGTAGTGACATATTAATCATTTATTATTTAATTTATTTATATTTATTTAATAATGTGTTATTATTTACATTTTATTGTTGTGAATTGTATATTCTATCAAATGCTGTGTAAATGTTGATGTAAGAATGTAGTGTGAGATGACCCATTGGAAATTATGATATAACACGTGGCGTGGTCACAATCATTAAATAAAGCTTTTACTTACTTACTAGGGTGGTGATCACTATTTCTAAGTAACCCATCGTGTGACTGCTCTCAGCTCCACACCAAAATTCTCTACTCATTCTGTAAGTAATACTAAAATTGAGCACCATCAGCCACCAGGACTGCAAAGTATTAGCTTTGACATGTTGTAACCCACACAATTGTTAGAAGTGAGCTGAATAATTTCTACTTAGTGTCCGGTCTTGATTCCATGAACACGACACCACACCCAAAATCAAGGTAATGCATGTCATTGGAAATCCATTTCGTTGTAAACCCATCCAACCAGCGATGGCTAGTTATTAAAGCTAAGCACCTATCTCTAGGCCTGTTCTGAACTTTTGTAATATCACTGGTCAAGACAGCAACAGAGACAAATCTACGTTTCATGAGGTCGATGGGCAGGGAGTATCTAGAGTATTACAAACCCTGGCTTGAGAGGATTAAATAATGACATGAGCTGTAATGGAAAGTGAAGAGGTGTGTACGTACGCCCAAGCTGAAATGCTCTGACTCAAGATAAGGCAGCGTGATCTCAGTGTAGTCATCGGGTGTCTCTGTGATGAGAAAGGCTTGCTTAGCACTGTACTTTGCTATATGCTTCTCCGTTGCTGGGTGAATCAATGTTGTCTTCAGGGCTACAAAAACAGCATTAACTGAAAATTATAATCAATTTACCAAAATATGGAAATTCCAAACTGAAGCATCTGATGGTAGCCCATCAATACTTATAACTGATTATATTAGAATACATTTTGCGTTTAATAAGCCTGCAGCTTTTTGCTATATTTTTTTACCTGCAACTAAACAACATACTCTGTCTCTGGTAGACATGCCATGTGGAGCCAGGCAGCTGATCACGGTATATGAAGCCAAACAATGTTCAATCGCAACATCCCGGAAATAACCGAATTACACTAAGTCGTGTTGAGTTTTGTTTACATTGAAGTGATCGAACTGACATCGGCCTAACTTTAATTAATAACCGAAATCAGTGGCGTCCTCTAGTATATGATTTAGCAATTAAAAAAAAAACCTACCGTTCAGTTCCCGCTTCGGAATCAGCTCGTATGTGCCATAAATGTCATTCTGCATTACATTTTTCAAGACCGATGTCTCTGTCAACATATTCTTGGCCAAATCTTCGCTGAACGGCGTTTTTTCTAAAATAACGACCGCTTCTTTGTCACTGTCTCCGAATCGACCCAGTAGAAATATGGATTTCCGCTGAGAATCCTCATTCAGCACTTTCATCATTTGAAATCCACCGAAAGACTTTATGACACCGGATTGTTCATCTGTCGTACCGTTCATGTCCCCGGCATCACCAAGCTTTGGCTTTTTTGAAGCATGACCGTTCGTTGGTTCTGTGATAGATTCGTTTTCAGTTTCCTCATGTGGACGTTTCGCATGTTCACCGGTTTGGTCGGCCATGCTTGCAGCTTGATATGATAAATGCCCCGCGAGGTGGCGACACTATTTTCACACCATAGCCACTAAGTGGCGCAATATCCGCGATTGTTGCATGTATCACCTAGTCCATTCCCACAGCTAAATCCTATATGTAGAGATGTACAGTTTTCAATGCCACAGAAACAAATTATAACCATTGAAACAGATCGAGGTCCTTCAATATTTTCGATTTATTGAACGGGTGGGATAACACGTTCACCTTTCGGCATTATCAGTTAATTAGCCTCATTAAGCTATTCGTTTATTTATTTCATATTACCAAAGGTATGGTATTGTTGGTACACATAAACGTAGCGGCAATTTACTGCACATCATAGTCATAACTGTTTAAACTATTATCTGCTTACGAATCGTGATTGGGATTGTAAATTACGCAATACTTTTTTGAGAATGAACAAGTACGTTGAGTTAATGTCTTTATTATTACAAACTCATATGCACACCAAGACATGTGCAATTCATTTACACACTCTAAAACTCATATTTATTACTGATATCATTCTTCCCACCCTGTGCATTTTTACCCTACAACTACTTGGCCTTTTTGCCCCATTCTGTTAATATTCAAAACATCACCATTTGCACATTATGGTATTTTATTACACGCATACGTTTTGTCTCAGTTTTCTTTGGCTACTTCCCACTAAGTTAAGCCAATTTTGTGTTGACCATTTTTTTTTAATTTGTAAAGCCTACATTTTGGTTAACAAATGTTATCACTTGGATATCTCCAAATTATTATTTTCGAGCCGTATGGCTAGATAGGTTGTGGGCGTTATTCCCCAAACCGGGCGTAATCCCCCCGAGCAACTCTATGCGGTTAATTTTAGGGATGGTCAAGTTAAACGGGGGTGAATTTTGTTTTTTATTATGGTGATTGTTGCTGAAAAATGTTCTGTGTGCGAACAGCTGGGGGAATTGGTAGGAGTGTTTTTGTTCTTCCTCCTTGTTCCGTGCTTTACAGGGGTAAGGGTCAGGTATACAACGTTTCCAAACCACTCGTTATGTTCTTTCTTTCCATCAATTGTGTTCTGTCAGCAGCCTCCTCTTTCCATGCTTAACCCTTCCTCTATCTTCTCATGTCCTCGCGCAGTCCTCTCATCGCAGCTATGACCTTCCCGGCGCTTTTCTGCGTCCATGACGTTTTCCGTCTCTGCACTCTTTGCTAGTTTTCCTACATCCATCCTTACCAAGTGGCCTGCCTTTCTCACCCGGCTTCTCACCAATCCTCGGATCAGGTTGCATTGCATCCCGACCTCTTTCTCATGTCGTTCATCCTTTTCTCTGTCTTCCCTTTTTATTCTTCTTATTCTTCGAACCATTCTAGACCATTGCATTTAAATACGGAGCTTAGGGGCTGGGTAATGTCCACGGTTTCTTGATGGGAGTGTGTGTGTGCGTGTGCGTGCGTGCGTGCGTGTGCGTGTGTGTGTGTGTGTTTGCACTCTTTGTTTGTTGCCAATACAACATTCATGGAACGAGTAGTGATTCCTGCTCCAAGGAAACACGAATTGTAGTGGCCAATTAATTTGACGCTCACTCTAACTGAACTGACACGAGTAAATCCCTAACAGACATGGTCAATATTTTGTTACGATAGGGGTCTACCAGTCTACATAATATATAACTTTATTTTTTTACTCAATATGCACAAACACGTTCTTAAAAACAGTTAAAAATGGTAGTTTATAATATATATATATATATGTGTGTGTGTGTGTGTGCGTACGTACGTACTTACATACACACATACACGCCACACCACACACTCACACGCACACACACACACACACACATACACACACACACACACACACACACACACACACACACACACACACACACACACACATATACATGTATAATATAAATGTGATGTGGTATTAATTAAATGAAGAACGTAATGCTGTGGATTTATATCTCAACCCTGCCCTGTATACTTTTCTATGAAACATTGTATTTTTTGTTGTGTACGTGTTTGTGGATTTTTGAGTCCGAATAAAGATGATAATAAAGTCGTGCTTTAAAGCATATTTTATTGATTGCAGTTTCAAAATATATCATAACAATGTCGGATCGTGGAACTGTTTACAGGTAAGGCGTTAGAAATGTGTGTCAAACCATTTTATGATTACGATTTTGAAACCATGATATTATTTCTGATGTAATGGAAGGCTTCAAAATGCATGTTCTGTGTTATCATTGCAAGAATAATGTTTGTATAAGTTGTTTAGTAAAGTAGTTAGAAAAGGGCATTCTTAATCGAGTTTCGAAGCATTTGGGATAATTCTCCTTGTGTGCGCAGCTGCTTATATGTATATGCCTTCTTGGTAATATGTGCATACGTCTTTAGTTTTGTGTAGAGTGCTTGTGCAACCCTAATGACACTGCGCTATATAAGAACATACATTGAACGTTTTAATGTTCGCAATGCGATCCACGCCATTGGTGACAGCATTCGCACGATCGCTTACAAATGGAGCACTTAACGTCATTGACAATAGTGTCCAACTCATCATTCCTTTATGCGCCTCACCTGTGAAGGACACTGCTCTTTGTGGGAATGAAATGAACGCGGTATTTTCAGCAGGTCTCCATGGCTACGACTAGGTCCGACATACAAGTCATTCTCTTCCGCACACGTGCCAACTTTTACAGCTTCCCTGTAACTTACACCGACTATTCTTTCTCTTAGGACATTCTTCTTGTTTATGTACGTTTTGAGCGAGTATTTTTTGTACTGTGGGATACGACCAGAGTTTTTCAAATGGCGCGCGAATAATATATAACTAATTATTAGAAATACGTCCGAAGAGCGAATCAAGCAGGTAGTTTACCAGTGTGCAATCAACTGCGCCGAAGTCTCACGAGATGAGATCTAATCCATATTTCCCAGTTTGCATGGCGAGTTGGTTTTATGCATGCGCGGCAAACCAGCGGAAGCAGTTAACCAAACGTGTCCGTTTGTGGGTGTGACGGATTCTAGTTTTCACCCTTACACTTGTACACCACTCGGGATTGGCACGTATGCTTCTACTTACTGTAAAGTAATGAATACGTTAGTTTACCATGATGACTTATTTTATGCATATGTCATTCAAACAATAACCAATATATACTACGATATTTTGACAACATAATGTACATTGACGCCTGACCCAACATACCCGAATATGCAATAGAAATGGATGTTTTAGTGTTATAAGTTTGCAACAAATGTGTTATCGCAACATACACTGCGTCAACATACGATGATTAATGCAACATTTAAAATAGGTTGCATTAGTGCATCACCACGGGAATTTCTCACATAGTCTACACATATTTTGTATATGAAAACAACTGATACATTGGCAAACTTGTGAAGGTCGGCTAGATTCCAGAAGGTAATTACGTGTTGACAATAGTGCATGTTACAATTTAATTATGATTATGGTAATTATAATAATTTCAATGCTACAATAATCAATTATGTCATTTGCAGACGTACCCTTACTATTTTAAAAATTAAATGATGTAAACATGTCAACATAATATCAATTATAATACATGGATAGACATTTAGTTGCAGGGCGGTGGTAATAGCAATGGAAAAGCCCCGCTGTTTTCTTCTTACCGAAATTAAAGGATATGTACATGTTTCATTGGTAAACTGGATGAGTTCCACCCGAGGAATTGCAACAATTGACTTATTGTTACACATAGCGTCTCGGTTAGTTATAAATACATAACAGTGTAACTAGCGTGATCATTCACCTCTTACTATCTGTGAAAATATACTCAAATACAAATGTGCCGGTTAACTAAATCATGATACTTTTACAGCACGGGTACCCCTTTACTTTAGTTAAAGACAGACCGATACATCTTTATCTCTCAAATTAAACGATTTCGCCGTATGATTTATCTGTATGTCACATTCCTATTTTACATAATTTCTATAGTAATAAAAATGAACACATGACGGTTAACATGATTGGTTTAGAGTACACTGATATCGAAACATGTGGGAATTCGGCTATTTTAATAATACAAAGTTCCCAAATAGCCGCGAACCAATTAATAAATGAAAATCGTTGTACGTTCACCCTAGTGGTACCTTATTTCGAAACTACTGCGTTGTAGTGTACCGTGTAACATGTGACATTAGGTCAGTCAGCACAATGTTCCTATAATAATAATCTATATACAAGAAAACAAACAAAAACAAACTGGCAAGAACACTGTTAATGGTCCTGATGATGGACATGTTCCATCGTCCACGCCAACGGGTCGAACATGGATAAACGAGGCTATTACGATAGCCAAACAACCAGAATAGTAAGTGGAAGTGTTTAAATATCCCGTCTTAAATTACATTGTAAAATATTTGTTACGTACCGTTATCGGGTAGAACAGTGTGCTTTTGAAACTGTTTTACAGGTAGCTGACTTGTAGTTTCCTTAATTCATTACATTGGTTTGCTTATAATTTATAATCCCTTATAAACCCGTCACGATTAATTGGTCCACGTGATGGCCTATTCGTATTTAGTGAAGTTCCAACACACGGTGGGGACGGAAATGGATAACAGATATCATAGGTTTGCATACGATTTCAGACACACAACGATGGACAAAACGTCATTGTTCGGTGAATATCCGTTCTGTGCGATGCGTCCATCTTTACTGATCGGCCATCGTAGTAGCATAACGTATCATTTTCTCGTGTGATGCCTTCAGAATTGAATTCAGAAACTAACATCGAATCAGCAGTCGTCACTCTCCTCTTCTTCAGTGGCTGGCGGGCGAGTCTCTCCCACGGCATGCAGTGCAGTTTCGGCAACCGGGAGTGACCTCAGGCCGAGCTGGTCGCGGGGGAGCGCTGGCGAATCTGTAGCGGACGAAGAGGAGATTAATTAGACAAACAAAGAGTGAATTCGATTCCGACAATCGGATCGAACTGATTGGTCGCAGCGGGGAATACGCAGAGCTTCCCAGCCAACTCATTGGGCGCCGACTAAATACCAAGGCGCGTTCTTCATTAGCAATCACTGGTCAAATCAACCCTTGCACAGCGCATGTGGCACATGCCATATTGCCATGCAGTATGATCAAACTGAGGTTGACATAAACAGAGGTCATTACGATAATAGATGGAAGAGAGATACATGGTTCTGATGAAACAGATTAGTATTATCGGGTACACTGTGCATAGACTCCTCGTCTAAATAAATAATAAGTAATTCTAATAGCTATAATGAGAATTACTTACGCCATATGACTGTTGGATCCAAATTCTGTACACGACCATGTGACTGAAAGAGAACAAGCACACATTTAGGGGAATTAACAGGATGAAAACGTGACTATATAATAATAATATATAATAATAATAATACTTAAAGCAAGTGAATAAACATGGAATGCACTCCAAATAAGTATAAGTTACACACACATGCGCGCGCGTACACACACACACACACACACACTTTGCGATCCTTCTATATATGTCTAGTCAGAAGTTAGTTGGAGTATTTCAGTGTTATCTGGAATCCCCGGCAACGTAAGTTTATTGACAAAATCGAGTTAAAAAAAATCAGTAAATATGTATATTATAAATCCAAAATACAGTACTTTCCTGGCAGTTCTCCTGCACTTTGCCATCATTTTAGACTTTCTTCCCTTTACCATCGTAGGCAAGGTGCAGATCTCATCTCTTTACACAAGTGCGTGTGCTCCCAACTAGACTCGTCTTATCAGGTAGGGGCTATTCAATTTCACTGTCCTTCACGATCTCTACGAAACTATACTCCTTTTAGAGTCTCCAACAGCAGAATCAACATTAGAAAGCACTCTGTTTTGAATAGATGTATGACTACTTTCAAAACATTGTATTTAAGTAGACCTTGTGATATATTTTCAGGAGCTGAAACCTTTAGATCTTCAATTCAAAAACAAAGAAAGGATGCTTGCCTGGTATATTTGATGTTGATAGTGTGTTTTGTGTCCGTATTGTTCTTATTGTTTTACTTGTTCTATTATTGTTTTATTATTTATATGTATTGTTTCGGTTATCAGTCCTGTTACTTGATCCACTGGACCTGTTGGAATCTGAATAAATACAATACAATACAATACAAAAAACCACGCACACACACAGACGCACACACACACACAGACACGCACACACACGCACGCACGCACACGCACGCACGCACACACACACACAATCAGGATGATCTTGGTCCAGAAATATTCAGTGGGCTGGCGACGGTCGACCTGGTTATTACTGAGTCAATAACGACAGACCTCTGACACATGTCAGACAACTAGCGCAGAAACACCCAAGTCCGATCCGCGTTCATTCGGGACTTGAGAGAGAAACTCTGTATTATCACGACTGAGCAGCAAAAAGGTCAACACAAGATCGTTTGATACTTTGTGCAATATGGCACATGTCCCGTGCACCCCACACTTTTATCTCGCCGGCTATAATAGACCACAAAGATGGGTGTGTGCATTATATGTGCGGACAAAAAATACAGATAATTGCAATTGCCTTCGTCGTGTGAAGTTTGCGACCTTTGTGTGTATTTACACTTGGAATTAGTAGGCCTCAGGTGGCCTTACGAAACTTGCAATTTATTTCAATTAATGGGCAAATATGACTTAAGCTGCATAGGCTCTCCCTGACCCCAATAAATGTACCGTATTAATTAATATTACCTGTTTTAACAATTGATATACATTTGTTCAATAGTTAAAAGTACCACTCGCGTTGTGTTTGATTAATTGAAGATGAGTTATAAGCGTTCTATTTCAGTTTCACAGAGGTAACCTACGAACATAATTACGCATAAAATAAGATAGGAGTCACACCAATGTAGCCCGTGGTCTATAGCGTACGTGATGCCACGCAACGAAACATTTTCCCATGAAATTGGCCATCGTTGTCCTAATAGGCCTACAATTTTTAGATAATCAGTTATAATAGTTTAAAGAATAAACAAGCACTTTTATATGAAAACGACGAATAAATCATCTTTGCGATTCATGTGGTAGTTTTGTATACTTGATACACGTGTAAATCGAATTATCAAGCGGTCAGTTTATTTCGGATTAATAAACCACAGGATATTAGGACAGACGAGTGAAAGTACGTTTATAATTATCATCATATGACAGGTCCATAGGGGGTTCACATTTTATCAATTCAGACTCCAGAGGGCGCCACAAGTTCATGTGGGGTTATATTTTTTCACAATGCAGAGGGCCCCACATGGTCACGTGGGGGCTCATAATGCAGAAGGTTAACTGGAAGAACAATAAGTGGGTGTGAGATTGGTGGACCATGTGGTTTCGTTTTATATTCTTTCATTTTATATACAAACACCACATTAGCATTCCAAGCAGGCCCATAACGAGGTCGTTTTGGCGGTGCGTTTTCAAACAATTTACACCCAATTGTATTCATAAAAGCCAACACGCAGTGATAGTATGTTGTTAATATAACTGAATTATTTACTCGAAACCCATCGCCGTGTGTTCAATTGTTTTGAATATGTCCATATTAGTATAATAAACGAGGCATCGAGGAGTGTGGGTGTGTCCAAGTTATTTTTCAGAATAAACACTTACAGTGTGACATTTACAATCTGGTTTTCACTCAATTAATACATTATATTTATCTGATCTGATGTGCAAAAGTTCCATAATTTATCATACACATAATTAAGTTAGTAAATTAACAAACCGTTATAAAACATGCCCGGTAAATAGAAGATTAGAACAATTATTGTCCTCTTGTGGAATTTGAATTAAATTCTAGGTGTCAAACAGTCAAGTGCCATATCCTGTACACCACACTGACTCCAGGAAACACAAACTGTATTTTATAACTATACGGAACATAAAATGGACATAATAATTGATAATAAAATCCCTTCACACATTCTTGCCTCCTCAGCAGCGATAAGGCTCCCCTTTCTGAGATCTACAAACATGCAACTAGTAACCACATTATTTCGGCAATCATACAGCCACACAATTACACGATTTCTCACCAGCACGCGTATTTTAAAATACGTGAAGCTAAACTTTATTTTGTATTGGTTAAATACAATTATTCATCGAAATTCGCGTTCCAGCTCAATAGTTGAAAATTATGATTTGTGTTAAGCCAGATGAGTTTGTCTACCGGGTTTGCAGCTTGTAAGAAATACACTAGCTACACATCTTAAGTTGTTGATTGTTGAGAATAACTTCTTTGACAGCCGGTAGTTACCTTACTCAGCATACTAAAACCTCAGCCAGGCTCCCATACATTCACTGGTGATCACTTAATCAATAACGGTTCTCCCTTTATCATCTGCACAAATCAGGCTTTCTTGGCATTCCTTGTAATGCTTAAACACTATCCAGCAGCTTTTAGGAGGGGGGGTTAACGCTTTTGAGAAACATGAAATACAATTAGTGGTTCACATTTTAAAGATGCAATTTTGAGGGGGTTCACATTTTGGAGAAAGGGGTTCACGAAAAGGGGGTTCACGCAGTATAATTCTGAAAAGAGTCGAGCGAAAGCATCGAACTGAGGAGCACCTCAATCCAGATGTCACCAGACGTTTCTGTACGGTCACGAGAAACAAGGTAGACAATACCAAATACTATATCTATGACTGGGCCTACTATTTCTAAGCAATCTGATTGCAACCTACGGAAGTATATTCCCTAAGTATATGTATGTTATTATTTTATATTATTAAACACAACATTGTGATTGTGATCAGCATGGGTACAGGTTTCTACTATGATCATTGTGATTGTGATCAGCATGGGCACAGGTTTCTACTATGATCATTGTGATTGTGATCAGCATGGGTACAGGTTTCTACTATGATCATTGTGATTGTGATCAGCATGGGCACAGGTTTCTACTATGATCATTGTGATTGTGATCAGCATGGGTACAGGTTTCTACTATGATCATTGTGATTGTGATCAGCAACAGGTTTCTACTATGATCATTGTGATTGTGATCAGCATGGGCACAGGTTTCTACTATGATCATTGTGATTGTGATCAGCATGGGCACAGGTTTCTACTATGATCATTGTGATTGTGATCAGCATGGGCACAGGTTTCTACTATGATCATTGTGATTGTGATCAGCATGGGCACAGGTTTTTACTATGATCATATTATATAGGCATACCTCAACAATACCGCCATAATCTATTTGGGTACACGGCATACTGGGCCTAAACAATAGTTATTGCTTTCTACCTAGACTACACCACAAACCGGAAGTAGACCCATTCGCAGCCGTTTCATTATTACCATAGTGTATGGGGTTCAATTTACTTAAAATAATGACGTTTGATCCCGTGTAGCTCCCGTAGTGTTACAGATGTTCCACTGTTATCGAACTACAATAATGGACTTAACATTGCAATACAGAGCAGAAACCCAGGTAGCAAATGGACACTCCAGCACCGATGTAACTTTTATATCAACACTACTTGTTACTCGTAAGTTCTTTTCCTTTGTGACTGCACTCAGAACATATTATCTCTCGTTTTATATTTGCATCTTTTATTCCTGACTGGTGTCACAATGGTGTGTATGCTGTTTCATTTCCAAAAATGGAACACTATCTGCCATTGTCAGACCATTTGACTAATTTGTCTAGATCGTTTTGTAATTCCCGACAACGCCAAGTGACTTATTATCTTTCGTTGCCGTTATTGTGAACTTATTTTTGTTGTTAGTAATCTCTGGGATAAATTTCCCACACACCCCAAGAAATGCCACCAGGAGAAGATTCCTTTCATTAGTTTGGATTTGAAGCAGATTTCTCCTACGAATGAGATTTGCGGATTAATAGGAATGCATTCAGAGTTTTTTTTGTCAAAGCAGCGTGACCATTGCTAAGTTATTACAAAAGTTGCCCCGCGGTTGTAATATAGATTTCCGTCCTTACGAAGACGTAAACAAAATTTGATGGACAACTGCGAGATCGGAGAAGCGCCACCCGGAAATGCGAGCGGCGTTTCCGGGAAATGACGGAAGGTTTCATTGTTAGTATTTGAAAGTGCTGCTGCATTACGATCAACACGCAACACGTTTCTAGTTACGTTTTTACAGTAGTGATCACCACCATTCCGCAGTCACATATCAACGTAATTGGACACACAGGACGTCTTATTTGCTGCGGAAGTTAAGCGGACGTTTCGTCAATATGACGTTTCGTCGACGTCATACGGTAGACAACACCGACAAATGACGGAGCGGTGTTCTTTCAATGCCAGAACGAACATAGAGAGTCATCATTTCACTATAAATGTAACACAGGAACCCGGAACCAGGAAACGTTTATTTGTCCCAATAACAAACAAGAAAATTCGTGCAGAAACTATGTTGACTTTATACAATATGTCACGACAGTAAGAGGAAAACAATTACTGGTGCTCGCCGCGATGCCAAAGAAGAATGATGCGCTGTTAAACAGATCAACCACACGAAGGTAATGCTGCTATTACGCTTAACACCGAAGTAAAACAGCTCGTACAAGACAGAGTAAGAAGTGCCATCATAGAGTTGCTGGATACGGATGGGTATTTCATGAAATCAATTGTTTCTTCAGTCAGTAACGCTCTATAACGCTTCATAGCGGACAATGAAGAAACAAATGAACAAACTGATCCAGAAGATAATTAAATCGCCGGAGCTGGACATGGTAAAACAAGACGTTTACTCCGCCTGCCAAATGGACAACAAACGAGTCTCTGACAATGCAGCTGCCGTGCAGGACAGGATCGCTGATCTCGAAACGGCAAAACAATTACTACCGACGAAACAGACCAAATGGAACAATACAGTAGACGCAACTGCCTCCTCATCCACGGAGTGTCGGAGAACGATACAGAAACGTCGAAAGCTGTCATATATGTGTCAGCACCAAACTCGGCCTAGACGTGAACCATGACACCATAGACCGCAGCCACCGACTCGGGCAGAAAGCAGACACTAGCCTTAAATGTAGATCAATCATTGTCAAAGTCTACAACGTCCGAAATGACATTTTCATGGCCAAAAGGAGACTGAAAGAGTCCCGGATTGTTATAACCGAAAACCGCAGAAAGAGAAGATCGGAGTTGCTCAGAAAGTGTCGGGAATTGAGGGATGTCAAAGCGACATGGACAATTGACGGCCGTGTAGTCTGCCTCCTGGACAACGGGAGAAAGGTTACGTTAACAACGGAAGAATACTTGGGACAACTTCAGCGTCGTTAGGAATACCTTGACTATACTCATGGACAGTATGTCTTACGGCCCATGGCTTTTCATGGCCAGTTTTCTCCATGCGGTAATTATGCTATTCATATGGCTAACGACATTGACTGGTGCTTTAGTATCGACAATGTCAGTCAAGACACTGACGACCATCTAGTCAATTTGCAATACAGTTTAAATCATTGCAGATATTACACTGACTCCGTACGTCATAGCTTGCAAAGAAAATTCAAAAGTAACAATACTCTGTCCACATTAGGTGTGAATTGTAGAAGTTTATCGAAAAACTTTGACAAACTCGGATGTAGCTTGAAATCACTCCATTTAAATTGTGATTGTATAGGATTAATTTAAATGAGGTTAAAGACTATGGAAAATGTAAATATTTATAATATGGCAGGATATACCTTCTTGTCAAAAACAAGACTATGTACAAGAGGAGGAGGAGTAGGAATGTATATTTCTGACATGTTCAAATATATATGTAGATATGACTTGTGCAATAATTCTGAGGATTGTCCCTATGAATATTTATTTATAGAGTTAGAAGTTGATAATACTAAAATTGTGATTGGCGCGATCTATAAACCTCCTGATACAAACATAACTACATTTAATAAACATTTCTGTAACTTATCAAGACAAATTTCAAGTTCATTTTTTAGTAAACCAACAAAAGTCACACAACAAACAGCCACACCCATAGCTAATATTATAACCAACATTCATGAATATTCCAATACGTCTGGAATTTTATATAATAACATATCAGACCACTTTCCAGTATTTAATTTTTATAACATCGGATCAAGATTACACCAAAAATATACAACTATTTACAAACGTATGGCTAATTCAGAAAATATTAAGAAATTAAATTCGCAGTTACAAAATGCAAACTGGGAAGAGGTGTACAATTATCCACATCCTTGCTCTGCATATATGACACCTTCCTTGAAATACATGACACAAAAATTAAGGAATGTTTACCTCTAAAAACTTAAATTAAAAACCTACAAAAATGAGAGGCTCTCAAGAGGAATATTGATATCATGCAGTCAAAAATAACTTATACAAAACATTTAAGAGAAACCCTGCTACAGAAAACGAAGTTACCTATGCAATTTATAAAAAATAAACTGTCTCATATTGTCAGGCAAGTCAAAAAAAAATATTTTAAAAATAAATCTTAGTTTTAATTTTTTTGTTTTGAAAAACATGAAGTTTTAAAATAAAAGGACGAATAGCCTATGGTAAACGATAAATGTATTACTTCAGATTGTACCCCGTGTGCAGACGAAAAGGAAATTGCGGAACAGTTCAATAATTACTTTACCAACATTGACTACTGTCTTAATGCTAAACTACCGAAACAGGAAATAACCCAACACAATACATACAGCAAGTAAGTAAGTAATGTGTTTATTTTCCCAACAAAAGAACAATAAATGCAGTGTTTATGGTATATCAGAAAAATTATACTGCAATTTAGAATATAATTATCTTTATATAATGATCACAATACAATTTGGCACAGATGCCACAGAGTAACGTAAATTCTGGATATCGATCTTAATGTTCAGCAATGTTGTAACTGGTCTTTGTCAAGTGTCAGTGTGGTATATATCTTTTTGAAATATATGTTGTGTTGCGTGTAGGCCCCTATTTCAATTTGTGTACGAGCATTGTAATTGTTAATATTGCGATTTTGATGAAGATTTAGACGTCAAGGACACCCGCGTAATTTGTCATATGTGAATTTATTACACAATTGAATTTCCTGATTTTTATGTATGACATCTTTAGTGTAATGTTAACGTTAGAAAAAAATGGTTATGGGTAAGCATTGTAGGCCTACTTAGTAAGGTACTGTCTTCTTTTGAAGTATGTTTATTTTGCCACATTTATATGCATGAGACAGTCTGATGGTTGAATTGTATCACTGAGCGCATCCGGTCAGTGTACACGACTACTACTTCTTAAACAAGACTGATGCAGTACACATAATTTCGAAATTACCTAATCTTTTAACCATAACTCTAACTCCTAGCAATAATTACTCCTCTGATTAAACAATGTAATTATTGGGGAGGATAACCAACAATTGGAACAGCCACGTTGTTCGATTGTTGACCTGCTGACGTTAGTTAGTACAAACGGGTAGACCACCTGTAATTAACGGTCCTGCACACTCGATCCAGACGGAGAGACTGGCACTGCAAAGTCGGGTGTGGCGAACCGTGAGTGACTGCTGGGGACAAACGGTACTTAGGCTATTGTCAAACGCGAGCGAGAAGAAAAAGATTAGTACTATCTAATAGTGCTATATATTTATTTTATCCTTTGAAAATCGTTTAGGTGGAGTTGTTTTCAAATAAAAAGATTCATTGTTATCCAAATTAATTGTGGACATAACCAAATTTGTAGGCCTATCGTACGTCATAGAGTATATAATAATAAGTTATCTTCGGCTAGCACTTCGTGTTTATGCTAATATTTAACTTTAATTAATTATTTGTTTGCACTTAGTTATCATTATCCGGTTTGAGACAATAATGTGTGGAGATATCAAACAAATTACCAAAACGGTTCAAGTCACCCTACAATCATCTATTATATTATCGCTTCCCAGATGTCGAGGTCCACTCACCTCTTTCTACATTCATTCCCTTATTTGGAGAATTGGCCTCTGATATACCAACCAGGGGCTCACTGTACGACAGAACCATCAACAAAATTGTGTTAGTCTTCTAATGGAAGAATAATTGGCAATGCATTAAAATAACAACGATGGTTATTTAGGGTCAAATTGTTTTGGTCTTCTAATGGAAGAATAATTGGCAATGCATTAAAATAACAACGATGGTTATTTAGGGTCAAATTGTGTTTGTCTTCTAATGGAAGAATAATTGGCAATGCATTAAAAATAACAACGATGGTTATTTTGTGTCAAATTGTGTTGGTCTTATAATGGAAGAATAATTGGCAATGCATTAAAATAACAACGATGGTTATTTAGGGTCAAATTGTTTTGGTCTTCTAATGGAAGAATAATTGGCAATGCATTAAAATAACAACGATGGTTATTTAGGGTCAAATTGTGTTGGTCTTCTAATGGAAGAATAATTGGCAATGCATTAAATAACAACGATGGTTATTTAGGGTCAAATTGTGTTGGTCTTCTAATGGAAGAATAATTGGCAATGCATTAAAATAACAACGATGGTTATTTAGGGTCAAATTGTGTTGGTCTTCTAATGGAAGAATAATTGGCAATGCATTAAATAACAACGATGGTTATTCAGTGTCAAATTGTGTTGGTCTTCTAATGGAAGAATAATTGGCAATGCATTAAAATAACAACGATGGTTATTTAGGGTCAAATTGTGTTGGTCTTCTAATGGAAGAATAATTGGCAATGCATTAAATAACAACGATGGTTATTCAGTGTCAAATTGTGTTGGTCTTCTAATGGAAGAATAATTGGCAATGCATTAAATAACAACGATGGTTATTCAGTGTCAAATTGTGTTGGTCTTCTAATGGAAGAATAATTGGCAATGCATTAAATAACAACGATGGTTATTCAGTGTCAAATTGTGTTGGTCTTCTAATGGAAGAATAATTGGCAATGCATTAAATAACAACTATGGTTATTCAGTGTCAAATTGTGTTGGTCTTCTAATGGAAGAATAATTGGCAATGCATTAAAATAACAACGATGGTTATTTAGGCTCAAATTGTGTTGGTCTTCTAATGGAAGAATAATTGGCAATGCATTAAAATAACAGCGATGGTTATTCAGTGTCAAATTGTGTTGGTCTTCTAATGGAAGAATAATTGGCAATGCATTAAATAACAACGATGGTTATTCAGTGTCAAATTGTGTTGGTCTTCTAATGGAAGAATAATTGGCAATGCATTAAAAATAACAACGATGGTTATTTAGCGTCAAATTGTGTTGGTTTTCAAATGGAAGAATAATTGACAATACATTATAAATAACAACGATGGTTATTTAGAGTAATTTACTTACATGTTTACGATATGCGATGCTTTCCTACATCGCCTTCCTCCCATCTGAGAGACTTGTGTGGCGATTAAGTATCCATTATCTTGATGACGCCATAAACATGTCGTTTGTTGCTCGTTGTGAGTGTGTATGCGAGTCTAGTTATTATTTGCCGATGAGACAAACACACAATGATACCTACCACAGGCTAAACTACTGCATTTCATATCACATCTGAACTCATTGCACAGTAGTAACGAATTCACGATGGAAACAGAACAGAACAATAAGGTAGCCATCCTACTTACATGTATGCTTGAAGGAGGATAGAGTTACTAAGGCACAATTCTATCGTAAAGCAACTAACTTGGACACATACCACCACTTAGCACACAACTGATCTGTGGTGAGGATACTTCTTCAAAGAGCGGACAATCTAGTAACACGAGAGGAGGACCAGATCAAATAGGTGTAGAAGACGCTAAAAGTGAATGGTTACACATATCATATATAGCTCGCGACTAAAAATTGGGTCGCCAAACCATTTTGTTTGATGCCGCCGAAAATGCGTCATGTGCGCAATAAGCGAACATCGGTGCCTTTTTAACTAACAATATCTCGAAGCCTTCACATTCACACACAAAAATGCATCCATCAACACGTTCAGGCAATTATAATGCATATCTGATTGTCTACCTCCACGTTACCACCAGTGCAAAATAAATTAAAGCGCCACGAACAATTGTGGATCTGGTGCTATAATAAATTTAATATATTATTATTATTAATACCCTTCAAAAATTATCGAAATGATGTCGAAGTCGCACGATCTTTTCGACTCCGTCCGTTGCTTTTTGCTTTGCAAGGGATGTCCTCTTTCTATGTCGATAAACAAATGAACGGCGCTGATTTGTTGATTCCTCTGTTTTCAGAAAGCAACCTATAAATGTTCTCTTTTCTCATTTTATTTATTTTATGCTTACTTATTTTATCATTTATCATACGTTAACAGGTTTTTCTCACATTGTCAGAACAATTAGCAAGTCCTGGCGCAAACCAATCAACACCCAGAAAGAAGTGTTGGTTCACCTAAACAGATAAGACACTGGAATGGATGGTGGCAATGGAAGAAAAGTGTGGGGTAGTCTACGTCCTATATTGTCCATTAGAGAAACAGCACTTCGAATGTTTGATAGGGTGAGCACCAGGCACAATAACCAAAGTACACCTATCTTGCCACCAACCCATGTCGACCACCAGCGAATACAATACACCAACCGCACGCATTGTTGTGTACACCACATACTATTTTCTTTCTCTGAGCAAGGTTAAACAAGATTGCGGTTCAAAGCAACAAGCGTCAGATGGCATGTGATGACAAAGGAAGTATCTGTGGTGGAAAAATTAAATACTGTATTTTTTTAAGCGACGCATTTTAATACATGTGATATGGGGAATGATTCCTTCCCTGCCAACATATTTGATTCTGATATATTATGGTAAACAGAGTATACCGTATCAAATAAGCGTCACGCGTGTCACCGATCGGTCTGTAAATATTATCTTGTAGACGTGAAGGATATTCTGAGATATCGCTCATATCATGCATGGTAGAAAAAGACAAAAGATGAATGGGAAAAAAAAACAATTTATACACACCTTGACGATTGTTTCCTGCGGATTGTCTGGAATAACGTGGTGAAAGTCTGAGTGTTCGCTCCCTGCAGCCGCCGGGGCCTGGTCAGAGTCCCCGAACCGTGCCTGCCCCGGGCGCCAGCGGGGGTTCCCCGAGCCCGTCCTACTGAAGCTGTCGCTGCTCTGGTCAACGAAGGCCCGCCGCCGGGAGCCGAACTGCCCAAACGAACCCTCGGAGATGATCGTCTTCGTTTTTCTTTTTGTAACGCACTTCCGCCTCGGCTGCGTGCGTAACTTCCGCTGCGAGAAGACGTCATCGCTGTAGCGATCACCTTCCGGCAATGGCTGCGGCCGACCTTCCAAACCGTAACTCGCAACCGCACCACCGTTTCGGCTATTCCCGGTCGCCTGTTGGGCGTGCGCCCGCAGTATCGTGTTCTTCCTCAGCAGGCGATCGAGCCATGTTGCGACTTTCAACATCATACGAGCGAGTTGTGGACGGTCGATAAGGGTAGGGTTCCGTGAGCGTCGGTCGACCCGAATTGGCGGCTCTGGTCTGGCACGCTGGCGCCGCAAGAGCGGGTACAGGTAGCTCTCGGCAAACTCAAGACGTCGCTCAGTGTCGTCCGGAAGCACGGGGTTGGCTTCTTCGGGCAGCCCAACTGCACGTCTGTCGTTGCCGTCGCGACGCCTCGCGTTGACTGGGCGTTGCGACAGCACCGGTGCGGCAAGAATGTGCAGTAAACTTGAACAGTGGAGGAGCAAACAAAATGCGAATAATCGCACTAGCGCCATCACCCACGGTCAGTTGGTTGGGATGCGGTATTCCGACTACAGACAGAGAACGACGAAGACGCATATTAGAATATGTACAAGCACAATGCGATGTCATTGACAAAATATTATAGATGCGCAAGTCACAGTTAACTCAAAATATCCTATCCACAAAACATTTTTTCTAGTAACCAATTAATATAATGAAGATAAAGGAATAGAAAGTAAATATACCTAACGAAACCTCACCGGATCATTACCATACATTCACTTGTCGATATGAACAAATTTAATTACGGAAAGTAGATTTTGTGCAGAAAGACCCTAGCTTATTAGCTAGAACGCGGTTGAAATAGCCAACCCTTTAGTTTCCTGCAAATTGGTATGGCGTTTATTTAGGCCGGCCTGGACGTCTTCGTAGCTCCCCGTTGGTTAGCGGTGCCCGCAGGAAAACACACGTTGTCGGAAAGGAAACGTGCGTAGATTTCTAAGTTTGCTACAGAATGCCAGATGAGCATCAACGACCTCCGTTCGATACTATAGGAAATATATTCTTGATGCACAGTAGTTGGGTTTTTCACACAAACAAAGAAAGGTTGTACGTAGGTTACTCGTAGCATCAACTCAATAGACCGGGGATTCGCAGGTAATCGAGATGCATAGGCATACTTAAATTGGCTTCTGACTGCAAAGTGTTCTGTTACTCATTGTATGCGTGATGTGGCACTATGCGTCTGCCACGCCCGTAATCTGAACACTTTGTTAATTCAGCACGGCCAGCCGCTCACGCAGCGAGTGCCTTCCTTGACAATACCTTACTTCCTGTTCTTTTAATACAACCGACAAGCTGCAAGGACATCTTAATATCCGCACAAGTATGCAATATGAACGTGAAAGGCATACTCTAATGACCACACCCTTAACTTGACGATTCCAGAATATCGCCGTTTGCTTACGTCACAATCAGAATTAAGAGCGCGGCGTCCGACAACCATTTTTATCTAAGCTGTTTGCATAATTATGTGTATTACAAGGGCGGTATAACGGGTGGTAAATCAATAGTTTATGCATGTAGTTCTCAATTAAATAACATTACTCTATTTTTCATAAACAGAAACATTTGTTAACCAGAATTCAAATAAAATATAAGCTGCACCTGTTCGGCATCCATTTTGATGGATTGACGGACCTTGTTGCTAAGAGATAGGTCACATGATGGATAGATGACTTGTAAACGGTAAACTCCCATCTTCATCTTTAGTATTAATTTCTGGTCAGTTGTAATTCGAACCATTATTCAAGTTATATAAAATCACATAAAAAGTTACGTTGGATACCAACAGCAGCCTGATAGTAATGGTGAACCTTCATGGTCTTTCCTTAGGTTATATATATATATATATATATGTATATATATATATATATACATATGTATATATATATATACACATGTATATATACACATTTATTATTGATTATATGATTCGTATCATTTTGGAGGCTTGACACACACCACACACGCTGTAATAGATTGTATAAAGTCACCTCTTCAGATCACATATTTCCCAGCTCGGCAGGTAGGTTTCTATGACCGGTTATGATCGAATTGCTTGTTTTACACACACAACATAGCCTATTGATTTCACCGAGACGTTACACGCAACGATTTGGCAGACCACTTACCATAGTATTCAATACAGCCTTTCTACATTTACGAGCTATGCACTGACTTAAAACGTTGCAAATTACCACAACAAGTAATTGCGTGAATACGTTTCGCGTCTTTAGGGAAAAGATAGCATTGTTGCATGAACAACGCGACCATACCGGTGACAATATTATATTAAAATATTCATATTATTAAGAATTGCATACAAGTTTTCATTGACCGACCTCAACCATATTGTTGATTTGACCAAAAATTCTAATGGTACAGACAGTGAGTTTACAAAGTGTTCACTTCAGTTGTGGAAACCTCATTTGACAATATGATATACTAGGTACAAATGTGAAACTTGCTCTGAAATGCCTACCTTAATACTGTTTAACTGTACTGGAAGCGAAGTAAAACAATGAAAATAAAGCGAAACAATGTCAAACTATGTTTTTATATATCTAACACATTATTTCGACAGACGTCAAATTAGTATTCTGCTGGCGGCACTAATTGTAGGAGTTGACCACGACACGACTACGAATAGTAATGCAATCAAATCACAAGCAATCTGGAGAGGGGATTGTTTAGTTGATTTGCACAGGGAACGGAGGTGGCCTTGGACTTGTTAACTTGCCTAACGGTCAGTCGAAACATATCAACAATGTCCCTGCTAGTCTAGAATAACTCACATGTTCCCTCATAGGTGCACTGGTATATATGATAACCTGCTAACCTGCGCCAATGCGACATGTCGTAAGGACACAGTAATTTGGTGTGAACGAAGTCAGCCAATTTTCTTAGTCGGCAACCCGCTTAGCTGCTGGTAACCATACGAAACAGTCCACGACAGCATCAAAATCCATATATTCGTGCATTTTGACGACATAGTCATCGCCCCGTATATTACAGCCAAAGTGTGTTGCATTCCGTTAGGCCTTCGTCCTTTGGAAGTGTTTACCCTTAGGCAAACTAAAGGTAAACTGCAATCCAACCATTTGGTATTATTTAATATGTTTATGTATTACAATTGTAGTAACGTTGCCAGTTAGTACGCATGCATTTATTGTTGGTTGTTATAATGCATCCTAAATATTCGCCAGCATTTAGCAGTTAGCGTAAGCCCTACTAACGAATCTAAGTCTTGTAAGACCGCGCTGGTATCGTAGCAGCGCGGTTGCTATGCTGCGCAGAGAATGCTTCTCTGCCAGTGATCCCGCATGTTTACTTTCAGCGTGAATTCTCAGAGGTGTTCGGTACATACGCATGCAATACGCTCTATCCAATATCGGATATAGTTATTATTTCGGAATCGAACGTATGCGATTACCAGGGAACTAACTTTGTTGATATTACATGTATATCGCAGTATTAGCGCGCAAGTGATCTTTCGAAAAAGTTGCTGATGACCATTAAGTTGCATTCTGACTTATCTGTCGTGTTAACTGTTTTAAAGAAAGTGTACATATAACACGAACAATATTTACTTATATTCATACTTGCTACCGTGTGTATGTTTGTGTGTGCGTGCGTGCGTACGTGCGTGCGTGTGCGCGTGTGTATGTGTGACTTTGGCATTTGACATGCTATTCGATAACGTATGATTTTACAAAGTTATCGGTCGTCTAAAATCCCTTACGTCAGGGTGGAGCTTAAACATCCATGCCTACGTTTGCTACATTGACGAGCATGAGACAAATAAATATAAATGAATAAAATTCGCGTGCGTGTGTGTATGTGCGTGCGTGCTTGCGTGCCTGTAGGAATGTACGCACGGACAGACAGACAGACAGACGGACGGACGGACGGACGGACGGACGGACGGACGGACGGACGGGCGGGCGGGCGGGCGGGCGGGCGGGCGGGCGGGCGGGTAGGCAGGCAGACAGACAGACAGACACACACACACAGACAGACACACAGACAGAAACACAGACAGACACACAGACACACAGACACACAGACAGACAGACAGACAGACAGACAGACAGGCAGACAGACATACATACAGACAGACAGACAGACAGACAGACAGACAGACAGACAGACAGGCATACAGACAGACAGACAGACAGACAAACAGACAGACAATAGTGTGTTCTGTGTAGCGACGAGGCCTTGAAATGAGTGCATAAATAGCACCATTTACTCGTGCGTAAGAACTTCCTCGCGTTGTGATTGTGTTGGAACGAGCGTGTCAGAATGTTTCTGTCGATAGATTGTGGAAAGTGAGCGTAGCGTTCTAGTGAGACTGGTGACGAAAGCACACTCAGATCGATCAGCGACTAATGTACGCAATTTTCACATGAAGGCGCTAATGATGGTTGGAAACCTGATGATACATTAAACGCTGTATTGGAAATTAGCGCGTAGATTACGACACACATTTACGTACGTAAATTTACTTTGTGTCCGAAAAGTATACAATTTACTTATGTTAGTGTCCAGTAGTTGCACCCAGTACATCCCTGTTTTCCTACGTCACAATCAAACTTATGCCAGTACATCCCTGTTTTCCTACGTCACAAACAAGCTTATGCCAGTACATTCCTGTTTTTCCTACGTCACAATCAAGCTTATTCCAGTACATCCCTGTTTTCCTAAGTCTCAATCAAGCTTATGCCAGTACATTCCTGTTTTCCTACGTCACAATCAAGCATATGCAGGTAATTTCCTTCAAGCTTTGCCTCGCCAACAATGTTGACATAAGTGATACATTATGATGTGTATGACATTACTAGTCAGACATGACATCTGCAAAATCAAACTTTCCTTTATGTTCTTGCTTGAACCACTGCCTTGTATTTTTATCATAAAGAAACATCTTTGGAGACGGAATTTTAACGAAATATACGATAGAATATTCGAGCGTTTCATGTGTTCAGCATTAATTTTTGATGGCGTGGTAGACATTTTGCTAAGCAGCATGTCACGTGATGAATAGGTAAATTTCAGTGATGGTGAGTAAGAACTAGACGTAAGAGGTATTGGTGGACGGTGGGAGACAGGGAGAGTGTGGGCGTGGTGTGTCACCTTGTGAATGTATATAAGCTCGCATGCACGCGTGTTTGCTTGAGCGTGCGTAAAGTTGTGTAGACGTGTGCATGAGCGTGTGAATAATATTACTAAAATACTTCTTCTACGGAATTCGCAATTTGATTGTAAAATTTAACAAGTATGCCATCCAAAACAACAACACGTTCTACACAGCTTGTGGACAAGGAAGTAATTGGCTTACTGCCTGGGCGATCAACAATGGTTCGTTTATGTGGCTTGCCCGTGGAATGCCATTCTCGTGTAAAAACCAGTAATTGCATTTACAGTGCACGCATACGTTTGCATGTAGTTTCACACATTTCATTATCGAATATGTATATACTTATGTTCTTATATATTACAACAATAAATTTAAATTAGTTAATAAAATATAATATAGTAATGTGGCACACCTATTCTTTACAAAACAATCTGTGTACAACATTACTAAACCTATACACTATTCGTAAGCACCGACACCCAGCCAGGTCTCAACTCAGCACAAAGACGGGCTTTCAAGCGTTGACTATTGTACGCATTTTGATTATGCCCTGAGCCGGTGCCGAAGTACTTCATATAATAATATATAATCTAGAGAAACAACGCTACGCCATATGCAATGAGACTTCATACTGAGAGGTTTAGTATTGCCGTGTTCCATTCTTTCCATTGCGTATTGGACATACCAACACACGTCGCTTTTCCACAATTCCTTTCTGCAAACAAAGCATGAATGGCGATGAAATAACACTGTGCTCTTCCGCTGATAATATTTGTGTAGAAATAGTGATGTGCGTGTGTTCGGATCGGTTCCGGTGTGAAGGACGGAAGCGACCAGCGTGGGATATCGTCACCAGCAGAATGTTGCTACTGTAGACTTCTGTATTGTTCACTCATCTGTTTTATGGATTGATTGGTTTTCTTCACTCATCTAATCGACCGCTGCAAGTTGAGATGACTGATCTGGCATCAGGTGTGGAGCTGGTTGAAAATATGATCTTAGCAGTGAGTGCTTGGGGAACAGATTAACGGCTTGAAGTGCTGCTGCCCACATTGGGAGCGAAACCAGCAGTGATATCACATGACCTGCGACCGAGACGAAAACACCGGCTCGTAGACGCGACATGTTCTTACAAAGTTATGGAGATGAGTGATGACATCCGCCAACAAACACATCCGAAGTGAAGCGGCTCTCTTTCTCCGTCATTGATTATACTTAATGGAACTTGACGCGTAGTTTCAGTGACGTTGTTAGTCGGTGTATACAGCGCTGAGAGCCAATGCTGATGGTTTTCTTGATGTTATGAAACATGAGTCATTGTTGAAGGTAATTCCCGACCCCATCAATGAGAATGCTCTATGTCCCGATATAAATCGCATGATTCTGTGAAAGCACACTTCCGGAGAAAACATCTTTGAGAGAACATTGCCACAGTGAAAAGGCGAGGGGTCACGTACTGAGCATAATTCCAAGTGTTGTATTATGTCCACGAATATTACGCACATAAACCGTCTGTGCATCAATGTTAGTGTGTGAGCTTTTTTTAAACAAAGTTCCGCTTATTTACAAGTTACATCAATCTGATCATTGCTACAGGAACGCTCCAGCAGTTTCATCCTGATCCCAGGCAAAAAACATCTCTGGCATACCTACCTATTCAATCGAAGACCATCTAGACACCATCTGGGAAGCATTCAGCAAGGCTGCAATTAATGCGTGAAGACTCGTTTTAGAGTCAGTGCTCTAGGTACAGCGCCCCCATGCTCCACCACGTCACGTCACTCACGTCGTCAGTATCTTTAGGTAACAAAGCAGATTTGTAGGCCTACTCTTCTGTTACTGCTGCAAGATAGTCTATGTATGACATACTATAACGTTTGTCTGCAATTCATAATTTAGTGCTCCAAGCACGCAAAACCATGACGCCTGTTTTACGTCCACCGTGGAGTTCATTTGTCAACACATGCGTGAAACAAAATGTGCATGTAAACATGTTTTCATCAACATGTGTCAACTTGTGAATGTAAGGTTCACAAGGTGACGCAATAATATGTCTAGTTTAGCCTTGCCTACGGGTCTGTTTCTAAGCACATCGTATATACCGTACTTCCACTGTGCAATTGGTTAGACTAATGCATCAATTCCTATTCTCACTTGAAGAAACTAGCAGAACAGTCTTCATTTAAACATTGTTTTATAAATAATACAATAATCTTGACAAAAAGAATAGTTTTCGTTTCGTTTTCTTGCTTTTCTGGTTTGTCCCATGACAGTTAATTTAAGAATTGCGTGAAAGAGAACCTTTCTTTAGTTTAGAAAAATAAAATGGAAAACTTACAAATAGTGGTGACAATTATTTATGTATCTATATTCGGTTATTTTATTTATAATTTATGTTTACTATATATTACATCAGCAGCTTCCTCATAATCTATAATCTCAGTTAATTAAGAATTGTATAAAAGAGATACCTTTTGTTTAGTTTTTGCAAATAAAATGCATTCCTGTCAAATACTGATAATAATTATTTATGTAACTATACAGGATCATTGGAATTGCATTCTGTTCGATTCTGCATTTGTATCACCGATATTCGTTCTATTGCATTTTCTGGTCACCAAAAATATTTCCCTTCAAATAATTCACAATACGCATCGCCAGCTCTCAGAAGCCCTTCCAAGACCTGCCACATTGTTGTATATTTAGAAAAACCATCGGTAATATGAACGGCCGTTTCCTCTCTCCATCACGCAACAAATCTCTACAACTAGTTAACAAAACGGATTTGACCTTAAATATATGTGAAATCACCTACTTGTCTGTCGCTTCGAATATTAATCTGTTTGCTGATGCTATTGCATTTGTCCTCCACTTCGTAATCAAACTTTCCAAGCAAGCAGGCACTAACAACACGAATGCTACACGCTGAAAGGCGTCTCTAAGGCCACGATGTCCAGCCGAGCTATAACAACTTCACCTCATCCTAATGCGCATGCGCAGTAAGCTATCCAACGTCATCATCGCAAGAGAGGGCGTTTCCGGTCATTGGCTTAGAATGGACGACGCTGGCTGAATGAGCGGGAGTGGCCGTCACCACCACGGCACCACGCCACCCGGTCATGCTGGATGTCAATCTACTATTCATGTCTCGCAGAAAATGCTCGGAATGCAGCAACGAGTAATACAGCCGAGTATGCCGCAAAGCAAAACGTGACGACAGGTCCAGCCTATTCAATGGCCAACGGAGCATTGATCATTTCTGCGTCACAATATTTTGTTTAAATAGGCCGCCATCCTGGGGGAAGAGAGGGGTTATTGGACTGCGCATAATGTATTCACCACTGGTGTTTCGTGGACGTGGGCGATTAGTTTTAAAACGAATATTAGGAATTTGCCACATGGCAAGCAGTAATAATAGACTGGTCTAATAATAATAATAACACTAATAATAATAATAATACTAATAATGGAATAATGCTACCAATTACCATTTTAATAACAATCCCACCCGCATCATCATTGTTGTCATCATCACCAACAGCCAGTAGGAATAGCCCCCCAGCCTTTTCATTTGCTTCCTCGATCAGGCCAACGAGCACCCCAATCCTACACTTTTTGTGTGGATGTATTAAGCACTTAAATGTGCAACATTGTACATAAAGGGCTCATTCAATGGCGAAAATATAAATATTCTTTAAAACAATTGCAATTTATTGCGAGGAAGATCTTTGTTTGTTTCTCATAAAAAGACAACAAGTTGGGATCAATATGCGTGTGGAAATGGGCCAGTTGCACAATAAAAGGGTGTCATTTGTGAAAAGGACTATTTGTCTTTAAAATATGTTTAGGTGAAGTTCTAAAATGGCAAATATTAACATTATTAAAAATAACAACTAAATGGGTGCAAATACACGAGAAGAGAATATCACTTTATTCATACAGTGTACAACAATAACCCAAGTATGACAACAATAACCCAAGTAACTGTGTGAATACAGTCAATAGCTGTGTATAGTAGTATATAGCAGCATGCTAGGATAAATAATGACTAACGGTTAAAGTAAGTCATAGGGAAAATTGACACATTTATGTATAGGATTACTTGCTGATGAGGGGAATTTATTTTGTTATTATTGACATATTGGGGTGATGGTCATCATATTTCAATTAGTGTTGTGTCAAACCATTGTGGTTCGTCTTTGCATTTAAAAAGGGTGAATGACATTAGCACGACTAGTTTGGACAAGGATAGAGTTAGTTGATTTGTTTGTTTTGTTGGTGGTTGTATTCCAAGAGATTTTAAGGAGGTTGTTAGTCTAGATTTGTTGGGTTCAGATACATATCCTCTGCAACCTATTTCAAAGCAAGTTAATTCTAATTTTATTCCGTTATTGTTTATATCATGGATTAGTGTGGCATACTTGTTAGTTTTAAATTGATGGTCTTTCTCGATGTCAGTTTCAAATGGTACAGTCAGTTCAATGATGTGATTTTGCTTTGTATGTAGATGATAGATGACAAGATCTGGACGATCAGAGGTGATTAACACCCAAGTGATTTCCCTGGAAAATAATTTGGGCATCGGGCATGAGATCGCTGACAAAATTTCCGAGATGGTTTAGGATACAGTTATGCATCCAAGTGTAGCGGCCCTCCTCTAGCCTGGTTTTACAACCGGCTAACACATGAAGGAGAGTTTGGGTGTTGCCACATAGGTTGCATTTTACTGACATTCCCCCCAGAGTTTCAAGTTTCGGAATGTAGGGAGGGGGTCTCAATGGATACATTGATTGCAGGAAGACTATAGAAGTGACTACACCATGTGAGGTCTGACTCTTCTAGGACGGCAACATTAAGTAGATCACTCTGAACTATTAGGTTTTTTAGATGATCTAGCCACATTTTGGATTGATCCGTGTTGATAATGGTTTTTACTTTAGACTATGTTTTTCGAGAATTGAAATTGTATATCATTTTGTCGATTGTTTTACGGATTGTTTATATTTGTATGAATGATTTATACAATTCCAAATAAAACCTACCTACCATGACTGAGATCCTGAGGATATAGCTTCCTAGTAATACTGATGAGCCTTCATGTTACCAAGGTCTTTCCTGGCGAAGTTTGCTTCTTTAACAAGTTTGGTTTTAAGAGCATGGACTGTTCTTACACCAGCTGTTGCAATTGTTCTTGCAATAGCAAGAGAGTGGCATTGAGACTAGAGATGTGACACTGACGGAATCTTTAGACCAGCTGGGCTATAGATGATGGCAGACGTGGCACCATGTTTGGGCATTCCAAGTAGATGTTTGAGATAATAATTGGTGAGTGAGTCAAGTCTCCTTTGTGTGCTGGTGAGATCATGGACAGTTAGAGAAAATATGATGGGTGATGTTACATGTTACCGTTGCAGACAGGGCATCATTCTCCATAAAAATACACGTTCAGTTACAAACAGGGCATAATTCTCCATAAAATGGCATATTGCTGGGGACAAAGTCCCACAAGGTCAGATAATATGGTATACATTTTGGGAGCAAATGCATTATCAAAGTACAAAAAGGGGCCACTTTGGTAACAGATGGTATGCTTTTATGACAAAGTGGACAATTATCTCACAAAATGGCAAGCCCCCAAAAATTACATTCTGTTTTCAAAAGCATAAATTATGCTATAAAAAGGCAAGACTGTTGGGAGCAAGTTACAGGGTCCAAAAATTGCACTTTAATTGTGACAAAATAATTCGGCGGAAAAAAGGAAAAGGGGAATGCATGCTATTAGCTAAGTCCGTCACCTGAATTGGCCACAGAAATGACTTTGTCACATTAACAAAATGTTCACCTGAACAAACAGATTCACTCCAAGTTTAATTAATATCACTGCATTACTACGCATGTCCACTTTTTCACAAATGGCAAGCTACAGTTGTCAAAAGGGCAAAGGTTGCTATAAAAGGACAAAGACCAAACACGGAACTTTCACGGTAAAAAGGACAAGGTTTGCCTCACAATGTACAATGTTAGTTTCCTCTTTCTGTTGTATTCAGTGATGTCCCCAGTATTTTTTTTATTAAATGTGTGTGAATGCGTACGTGTGTATATTTGTTTTCTTGAAAACTGTGCCGTTTTTACCATTGAAAGTGCCCTTTTGAGACATGCCCTCAGTAAAAATGCAATAAGAACGCACTGGAGACTATTATAACGGCAACAGACAGGGATTTAAAGGCAGTAGGTAGACAGATCAAGCATCAAAGAACACAAATGGTTCCACCATCATAACATCAGTATCATCATTATCAGAGTAACAATGACAAAAAACACCGACACCGACACCGACACGGCAGACTCATAATTATAATTAGCAGGTGTAGCAGCAATGTAATACAAGAAGAAGAAGAAGAAAACAACAACAAAAACATTTTTTTAATCAATTGCCTATTCAAAACACCACAGCCGGTATGTTAAAGTGCCGAGGGCAGCTAATACATGCTTGTATTGAATTAAACATTTCTGATGAAAGTGTTGAAGATAAACATTCTCAGATTTAACCTAATGTATAAGACAATATTCTAGCTCAAAAGGAATTGATTTGCAGTGTTGTTTAGTGATACTTCAACACATTTAAAAACCATTACAAAATATGTAAAAAAATCATTTAAAATTTGCATTTTATTTCATCTTGAGAAGCACAGTGAAATAAAAATACATATATATATTTGTAAATACAAGTATGTTATTGACATTAATTTATTTTTATTTTTATGTGTGAACAAATGCATAATACGTTCGCTACAGTTTCATAAACACTTGGAAACTGGTAACCGATTTTTTATGGAGGAGGGAGCGGATTTCCACTACCATGATACTTCTTGATAATTGTGAACCGATGACCTCCGTCGTCTTGCAAACAAGAGCCTTGGCCTGTTTGAGAACAGGATGCCTGCGCAAAGGCGAAAAGGTTCTTTCCAAATTTGGTTTGACAGACAGAAAATGGAAATCGACAGAATTGGCAAAGTGGACGGATTGAATTAGCGCCTTCCACCTGCTACGCAACTAAACTGATCACGGATTCGGACACGCGCCTTGACCTCCGATAAACACTGGCCACTGCAACGTCGTACAAATTAACACAGCTGCAGGAAGCTGTTGTGAAATTACACTCAGTGCACCAAGTCGTATCGTAACAATCTCGTGCTCGTGTGTTTGTTTTTGTTATCGAACCCAATGCTTCTAGGGTATGTAGGGCAAAATCCCCGAACAAAAATCCTCCGGCACAATCCTCCACGACAAGCCCCCCAGGACACAATCATTCACCGAAATCATATTTTGTTCACCCACGCACTTATGTCCTCCTCAGGCGTGGGGCCCACGGGGACGTAGTGTACGTCCTGCACCCTATTTTCTCTTCAGCCACGTGTCTTGGCTCCAGTCCATGACTTCCACCACGTCTTATTTTTCGTCATTTTTACAAATTCTCGCCTGGCCGTCTTTGGCGGCCCGCTTCCGTTTTTCCTTCATGTCTCCAAATTAGTGCCGTAAGGCAATAACACGTTTTACCATACTTCTAATAACGTGAATAAATAAAGAAATAATTTATATTTGATAAAACGTGCATCTGCCCCCATCTCTTATTCGGGAAGGGATTCTTGCCGTTTACAACTTTAGCACTTACTGAAACATTACATTTTATTTAAAGGAAACCCCTAAAACACGCAAATGTTTGTCACAACCACTCAGTAACGTGTGATGACATCCGTAAAGATATGTAGCTAAATATTGACAAGCGCAAATAAAACAATGTACATTGCCTCTGGGTTAGTTATGCGCAGAAGGGGTTTATCCCTAGTTGCTATTTGGGTGGAGGCATTTGTCCGGGAAGATTTTGTCCAGGTGGTATTTTGACTGCACACCGCTTCCATAAAACGAACACATTCAAACATATTGTTAGAAGCGCCAAGGAGAATACGACAGCACTGTGTGAAAGACATGAATTTTATTTCAAAGAGAAGGCGCAGATAAATATGTGATACAAAAAACGGAACAACTTCAAAGTATTACTGGAAAGGTTCAGGGGCTTTTTACATGAAACGCGGAGAACTCCTTTATCTGCGTTTAGGGTCTATCCGCATTTAAATTTATCGGCTCTTCGTTTATTCTGTCCCAGGAGAACACGAAGGATATCGCTGCGATACATTTATTTTGTCTCAAAGAGGAGACGTCAACAACGATAAAATACAAATAACATGTTAAATTCAGAGAATATACATATTATTGATAGAAAGGACATTGGAGAATATGAAAGAGATGGCTGAAAACTGTGTATTCCTTTTCAAAGAGAACCTATTTATGAGGTATATGACAGGAGACATAGAACGGAACACATTCAGAGTATTGTTAGAAGGGTTTAGGAGAATGTGAAGGATATGGCTGAAGGATACGTATTCTATTTCACAAATAACGCATAATAGTCATCGTTCTCTCAATACCAATGCATTTGTACCGTAAGCTTCCATGCTTATTGGCTGAGAACAGATTGATTCATGTGGGCCTACTAAATTATAGAGAAACGGAAGTGCGTTACGGATGTGTGGTCTGAGTCATGATGGACATGGATTTGTGATTGCGCTCCTACGTCTGAGGAGTCGTTATATCAGGTATATTGTTACAATAGAACACTGGGTCCTGTTTCAGTAACATTCTTATGAGCTCATAAGCCCGATTTTGGTCTTTAAAACGAGTTCGCTCCTTAACAGTGGTTTTGTATGGGGTCAGCCCACTGTTGGTTTTCCCATAGGCGACCATGTTAACGTTTTGTCTGATTATAAGAAAACGTGACCTATAAAATGTCTTCTCACCTGCTGTTATCATCATCTCATTGACATGCCGATATATTTTAAAACAAATAGCATACTTCCAGCTCTCGTAAAATGCCTGTATGTGTGACACCCGTCAATATTTACAAATGCCGGCAAGAATTACTCCGCAAACAGGACACACAGGCAAATTGCTGCCAAATATCCTTCCGCTTATTCACAACATCTAGAAATCCACCATTTTACAGTCAACACCTTCTACAATCACACATGAAAATCTCCCTACTCAAATGCTCTTATGTCACAGCATGTGAATTTTGTAAAAAAATCATTTCTAAAAAATACTGCATTTTTCTTCGTGTGCAACGGACAGGAAGTCTAACTAGAACATGACCCCGTATAGCGGAAACATCAGGATGTGCCATCGCGATACCTTCGCCGGTGTGTCACGGAAATAGTGTCCCCTGTGACACGGCGGATAATGTTTGCATTTTTAAATACCTCCTTAAATTTCACTGCGGATTATGTTTAAATATGGATTATTCTTATGATCTCATTTTTGGTGAAACGGTCCCCGCGGTACGTGCGCGTTTTATCACCCCCACAAACTGGGATAAAAGGCAGCCAAGACAACTCAAGGAGGATTCGGTTTTGATCTACGAGATAGCCATTGCCACTTTCGTCTTGATGTCTTCCGATTTTGTAGCCGTTGTCACTTTCTTCTTGATGTCTTCTGATTGTGTTAATGTTTATAAATGTTGCGATACAGTACACCTAAAATACCAATGACCTTTCGTTATCAACAGCCGAACACGGGTTTAGGTCTGGTTTCAACGGCCGACGAATGTGCCACGGCTGCATCGCATGGTGCTACGGCCATGCCCAGATGCAGTGGGTAAATAATCGGTGCTGCTCGAGGCGAGGTCAATTAGTACTAGTACGACACAGCAAATAGACACAATACATTTGTTGAACCGGGTTACGCGATGGCCTCAATGGCTATATAAAATTGCTGCTGCGTTGCTCTGGTTTATTATGGATTTTACATAGTGAACGGCATATGGGATGGATCTTTACCCAGCGTACTCTGCGAAAGCTCCGCAGCAAGTAATTGCGGTGCTGGTGCTGACGACATCAAATGATTAGTGGCGTTCGTCGAACATGACAGAAACTAATCAGCGTATTTGCAATATTGAGATTAAAGGAAGGATATGACGTCGGATTCATATTGCCAACCTTTAACCAGCCGATGTTAGCTGTGTACTCCACTAGGTTCCCTGGGGACGCGGACTTGATGATTTATCGTGTGTCGGTCCCGGAATGCAGCTGGCAGTATCACAACCAACTCCTCGGGCTAAATCCCCCATGCAAATCCAACCGGACGTAACTCCCACAAACGTTTGGTTCCAACTAATGACATTATCTAATCAACATGTTGTATATAACGTGGATTTTATTGAGGGGCATCCTATTTCTAAGACACATACACACGATACTCGTAGGAAGTAAATTTACAAGTCTAGTTGATCAAATGAAATAACACAAAAGTTTCTGAATAGTAGACAAACCACCACATTATTTTTTTTACAACATGAAAATAAAGTTAATATTGACAATTTTCCCGACAGAATTTCTCCTTTAATGCGACACCATCAAACAAAGTGTCTAAGAAAGTTATCAAAACGTATGTAACAAAAATTACAAAACATGACATACTATATAAAGTGATTATGTTCAAGGGAACGTTGTCCGCTGGGAATTTGCGTTGGTATACGAAGGTGTTTTTGTCGTTGAAGAGTTTCCTTCAGGTGGTATAATTCAATGCACTAGCACAATGTGCAAATACTGATACCTACATTTCCATTAATTGTACGCATGCATGCACACGGACGCGCTGGTACACACGCACGTACACACGCACGCACGCAAGCAAGCACACACACACGCACGCGCGCGCGTTTCCTAATAGCATCGATTTAAAGGGAATAAACCAGTCATACGACGTTGTCCATATATTATAAATTGAATCAAGTCAACAATAATATCGTACGAAGTTATATCAGCCCGTAATAATTATTAGCAGTAAAGTTGCAAATAGGTGTTATGCCAATGTAAACATTTTACCAAAAATAAAAATGAATACTGTCTTAAACACTGTTTCTTGTGTGACTCACTTCGGTATCATATTGGGAACTTTTTATTTATTGTTAATAGGAAAACTCCAGGATGATACCAAATTATGTGAGAGAACAAATTTTTTTAAGCAGGCGTTCATATTTATTTTTGTTACAATAGATGATATAAAAGTTCGGGCACTTGAATGCCAAGTGGTCTTAGAAACATTCGCTGGGTCTCGAACTTCTAAGTATGCGAGAACAGCTTTCTTATTTTTGTATTACGCCACTGCAGACTTCCCTTTCTGGGACACGTTCTACAAAATCGACATCGGCTACTTATAACAATCACTCAAAATTATAAATTATTGATGTGAACTACGACTACGGAAAATAGATTCCTGGAAAGTATGTTTATAACAAACATAAATTAGTAAATCACGATATAAGGTATATTTATTTTACCATACATAATGCAAACAAATATATATATATACTAACGATTAAAAAAAATACATTATATAATTCTTATAAACGAAAGCAGTAACAAATAAATCACGATATAACGTGTATTTTCTTTACCGTTGATAACTATGCAAACAAATACTAGGCCTAACACTGACGACTAAGAAAATATTACATTGCGCAAAAACGATGTTTTTGAAACGATACCATTATCATGAAAATAACGATATAACGTAGATTTACTTTTCTGTGCGTAATTACGTAAACAAAGCTAAAGATGCCGGCTGCACGGTGTTAATTCATTCCGGGCGTTTCAGTGTCGGTGGATGCATGCCAACTCCGCTGTCAACACGGTGGCTCAGTCTACATTTGTGAGTTCATTTACGTAGCAATAGCAATGTTCTTGGAAGTACAATCGGCCAACAATGCACGCAGACCAATCCCGCGAAATCGTTTACGCAACTGCAACAAGGTTACTAAAACATTATTGTGGGTAGCTTTATAGGCGGGTCAAGCCAGAAAGCGGGCACTTCCGAAATAAAGCACACACGTCACGGAGGTGGGTGATGTCAGGTGTCTCGCTGACTATTTCTGGCGATAAAGGTTGACTATCGTAAGCTTGCGATAATAGACTTATCAATAGTACGATTATTGAGTTTACGTCATGTTTTATTCACGTTGGTCATCGACGTCACGGGGCCAAGCAAGCTGGTATCAAGCAGCAGCTAAATCGATTTCAGTTTCTTGATAACTTCTAAAATAGCTTCTACTACGTTGTGCAACACGCTAGCCTGTTTGTAGGTGTACATGTTGCGATAACTTTATGAACTAGGAAGAAATCCACGCAACCAGTAATCTGAAGATCCGCTTTGCTATTACACCGGTAACAGAGGCTGACGGCAATCTATAACGTACACACGTGTATCTCGGTAGACTTCTTTATTGTCTTTATTATATTATTATAAAGGCACGGATGTCAAATTTACGATAATAAATATAATATGCGACCTACCACATTAATTAGTACGAAATGCTAACTAAAGGCGTGAAGGTGACAGGGGAGAAAGTGACCGTAGTGAAGGAGGTAGCCGGAGAAAAGGGACGGGAGAGGAGAGAAGAAAATGTGATGGGAGGAAAGAAGAAGGGACGAAAGGAAGTGAGAGTAAATGTGCTAGAAGAGAAAATGACAGGAGGAAAGGGGACAAGAGAAAACACGACAGGAAAGAAGGGAATGGAAGAGAATGTGACAGGAGAGAAGACGACAAGAGGAAAAGACAACAACCAGACATATGCAAACCGGAGGAGCTACTCCGAGGCAGTGATTGAGGGGGCAAAGAGAAAAGAGAGAGTGTTTATGGGCGATTCAATTCTGAGAAAAACAGACAAGACTATATGCGAGGGGAAGGACGTTGTTGTATGTCTACCGGGGGCTAGGATAGAGCATGTGACCGAAAGGGTAGAGAAGGTATTGGGGCATGGCAAGGGAGGGTCTATACTAGTACACGTTGGGACAAACAATGCAGACAAGGAGGGAACAACTGGTATAGTTCAGAAGTACAGACATCTAGTGAGGAAGCTAAAGAAGACAAGAGTGGAACAGGTTATTCTCTCAGGAATTTTGCCAGTAATGGGAGGAAGGGGGGCAAGATACAAAAACTGTAAGAGGATGGCGATCAACGCACTAGTTGAGCAGATGTGTGAGGAAGAGGGCGTGGGATTCATAGATTTATGGGGGTACTTTGTTGGGAGAGAAGATATGTACATGAGAGATGGCCTCCATCTAAGTGGAAAGGGGGCAGCAGTATTCTCAGAGAATCTGCTGCGATCTGTTGACAGTGGGACAGGTTGCATCTATTTAAACTAAATTCGCAGGGGGGACTCGCAGAGAAGCCTGAAACTGGAGGCATAGATAAAGGCAGCAAAAATAATTCAGCAAAGAACAGTCTGGAAAACTGTTCTGAAGCTGGGTATAAATGTGTTTGTTTAAATGCAAGGAGTATAGTAAACAAAAGAAATGAACTAAACATTATGGTAGAAGATATTGACCCTCACATAATAGGTATAACCGAATCATGGGCACCACCGATATATCAGATGCCGAATTGGGACTGACAGGATATGTAATGTTTAGGAAAGATAGAATAGGAAGAAGGGGAGGTGGAGTTATTTTATATATTAAAGAATCTATCCAGGCTTATGAAATAAAATTAGACAGAGAAGCAGATTGCGAAGAAGCTGTTTGGTGTAACATAGTTACAGGAAACTCAACGTTAACGGTTGGATTAGTTTATCGAAGTCCAAACATAAGCATAGAAGAGAATGAAAAAATACAAAACGCTATAAGGGAAGTGAGCAAACGGGACTGTGTTATTATGGGGGATTTTAACCATGGGCATATAAAATGGAAATATCTACAGAGTATGGCTAGTGAGGACCACAAGTTTTTAGATTTAGTACAAGATAGTTTCCTTTCTCAACATGTGCTAGAACCAACCAGGGGGGAGAATGTGTTAGACTTAGTTTTGTCCTCACAGAATGAATTAGTTGACAATGTTAAATTATGTGAGCCTCTGGGAAGTAGTGATCACAACCAGATACATTTTACCATCAAAGTAAAATCAGAAAGAAATAATAAAAAGCAGTTGAGGAGAAATTTCCACAAAGGAAGATATAAGGAAATGAGGAAATATTTAGCAAAGATAGACTGGAATAATACACTGAAGAATAAGACAGCAACAGAATGCTGGAATATCTTAAAGAATGAAATAGAGTGCATCGTAGATAAATTTGTTCCCTTCAAAAAACAAGGGAAACGGACCAGAAAGAAATACTTATCGAAAGAAGCCATTAGAAAAATTAAGTATAAACAAATGATGTGGAAGTCATATAGACGTACTGGAAATGACGAAGACTACAACATTTATAAAGAAGCACTAAACCAAGCTACAGCTGAAATTAGAAATTCAAAGAGAAGCTATGAACATAAATTAGCTTGTAATATAAAACATGACAGCAAGAGTTTTTATGCGTATGTTCGAAGCAAACAGAAAGTTCAGGATAAGGTCGGTCCTCTAGAAGATAGTGCTGGAAATATAATATCAGAAGGATTCTTAATGGCAGAAGACCTAAATGAGTATTTTAGTTCAGTGTTTACCAGAGAAGACACTAGTTCACTGCCAGTACCAGAGGCTAAGTTCAAGGGGCAGAATCAGACTATTTAAGACAGTTAATTGTAACCCCAGAAATGGTACCTAAGAAAATTAGGGCTATGAAGGATAATAAATCACCTGGAGTGGATGGTATTCCACCCAAACTACTATTGGAAATTGTAGAACAAATTAGCATACCGCTTGCAACAGTTTTCAACTTGTCATTAGAAGAGGGAGTGGTTCCTTTAGAATGGAAAGAAGCAAACATTATACCGTTATTCAAAAAAGGTTCGAGAAACAAGTCAGAGAACTATAGACCAGTGAGTTTAACATCAGTGACTTGTAAATTATTAGAAAGACTAATTAAAGATCACATGGTGGATTTTCTTGTTAAACATAACTTGATAAACCCATCTCAACATGGGTTTCTAAAAGCGAGGTCATGCTTAACAAATATGTTATGTTTTTTGGAAGATATCACTAAGTGGGTAGATGATGGATCACCAGTAGATATCATCTACTTAGATTTTCAAAAAGCTTTCGACAAAGTGCCACATCAGAGATTACTGCTTAAACTAAAGGCCCATGGCATAGGAAATGGTATAATTAACTGGATAGAAAAATGGCTGATTGACAGAAGACAACGGGTAGTTGTTGATGGGGAGGCTTCAAACTGGAAATCAGTTTTGAGTGGGGTTCCACAGGGATCAGTACTGGGACCTATATTATTCTTAATATATATAAACGATTTGGACGATGATATAGCTAGCAAGGTGTTGAAATTTGCAGATGATACAAAAGTGTTTAGAAGGTTTGAAAGTGATGGTGATAGACAGCATTTACAAGATGACCTTGACAGGTTGATCAAATGGTCTGAAAAGTGGCAAATGTTGTTCAATTTTGGGAAATGTAAATGCCTTCACACAGGACATGGGAACGAATATGTAGAATATACAATGGGGGGAACTGTACTAAGTACTACTGTAAAAGAAAAGACTTAGGGCTGACAATTAGTGCTGACATGAAGGTTTCAGAGCAGTGTGGAATTGCAGCTTCAAAAGGAAATCAAATCCTTGGATTGATTAGGCGAAATATAGCATATAAAGAAAAAGAACTAATAATACCGCTGTACAAAACAATAGTTAGGCCTCATTTAGAATATTGTATACAAGCGTGGAGGCCATACCGCAAGAAGGACATAGATATGCTAGAAAGAGTACAGAGGAGAGCGACTAAAATGATACCAAAACTGAGGGATCTTAGTTATGAAAAACGCCTAAAAGAATGTGGTTTAACAACACTAGAGACCAGGAGATTGAGAGGAGATCAGATAGAAGTGTTTAAAATATTGAATGGTTATGAAAATATTGATAGAAATATGTTTTTTTTCAGTTAAGAAAGATAGAAAGACTAGAGGACATGAAGTTACATTAGTAAAGGAGCAGTGTAGATTAGACGTGAGAAAGTTCTCATTTTCACAAAGGACTGTGAATGAATGGAACAGATTATCTGATGATTGTGTGGGTGCTAGTAGTGTGAATATGTTTAAAAATAAAATCGACACATACCTCAGAAGGGCTGGGTATATGTAGATAAAAGGGTTTGACTCTAGATAAGCCAAAGGGCTTCCTTGTCCACCTGCCATCTAGAGTTAATTCTCTGGATGGCAATCTTGTTAAATCTTGTTAAAATATTAAAATTTTGTTTGCAACATTTTCTGTCGATATTTTCAAATTATTTTTGCGAAGGTTAATTAATAATAATAAAGTCTTATATAGCACTCTATCCAGTCCTTAGTTCTGTTCAAAGTGCTTTACAAAAAAGTTTACAATTGTATGTCACTCATTTAGGTAGTGAAAGTGATCTTAAAAAGGTGTGTCTTCGGCGCCTTCTTAAACGACGCAATAGTGTCACACTGTCTGACTGACTGTGGCAGACTGTTTCAAAGTACAGGGGCCACTTTGAAAAACGCACGGTCTCCGAAAGACCAGCAGAATTTGATCGAAGGGAGAGTGTGGGCTGATATTCAACAAGAAGCTCGGAAATGTATTGCGGTGCCAGTCCGTGGAGTGCCTTGAAGATGACCAGGAGAATTTTAAACGTAATTCTTTCTTGGATGGGAAGCCAAGGGAGATATTTCAGGACTGATGTTGCATGCACGTGTTTCGAATTGTCATAGTTAGGCGCCGAGTTTGTGACGTGATAGCGATTTGCTGCAAGAAAAGCTAACAAGCGGATCGCAAAGTTCAACGGACTGGCGCTAAATGTTGGCCGCACATTGGACTTTCGCAAGCTACCATATATAAAGACCAAAGTTATTTCTTTCGATGATTAGAAAACATATACGCATTGTTTTATTAAACATTCTGCGCACATTATATAAACTATTCACACACTACACGTTTAGACATACAAGAACCGGAACAAACCATCTGAGGAAGCATCTTTAATCTTTATTGCAGATTATTATGATCGTAGTCACGACTGGGTTCAAATGTAATTGTATATGCGTAAATTGTACTGTATTACTATTACAACAATTAAGTGTAATTTGGTGTTTAAACAATTTTATTGTAATTGAATGTATACTGCGGTAGTTGTACTTGGAAACTGCAAGCATGAATTCACCAAAGCCCTGTCTAAAATAATAGTTATTAAATGATACATGTAATATTCCTTCACACATTCCTTCACGCTGTCGCGCTCACATTTATGATGTTTATATGCATATGTAAGGCGTACTATTTGGCACCAGTAGATCACGTAGTAATAAATAATATTCAGTAGTTAAATATGTTTTGTTTGTTGTCGTAATACGAGCGTTATAGTTAGAGTACATAATTATAATTTACTGTTTCAGATTTGTGACCAAGTATATGAGTAAGTCACGTGACATGTTCGTGAAGAGGAAACGGTTTTACCACAGAAATTGTTTATGTCTGTGGGAAGAGAAACATTTTATAATTTATGTATACATTTTATAATTTATGTATATATATATATATATATAGACATATATGTAAATATATATACATATAAACATACACAACGCCCGGATAATTGAAAACGCGACAGTCGTAGCTGGTGCTAAATACATTCCCCTAGATACGCGCACGCGCAGAAACGTCGCCTGGATATTATTTAACGCCCGGATAAATGTAAGCGCGACAACGCTTTGAAATATTAACCCTTTATGTGATATGGTATTGTGGTTAAATATGGGATGCTCCATAATTGTAACTGACTTTATTAAGCGACACGTATGTAACATATTATAGGAAGCTATTTAATTTTAGGTGAATTACTGAAGTGGTGTTATTTAGATTTTGTGTGATGATTTGCATATATGCAACCCTGATCTTAATACAATCACTTTTAGGAAGACCGACATGCCTAATGGTTCCCGTTCCGATGCTATTGTTGTGGAAATATATCTATAAGTTGTCCAGATGAGAATTTAAATCATAATGGTCGCTGCACATCGATGCCGGAAAAAACACAGACGTCATTATGTAAAGCTAATAATTTATTAGTAATTGATGACTTGAACTATTACGGTTTATGTTATTAAACATAAATAGCATCAAATTATAAACACAATAATTACAACTTTAGAAGTAATGATTACAAACAAGCAGTACTGTACCACCATGTATATGATTTACAGTGTGCCTATGTAAGCATTAACCTGAAGACTAATTAGAAAACTGCGCTATTGAAGAATGTTTGCGGTGGAGTTCCATATGTTTATAGGTGGCACTCTCAATACTTGGATAGGAGAGGAGAGGATGGATTTTAATTTTTTGATCGTAACTATTTCCCTTCAAGCGGAACTATTTCCCTTCAGCAGGGGATGACGAGTACACACCCCATCCTGTAGGGGGTGGTCTAAACATTGAATAATTTGTATTTGAACGTTAGGTAAGAAACCACGATGACAAGACATAACGTGCGCTAATTCCAAATTCTACATAAACAAACGGTACTGAGCAAGTAACATTTACTTGTAAATCCACATAAACGTATATATCTCGGCTGCCTTGGCACGTCTCTGCCGTCTGGTGAATTCGTTATAGTGTATTGTCGATGCACCGGAAGTCAACATCTACCAGCTGTTTGTCGCGCAGGTATTTACATGCATTGCCCTCATAACAACACCGGTAAGCAATGTTATCTCGCATAATCGCACCATTTGCAAATAACTTGTGGTGGCCGTGGAATTACTACAACCTGGAGAGTGTCCAGTGTCAGCACAACCTGCGTAAAACTGGATCCTGCACATTCTTGCACAGGTCCCACTTCCGAAACAATGCATCGACAACGGTGTAGAAATGGCATGGCCTCAAACGATGGTGATTTATGTTGAAGGAACCGTCCAAGAATGTGCGCGGGGAATGAGGTGACAGGTCGGACATGTGCAAGTTGATTTACTGGCCAGGATTTAATTTGACACGTTTAGTATTACAATCGATGCGTTTTGTATTCGCAATAATGCCAATTCCAGGTGATTTACTCTTGTGTTATGCTCACATCAAGCAAGTACTGCAGTGCAAACACAGGTCGCGTGATTTAGATAAAATGTGCATTTTTATTTTTTTAGTATTGTCCTGCGATGCATTCTCACATATGACACGCACGCACACAATCATTGTATAAAACTAATGGTATTAGAAGTGCATATATATACCTAATTATAATCGTGGTAGAGTGGGTGTGTGTACTTGTACAGGTGTGCGTGTATGTGCGCGAGTGCGTATGCGTGTGTGTAACTGTATATAATCGTGTATGTACGTGTGTATATATATCTATGCATATACATAAGTATGCACATGTGTGTTAATGTTTTACACATATGTAATATTTGGTGTTATTTGGAAACCCAGATACGTTATACCTCGTCAGACATGAGTTTAACAACATATTTAAGCCATTGTGCATTGGTCCTTCAGCTACCGAGGTAAGCAAATACCCAATCACCTCCACTTCCCCTCAAACAACGAAGTGTTTGATGTGGCACGCACACAATACACTGACATCACACGATTTTCCAGTATTTTCCCATTTCTTCTCTTTGTCGATGGTCATTCAGCATGCTTGCCTAACAAAGACTACAGACGACCGCCCCCAAGGCACCGTGTCCATTGAGGTCATTGTCCGCTGCCTACGCGCCACCGATTGCAGGTCAATACCGGATGTTTCCAGCGACGGCCTGTCCGGATCACGGGTTTTCCGTTTCGCTACCGTTTTCCCTCTCCGATAATCCGCCCGTTAAAAGCCGTCTGCTCCGCACGCGCGTCGGCAGTTATTTTAAAATATGCATTAGCCTGGTGTTGACGGGCGGCCGCAAGGTGTGCTATTTCGAGCAGATCGTGGTTCGGCCTGACAAATGCGACTGTCGGATCAGTCGGAGTAGCGGCCGGAGTAACTTCTCATTCACCAGGTGGCGCGTCGATTTCTTCTGAGACGGCTCCCACTCAATGTGAACCTGCCTTGAGTTTCGAAATCCAGGCGAATTTCACGCTCATCAAAAGACCTCCAACCGTGTCTCCATTTGGATATTCAACCGTATAATTTCGAGGCTGCATCCCTCATTTGGATCTCCAACTGCATCCCTCATTTGGATCTCCAACTGCATCCCTCATTTGGATCTCCAACTGCATCCCTCATTTGGATCTCCAGCTGCACCCCTCATTTGAATCTCCAGCTGCACCCCTCATTTGGATCTCCAGCTGCATCACTCATTTGGATGTCCAACTCCATCCCTCATTTGGATGTCCAACTGCACCCCTCATTTGGATCTCCAGCTGCATCCCTCATTTTGGATCTCCAGCTGCACCCCTCATTTGGAACTCCAACTGCACCCCTCATTTGGATCTCCAACTGCACCCCTCATTTGGATCTCCAACTGCACCCCTCATTTGGATCTCCAGCTGCAGCCCTCATTTGGATCTCCAGCTGCATCCCTCATTTGGATCTCCAACTGCACCCCTCATTTGGATCTCCAGCTGCATCCCTCATTTGGATCTCCAGCTGCATCCCTCATTTGGATCTCCAATTGCACCCCTCATTTGGATCTCCAGCTGCATCCCTCATTTGGATCTCCAGCTGCACCCCTCATTTGGATCTCCAACTGCACCCCTCATTTGGATTTCCAACTGCACCCCTCATTTGGATCTCCAGCTGCACCCCTCATTTGGATCTCCAACTGCACCCCTCATTTGGATCTCCAACTGCACCCCTCATTTGGATCTCCAACTGCACCCCTCATTTGTATCTCCAACTGCATCCCTCATTTGGATCTCCAGCTGCACCCCTCATTTGGATCTCCAACTGCACCCCTCATTTGGATCTCCAGCTGTACCCCTCATTTGGATCTCCAACTGCACCCCTCATTTGGATCTCCAACTGCACCCCTCATTTGGATCTCCAACTGCACCCCTCATTTGGATCTCCAGCTGCACCCCTCATTTGGATCTCCAACTGCACCCCTCATTTGGATCTCCAGCTGCACCCCTCATTTGGATCTCCAGCTGCACCCCTCATTTGGATCTCCAACTGCACCCCTCATTTGGATCTCCAACTGCACCCCTCATTTAGATCTCCAACTGCACCCCTCATTTGGATCTCCAGCTGCACCCCTCATTTGGATCTCCAACTGCACCCAGTTGAACTAAGAACCTTTAAATGCACCTAAAAACTTACAATCCGGGAGATTATCTTCTGTCTGGGAGGGTCTGAGTTTCATAACACATCCGGGGTACTCACAGAAAATCCAGCACGCCTGACAGGGATATCTATCACTGTAAGACTTACATAACTCTCCGTCATTCATACGGAGTCTGCGTCAGTTTGACACAACCAATGTGGTTAAACGAACAACCAATGTTTTAAATATTTCTTTATAATCAGGGTCCCTACTTGTATATTTCAAGTTTATTAAATGTTACTTTGGCATACAGTTACTTAGCCCATTGTCTGATTCTCTCGTCGTCACAAATGTACTTGAAGTCAAATTATGTGTCTGACGGAAATTCGTCGCTCTTTGCCATTGTCAAATGGTTAACTGGTGTATGAGCAAAACCGAAATCAGTATCTTAAAAATTCAAAATGGCTAACAGTTACAATAACCAATTTGTGTCTGCGTAACCGTTTTACTTTTAGTTTCTGTAAAACGATATTAGGCCTATAACTAAACACGTAATTATTACAAGCAGATGGAATGGGGTTGGGTATGTCATGAGAATGGACGAAGACAACAACTGCCTGGCGGCTTTAACATTGATACCTTGAAGGAAGGCAGACGAAAAGTGTGTCACCCAAAGATAACGTGGGACACCATAAAAAGAATAACAAGAACTGGGGTGAACGTCCTATAGAACAAAGCGGCGAAACAGGTGGCCCAAGGCAGAGTGGGCTGGAGAGAGTGCGCTGCAGCATATGGGTCGCGACTCGCTAGGCCCGCCGAGTGACGTTGGTAGACGAGTTGACGCGTAGTAAGAGAAGTTCATGGAGTTTGACACGGCCACAGAAGAAACAGTGCCTCGATGCCTTCTGGGCTTCAGCTGCATGGTAGCCTTCGCCCTTTTGCCATATTATTTCGCCACAAAACTAAATATAGTGTATTTCACCATGTCCCATATGCAGCAATGCTGGGCCTGACGATAGTAAGCAAGACTGGCGCTGAGCAACGCTCAACGTTAGCAAGGAAGACTATTGCTACTCTTATCTGTGTATACATTTGAACTGCACCACAGACTCAGAGAGCTATGAAAAGCCAGGAATTGTTTATGGTACAGTTTAAGTTTAATTTTAGTAGTTTCGCTAATTGGACGTCTGTTTTACATGACATATTGCTGTTGAGCTTTGGGCATTGCAGCACGGCAGTTGCGATGCTGTAAAATATGCAATTTTTACGACAATTATAAAGACCTCTTTACGGTAACAACTCTTCACATTTGACGGACAAAAATAGCATTTTATCGTCTGATTTATTGTTCAGTTATATGCGATTTCTGATGATAAGTATATGTTGTTGCTCTCCTCCTAGTTCCCGGCTGTACAGGGGTGAGGGTCAGATACAGTAAAGTTGAACCATTCGCTGTGTCTTTTCTTTCAATAGTTTTGTGTCCATCTCTCTCCATCTTTCATCCTTCCCTGATCTTCTCACATCCCTCCTCACGCTCAGACCTCCCATCTCAGCTGTGGCCTTACCTTTTCCTGTGTCCTTTATGTTATTCAGCCTCTGCTCCCGTCGCTATTTTTCCGGCATCCATCCTTGCCAAGTGGCCTGTATCACCGCAATAAAGATTAAAACACCGTCCGTTTAGTTGAGCTATTACAGAGAGAGAGAGAGAGAGAGAGAGAGAGAGAGAGAGAGAGAGAGAGAGAGAGAGAGAGAGAGAGAGAGAGAGAGAGAGAGAGAGAGAGAGAGAGAGAGAGAGAGACAGAGAGAGAGAGAGAGAGGTAGAGAGAGAGAGAGAGAGAGACAGAGAGAGAGAGAGAGAGAGAGAGAGAGAGAGAGAGAGAGAGAGAGAGAGAGAGAGAGAGAGAGAGAGAGAGAGAGAGAGCGAGAGAGAGAGAGTGAAAGAAAGAGAGAGAGGGAGGGACTGTTAAATTTTGGGAAATGTAAATGCCTCCACACAGAACATGGGAACGAAGATGTACAATATACAGTGGGGGGTTCTGTACTAAGTACTACTGTAAAAGAAAAGGACTTAGGGTTAACCATTAGTGCTGATGTGAAGGTTTCAGAGCAGTGTGGTATTGCCGCTTCAAAGGGAAATCAAATCCTTGGATTAATTAAGCGAAATATAACGTATACGGAAAAAGAGCTAATAATACCGCTGTACAAAACAATAGCTAGGCCTCATTTAGACTATTGTATTCAAGCATGGAGGTCATATCGAGCAGTGTAGATTAGATATAAGAAAGTTCTCATTCTCACAAAGGACTGTAAATTAATGGGACAGATTCTCTCCTGATTGTGTTGGTGCTAGTAGCGTGAATATGTTTAAAAATAAAATCGACACATACTTTAAAAGGGCGGGATACACGTAAATAAAAAAAAGTATTGGACTCTCAATAAGCCAAAAGGCTTCCTTGTCTACCTGCCATCTAGAGTTAATTTTTTTGATGGAAATCTTGCTAAATCTTGTTAAAGAACGAAGGGTCGTCATACAATTGTGCAACAATCTTTGGTACGGACATATTAATGATATAGTCGCTATTGGGCTGATATAATAAAAGCCAATAATATCACTTGAGTCGAGTACGAAATCATTGGAACCAACCAGACGACGAACATAAATGGTTAGTATCAATCTCATTATTCATTACTGTTAAGGTTAGTAGTATCCACATTTACTGTTACAGTCAGTTAGGGTTAGAAGCAGTAGTAGAAAATAGTTAGGGTTAGTTAGGGATAGGCTTCCAGTGATTACGCTGTTGACCACCCTCATAGTGTATTAATATTACTTTGAGTGCAGACGTGGGCAGACCTACTCTGCTAGTAGGACAGTCTGGTGTAACGACTGATGACGTGCATTAACAACGTTATATGACACAATTGTATGATAATTACCTTGCCATTTGTGATTTCCTGTCGACACAGATTAGTACTTTAATCGACTACCGATTTGTTAATTTGTGTTTACATCAACGTCAATATGATGTTTCGATTATTAATTTGTGTGATAAATATTATGATTCATTGAGTTTTCTAGTAGAGAGTGAGTTCCGGGTTACCCGGATCCCAATCAGACAGATAGGTCTATAATACGATCGTTAAAGGAAATAATAACAATGCCCGTTGTGCATAATTCAGACATTCATAACTATTATACCAGAAACAGTAATACTATTTACATAAACCGGGTAAATCATAATGGTGTCCCTATTTGCATTAGACATTCAATTATTCACTTTGTTAATGAATAAAGTGGAGCGCGGCGGTGCAGTGGATAGAGCGTCGGACTCTCGATCGAGAGAACCAGGGTTCGAATCCTGTGCGGCGGTTTCGAATGTTGGGCAAGCTCGTTCATTCTACGTTGCTCTAGTTTATTCACCAGTATGAATGAGTACCTGGCTGTAGATAGTGGTGATATTTGTGTATGAATAGTCTTTGCGCATTAATGTCAGCGTGGCTTCCCAGAGACGTCGAGATGGTGTTCGATTGAACAGGTCTGCCAGAGACTAAAATGTAAAGCGCTCCAAGCAGTCCTGATGATTGGATACTGCGCTATATAAGATCTTACATTTTAAAAATAATGTAACATGTGAAATCAGAAATAACATTTATGCCCATTCTCCCCAAGGCTTTTCGATATACTGTAAAATGTTTCATAAGGAATTACGAAACCGGATATTTTACCCCAAACAGTTATACATGTACTAACGAAAATGATAAGACAAACTCTCCAAGTTACGTTTTTATTACTTATTTTGTGACTTAAAAGAAAGAGTCACCAGGACAGTGTTATACACATGCCCACGCCCACCCACACGCACACGCCCACCCACACACGCACGCACGCACACACACACACGTACACACGCACGCACGCACACATACACACACCCACGCACGCACGCACGCACACACACAACCACACACACACACACACACACACACACACACACACACACACACACACACACACACACACACACACACACACACACACACACACACACAATTATGCTAGTGGTAGCAAATTAACTCTGTCACGACTGCAGAGTAACGGTGATAACATTGACTTAATAAAAAATGTGCAAACAAAATGAAAAGTTGCTTTGAGAGAAAGTACTTACAATTTTTAAAACACCGAAACTGCGTTGCCACAAATACACGTTAACGTCATTATTCGCGTTATGTGCGGCAACACTGTTGAAAAGCAAAGGTGGTTTATATTTATGTATCTTGATCACATTAATGTTCCATTCGCCACGTTTATTTTACCGATCTGACATTTAAGCTTAACGAAAAACGTTCTTTTTTGTTGCTTATACTAACTAGCAAGTGCCGCCTTTCGCGCGAGATCACGGCATTTTCAAGCGTCAGAATGTAGTATTCCGCTGTAATATAAATATAAGTCATAATAGAGAGACACACATTTATTTTAGGTTCTACACGAATCCAATTTTGTAAGAGGAAATGGTCCAGTTGTCGGCTGATCACATAGGTTGTGTCGTTTGTTGGACATTTTCCCGGGGAAACGATGTGACCACACGGAGTTTCATTTGACAAAACGATCGGCATCCAACATGATACACGGAAATGACGGGACGTCTGCAAACCCCACTCATCGATTGCTTCTGTTGATTATACACCTGCAACCAATGAACGTTGTCGATCGTTCTGATTACCGCGGAAATGTGTAATGTCTTTGAGTGACTGACCAGTCGGTTTATTCCGCGTAAGCGTGTTTGTACATGGTTGAGTTTCTGGATGGGCACGTAGACAGTGACATGAAAGCATCCCCGGACACATCGTGTCAAGTGCCCGTGCCAAGTAGCGGTCGCATCAAGAACCTTTACTGAGACGTCACCTCTAGGTTCCCGCCTACGCAGCGGTCAGACGAGCTGCAACGGACTGTTGCCATTGCATCGATTTATGTGCCGGCTGCACTTGCATGTTGTTCTGCGCAGGCGATAACATAAGAGACGTCTTTAGATTAGTTGATTCTTGTAACGCGGTTTTTTCCTTCTTCTATTTCATGGGTCTCTCAGAAGTTGACGCCAATGACATTTTGGTGTTCTGTTCCACCATGAAGGAATCATTACAAATTAATACGAGAACGATAGAACGCACTGTGCAAAATAACAACTTTGAATATTTACGACGATTCATTCATGTCCAACGTCATATCATGTACAAAATAATTCTCATAATTTAGGGGTTTATTAACGTACTATATTATATATGATTAACTAATCTAATTAAATGTCCACGTGATATGTTACCATCGGTCGATTGTATCACAATAGCCTAATGTGGGTTAATTCGTTCCTGTTTGAGTCATGCTCGTCTACCTACGAAGCGGTTGGCTGAGGTCATAGAAGCCGGAGCGAGAAGACTATTAAATATGGAAGTACTGAATCGGAGCCTCAGCATTTCGCACCTGTCGGACATGACACTGGAAGGCGGGATAGTATTGTTGGTCTCCAAGTTCACCACCCTTGACGCTGACCAAACCCAAATTGAATGGAGCCGAACATAAAACGCTTGTCACAGGAGAATAATCCACCCAGAACATGAAGACGAAGATAATGTACACCGTACACCCATTCAAAAAGGTCTACGAGCACGCCAAATTCCAAAGGTCTAAGGGGCACCTGACCCCCCCAGCCCCCTGGATCCGCCTAAGTTGATGTAGGTAATACATATCTCGGTCTTCTCTACCATTTCCCTATTCACACAAGTGTCCATTTCCATTTGTTCACACCATTCCACCACCTTAATATAGGCATTTCACGCATTCTTCTATCGCCCTGCCAGTCTGCATGTGTTCTATCCATCGCAATCTATTCCGAACCACGAATCGTTTATCTGGTGTTTCTTCATGGCAGTCTACCAAACAGCGGAGCTAAAAACTATTTATTGGAGCATATACTGCACATGCAAGATTTGGTCAAAGTTAAGTGATCTATCCATCGTGTGACCGGTTGCCTAGCAAAACCTCCGTCAAGCGTTAAAAAATGGATGCCGAACACGTGGTCGGTTCGGACATTCCGTCGTATATCTTGTTGAAATTCTGGCTCAAAAAGTGTTTCTTTATGAGAAAAACATAAGGCAACGTTTTAAAGTGACAAATGTATGCGGGAATGTTTGATTTACGGCATGTCATGCAGCAGTGGTAATGTCACTTACTTACTTACTGACTTACGTCATCCACGTGATGACACGAAGAGTTGTTTTCTGTCTGTCATGGTGGCAGCCAGACGAGTCCCACCGAGGCCGGTGTACCTCTCGATGGTTTCTCTAATGGTCATGTTAGGACGACCTTTTCTCCGAGGGCCCTCGGGTCTCCAAAGAAGAATTTGCTTAGATATTTCGCCATGGCGCATCGCATGCCCTGCCAGACGTAGACGCCGTTGCCTCACGCTGGTGGATATTCGTGGTAGGCTGCCGGTGATCTCCTGGTTGGTGATGTGATCAATCCAGAACACATTGTATATTTTACGTAGTAATCTGGTGTAGGATCCATCAAGTGTTTTCTCTAGCGTTTGCGTCAGGGTCGAAGATTCACATCCGTGTACGAGGGTTGGTTCAACTCTGGTCCTAAAGATGATTAGTTTGGTGTTTTGTGTAGTGACGAACGCCATGCATTATCAAGTGCATGTGCTGCTGCCCTAGTATGGGCTTTTCTACACTGAATGTCATGTTGAGAGTTGGTGTATGAGCAGAGGTATTTGAAGTCTTCTACTTTCTCAATTTGACTCCCGTGCAAGGTGTGTAGATTAGGATTTGTACCTGGATTTATGTACATATACTTAGTTTTGCTTGGATTGAGAAATAATCCAGTAGCTTTAGAAGCACTTTCAACTTCATGGAGAAGGAGTTCTGCTTCGTGTAGTGTGTCAGCAAACACAGCAAAATCCAGGTCAGAGAGATGTCGGACTGGCTACCTGGTGTTTCGACGCCTGGGAAGGGTTAGTCCTTCCCTATCATCAATTGCTGTTCATAATGCATAGACCCAAACAATGATGAACAGGTATGGGGCGAAAGGGTCCCATTGCAGTACTCCTGCAGTAATCTCAAAATTTGTGGTTTCCCTTTCTAGAGTGAGAACAACTGCAGGCGTATGTTCATGCATTATTTGTATGGCTTTGAAAATGTTCTCAGGGATGTCATAGGCTCGTTGAATCAAGAACAGTTTCTTTCTGTCTACAGCGTCGAAGGCTTTCCTAAAGTCGATGAAGACAATGACTGCTTCTCCCCAATGATACGTCTGAGCGCAAGAATCTGCGATGGTGTAGACCGTAGGGGTCTCAACCCCTTCTGATTTGGGCGCAAGATCTTTTCTATTTCAGGACGTATATGTATTATAACATTATATATAACAGGGAGTATAACATTATATAATATTCTTCCCTTGTTGTTCTCATTATGTTATTATATATGATTTGCTTAATTTGCTTTGTACATATATGTTCTGTAACGAGTTACTCTAAATTTGAACTGGTATAAGTAAAACTCAATTGTAGACCATTGAAGCAGTGTGTGTTAGACTTATTCCTCGATGCTCTGTGACAACGGTGTAGAAATGGCATGACCTCAAACGATAGTGATTTCTTTTGACGGAACCATCCAAGAATGACCGCGGGGAATGCGGTGACAGGTCGGACATGTGCGAGTCGATATTTACTGGCCAGGATGTAATTTAATTTTAATTTAGTAGTACAATCGATGCGTTTTGTATTCGCCATAGTGCCAAATCTAGGTGATTTACATCTGTGTTATGCGCTCATCAAGCAAGTACTGCAGTACAAACACAGGTCTCGTGATTTAGATCAAATGTGCATTTTTATTGTGTCCTAATATTGTCCTGCGATGCATTCTCATATATGACATGCACGCACACAATCATTGTGTAAAACTAAGGGTATTATAATATATATATAATGATGTACATATTATAATACTATAATGCTATGTCTACATACATTAATAATTATGATTATATATATATATATATAATTATCTACAGCTTACATATAATTAATTATATACTATATATATATATACATAGATACATGATGATATATATATATATATATATATGTATCATCATCATCACTGTGTAGCCGTAGTATCCCGTTGTTGGGCGAAGGTGTCAGCACGTCGTTTCCAAATATGCCTGTCTTGCGCTATCCTCTGCCAGATGATGCCCTTCCAATACTCGTTTAGTTCGTCTCTCCACCGTCTCGCCGGTCTTCCTCTAGATCGTTTCCCTTCGTAGGGTCTCCAGGTTGTGATACGCGATGTCCGTCGGTTATCTCGTAGTCTGCTGATGTGCCCTGCCCAGGTCCACTTTTGTCTTCTGATTTGTTCTATCACGTCTATGACCTTTCTCTTCTGCCTTACCCATATGTTTGTTTTTCTCTCCTGATGTTATGTTTAACATACTTCTTTCCATCTTTGTTTGTGCGGCTGCAAGCTTGTTCTTTGCCTGGATGGTGAGTGCCCATGTTTCCGCGCCGTATGTCACCGCTGGAAGTACTCATGAGTTGAAGACTTGTCTCTTCAAGCAGGTTCCAAAGTTACCCTTGAAGATGTCGCGGTGTTTGGCGAATGCTGTCCAGCCGGCAGTGATCCTTCTTTGAATTTCCTTGTCTTGGTTTTTGTCTCTGATACTGTATCGCTGTATATATATATATATATATATACCTAATTATAATCGTGGTAGAATGTGTGTGCGTGCGTGTGTGTAATTATATATAAGCGTGTATGTACGTGTGTATAAACACATGCATATACGTTTGTGTGCACATGTGTGTTATTGTATTACACATATGTAAGTATTCTGTGTTACTTGGACACCCAGATACTTCATACCTCGTCAGACATGAGTGTAACAACATATTTAAGCCATTGTGCATTGGTCCGTCAGCTACCGTGTTAAGCAAATACCCAATCACCTTCACTTCCCCTCAATCAACGAAGTGTTTGATGTGGCACGCACACAATACACTGACATCACACGATTTTCCAGTATTTTCCAATTTCTTCTCTTTGTCGATGGTCTCCTTTCTTCTGCATTGGTAGTACACCCGACATCCCCCATTCCGGTGGTCTATTCCCTAAGTATATTTCATTACAGAGCTTCAATAATAGGTGTTTCCTTGACTAGGGAAGTCGCCACACTTCGATAGGAATGCTACCTAGTCCTGGGGCTTTGCCAAGTTTCATTTGTTTGATGGCGATGTTAATTCCTGCTAACGAGAAGGTGCCAATATCACAGTTAACGTTTGTCTCACAGAGATGTTCAATTGGATAGGCGGATGTGCTCGTATTATTCGTAGAGAGCAGTCGTTCAAAGTGAGTTTTCCAAGCATCTAACCGAACTTTGCCTTGGATGAAGATGGTTTTTGATTTCTTTTCCGAAAGTTGTTTAACTAATTTTGAGGCATTATATAGTGCGTTAGTCAACTCACAACTGTCGAATGCTCCCAAAATGAAATTGAAACGTTTCTCCTCCAATTCATTGTAAGTGTCACGTTGCGTAGATTGCGCCGAAGATAGTCTTTCTGGCTGTGCACTAGTTACATTACGTGCTGCATTTACTTCAGTAGTATCCCATACACTAATCTTGAAAGTTACTCGAGGTGGTAAGATGGTCATGCCTGCTTTGTTGGATATGTCAACAAAATATGTGTATGCGATGGTTTCGGTTCTTTCTAATATATCACCGTCAGCTGAGATTTATGGGGTCACAGGAAGACGGCATATAACATGCCATATGACTGTTTCACTATGCATCGTGCGTTGTCTATGTAGAAGGATGAAACTTTATGTAAACACAATTCAGAGGTTCTTTATTAGCATGCCAGACAACTCAAGTCACGCGATGTATCCAACTGTCGTGCACGTACTCACGTCGTTACCGTGGCGCCGCCTAGCGACTAACTAAACAATATAACATATTGCAACATCTCCCTTCCTTTACAAAAGTGTAAAACTCCTACATGTAGAAAACTATTCTATAATCGCATCTATGCATCGTGTAGTTTCTCGAGTATTTCGCTCCGCTGTGAAGATGGGATGACACATCGACTTCCTCTGAACACGATGCCATCTTGTATTGCGAGCTCGTCACGTATGCCATGATACGCTCTGATCGTTGTTGGTAGGCAACTCTTCTCATGCCAGCCTTGTAGAATGGCTGCTTTCAGTGTTTGTAGTGTGTCGTCTGTCTCAGTGTTGTGTTGTATGTCTCTGAGTCTACCGCCTGAGATGGGCAGGTAGTCAGCCATGTGGATCGTCTCAACTTCCTTTTCCACGGCTTCGCGTAAGTCGTTTCCTTGCATGTATGCTCGACTGAGCGTGTCGGCGATATACATGTGCTGCCCTCTTTTGTAGACGATGTCGATCTCGTACCGCTGAGCTCGTAACAGCATCCGTTGTAGTCGCTTCGGAGCTGCCTGGAGTGACTTTTTGTTGATCATTTCGAGAGGTTTGTGGTCTGATTCAACTCTTATCGGTCTGCCATATGCATAGTGGTCGAAACGCTCTAGCCCAAAAATAATCGCGAGCATTTCTTTTTCGATCTGGGCATACCTGCTCTCAGCATCTGTCAGCGATCTGGAAGCATAGGCAATTGGTTGCTCGTTCTGTAGTATGCACGCCCCAAGGCCACTCTCGGACGCATCACACTGCAGAGTGAGTGGAACGGTCGGGTCGAAGTATCGGAGTACTGGTGTCTCCGACAACATCTGCTTGATCTTCACGACCGCCGCGCCGTGCACCGATTCGTCCTAGAGGAAGTCAGTGTCGGCTTTGATGAGATCTCGGCGTGGTTGCGTGACATTGGAGATGCCTTTTGCGAACTTCTGTAGGTAGTTGACCATGCCCATGAGGCCCTGCACCGCCTTCTTGTCGTGTGGTTGAGGCATTTTGAGTATGGCTTCCACCTTCGCTGGATCTACTTTCAGTCCCTCTGCTGTTATGAGATGACCCATGTACGACACCTCACTCCGTTTCCAGTGCAGTTTCTCTTTGTTCAGTTTGATGTTCTTTTCGCGACATCGATTCAGTAGCTGCGCCATCTTCATGTCGTGGTCCTCTTCAGCTTCAGCGGCCGTTTCACCACAACCGGCAACGAGAATGTCGTCAGCTATGATGAACACACCAGGGATCTTCTCTAACGCCTGATGTAACCGTTGCTGAAAGTACTCTGGCGCTGGCGAGATTCCGAAAGGCATCCTGCAGTACCGGTACCTTCCGTAGGGTGTCTGGAATGTAGTCAAGTAACTGGACTGTTCATCCAGTTCCACGTGCCAGAAGCCATTCTTGACATCGCAGACAGTGAACACCTTCGCAGACGCCAGTTCCGGTATGACGTCCTCGATCACTGGTAGCATGTAGTGACTGCGCTTTAGAGCTTTGTTGAGCGGTTTCAGATCAATGCAGAGTCTTATTTTTCCGCTTTTCTTTTTCACGATGACCATGCTCGACACCCAGTCAGTTGGTGTGTCAACTTCAGCTATCACACCCATTTCTTGTAGGCGCGTTAGCTCGTCCTTCAGCGGATGCTTTAACGCGACCGGTACGCGTCGAGGAGGGAGTATGACTGGACTGACTGATTCGTCTATTTCCAGATGTAGTGTGCCCTCCATTTTTCCTTCACCCGTGAACACGTCCCCGTACGACACGAACATCGACGACTTTGTCAATGTGTTGTTGTCGTCATCAATTTTCAGGAAGTTTTGGTGCTGGATTTTTAGTAAGTTCATCTCCTGTGCTGATTGTGAACCGATGATCGGCGTGACCTCGGCATCTATCAAAACAAAGGTCATGTTGTAGCTTGCACCATTCTTTGGGTTTGTTACGCATAGCTCAGAGCAGCCCAACGACGTCATAGTGCTTTTGTTGTAGAGCGAGATTATGTTGGCAGACTCCTTGATGGTTGTAGTAGCAGGTAGGTCACCTTTCGATATAACATTGCAGGTGGCGCCACTATCGATCTGGAAGCGCAAGCTCCTGTCCGCCAATGTCATCTGTGCGAATATTTTCGACTTGGTTGAAGTGTTGTTTACCACCATGATTTCATTTTCAGAGTCAGTGTCTTTGTCTAGTATGTGAACTTTGTGCTGCTGTGTGGCCCTCGATTTCTTTCGACACTTTCTGGCGAAGTGATTAATCGATTTGCACAGCTTGCACTCCTTACCCCAGGCTGGGCATTTCTCTCTCAATCTTTCATGTTTGTAGCCGCAGAATTTGCATTCATACGCCAGTTGTTCTTTTTCAGTTAAGCGTTGTGGCGTAGCTTGTGCTTTCTTTTTAAACGAGCGCTTTTTCTCTGCAGAGTGGTTGAATGCGTGCACTTCATCACTCAACATCGCTTTCAGCTTGGCGTCTGTCGACTCGATGGCTCTGCAGATGTCCAAACACTTAGTTAGAGTCAGTGATGATTCTTGCAGCAGTCGTTTCCTCATGGCATTGCTGCTGATGCCACACACAATTCTGTCGCGAATGAGTTCATCTCTCAGTATATCGTAGTTACATGACTTGATTAACGACCGAAGTGCGGTCGCGAAAACATCAACCGTTTCATGACTTTCTTGATTGCGATTATTGAAAACGTATCTTTCTCTTATTTTGTGCTCGGAAAATCCAAAGTCTTGATTTTAGTTTTTGGAAGAGCCTTTTGGTCATCAGAAGGTTGTGCTGATAGATGAATACTAGCAGAAACTGACCGTTTCTGTTAGTAGAGCTGTGGTATAAAAACAGATGAGGCTTGAGCACTGACACCATCTCCAATTACTAGAATGGAATGAGGATGGATACGTATTACGGTCTGGCTAAGGCTTTCGTAGACCTCGTCGATTCTTGTTTCCTCACTAACATTTGTTGGAGAATAACACGATAGGACACGTGTTTTAGGATTCCCATTAAACACAATTAGTGTGATGCGGTCTGTTATCTTGATGATGGATATAACATTCTCGAGCAGAGAAGATGTGATTACTACTCTGGCACCACCAGTTGCTGCACCTTGTTGATTCCGTGTAGCGGATGCTGTGAATAGCGCGGAGAAACCTATCCTCGTGGCATTGATATATGGGTCCTCTGGTTGGTGAACTTGGCTGTGTTCTTGAATACAAAGTCACGGAAATGTCAAAATCAGTCATGTGTTTGTCATGCTCTTCCTTGGCACTCTTGGGAGATAAACGGTGACAATTTAGCTGCTCAAATAAGATGTTTTTCCTAGGACGCCACAGTCCTTTCGTTGGTCTCACATCGGATGGCATCCGTTCTTGCGGGTTTGAGACGCCATCTTCATTCGGGTTAGTAGATATTCGAGAAGGACAAAATGTTTGAGCAGGGACTTGAACCTTGATGTTGTTGTGTCGACTCATCACGTTTTCATCTAGCTGGTACCATGGTGCTTCGCTACGGCTACATAAGGTGTTTTTGTTAGGTCCGAGACACCATCTCGTAGACAGGCTGCCCACAAAGGCTAGAGAGTATCCGTCTCCGCTTACTATTTGCCCATAGTTTGAGACTGGTTCGGGAGTAGCATCGGGACATGTCAACACACAGGTGGGCCCTGCACACTGACCTAAGTGACCCCCAGTCTGCTCCCCGATTCCTAACGGATTGGTATCGGGCCGCAATGTGCCCAGTATCCAAGGTGTACCTCGTGGAGGTTAAGTTAGGGTCTTGTCAATGGAGAGACTAGGTACCACCAGGGGAGACTTACACATTCGGCTCTCTTTTCATTTCCGAAAACGGAATTAGCTGGTGGCTGAAGATGAAAGCGAATATCATGAAGCGCATGCACTACAGTAGTAATGTAATTCACTTATATAACCGTCATCAACATCGCTGGCAAAGGCAAAGCTTGACGGAGGTCACGCGCGGCATTGACTGTGACGTAGGCAAACCGCGGCGTACTGGATACATCGATTTACCTTTCCATCACGTGACCTGATGCCTGGCAAAATCTCCGTGATGACATCAGAAATCATATTTTATTGAAATTCGGGTCAAAAAATGTTTCATTATGACAAAAACATAAGGCAAAGTTTTTTAAGTGACAACTGTATGCGGCAATGTTAGATTTGTGAGATGTCATGCAAAGGCAAAGGTTGACGGATATCACGCTCAAAAATTGCACGAAATCGCTAATAGACTCAATTGACTTATCCATCATGTAACCTGTTGCTTAGCAAAACCTCCGTTAAGCCATCAGAAAACACGTGGAGGGTTCAGACATTCTGTCGTATATTTTGTTGAAATTCTGGTCACAAAAGTGTTTCATTATGACAAAAAATAAGGCAAAGTTTTAAAAGTGACAACTGAGTGTGGGAATATTTGATTTGAGTATATAACCATTATCAAAATTTGTTGGCAAAGGCAAAGCTTAACAGAGGTCACGCGCAACAATTAGATTGTGACGTAGGCCAACCGCGACTTATTGGATACATGAATTGAATATGCTGTTTTGTAAAGCATTCGGTCTTTTTGGGAAAGCTCTTAACTCCTAATGGGCGCGTCCCCAGGTGGCGGATAGGGGGAATGGCATGCAGACATGCATGTTAGCTGCGAAATAAGCAGGCCTAGCCTAACGAATAAGCACTGTGGCAACCCCACTTATGGTTCCTGTACTGCGCGGGAGCAGACAATGGCAAGCCATTCCTGTAACAATTGCCTTGAAAACTCTTCATGCACAGTACATAACATATCAATGTTACGGTGCCTAATGGTAGTTCTTCTAGGTCAGATGGTATCCTAAATGCTATTAAAGAAGAGTTCGTCACCAACAATGATAATCTTCCAATTAATGACGTCATTGAGGCTAATCTAATTAGAACCCCAGTGACCGATGTAGAGACCAGTCAACGAACGAACGAACGATTGAAGAACGAACTAACGAAGAAGTTTATTGACCCCATGTATATAAAAAGTACCATTATTTTCATCCTTCATTGTATAAATACAATAAAACGTATACAAACACAAATATACATATACGCATGATTCGTAGATAATTCAGTATTTTGCTGAAGAAAAAAAAATGGAGTTTGAGCTATATGAGAAAAATTAACTTAAATAAAATACACACGTGGAAGGTGCGATCTATGTACCAAGGCAAGCTAGACTTGATCACACAGGAAATGACAAGAACCAATACTAATTTAATGGGGATCTCAGTATACACTAAACTAGATTGGCAACGGCTATTTCAGTTCAGACGAATACACCATCTACTACTCGGGAAATCATACAACCCGTTCAAATGGAGTTGCTTTCATGTACTCAAAATCATCTCTAAATCTGTACTAGGGTTCAACCTTTACAACAACTGCATAATATCACTGATGATCCATGCAAAACCTATCAGAGTCACCTTCATCCAAGTCTATGTCCAAACATCTACATCTGATGAAACAGAAATATACGATTTCTATGAAAAACTCCAATACCTACAGAATTCCAAAGAAAGATTATCAATATTATCATGGGTGAACTGAACGCCATAGTTGGGAATTAGATGGAACTCAATATAACTGGAAAGTTTGGACTTGGCAACAGGAATGAGAGAGGGCAACGACTCATTCAGTTCTGCGCTGATAATGAAATGGTCATCTGCAACAATCTCTTTCTACAATACAAGAGGCGACTATACACACGGAGTTCACCAAATGGACAACACAAAAACCAAACTGACTATAATATTATCATTATTCAGAAACGATGGCGAAATTCAATCATGGCCACAATCACCCTCCCAGGTGCAAATTATAGCATGGATCATGTGATATTAACGTCCAAGTTCAAAGTGAAGCTAAAGAGCATCAAAAATCAACCCCGCAAACCAGATATGGCTTACAGAACATCCCAAGTGCCTTCAGCATTGACACTCAAAACCGTTTCGAAGCCCTGAACCTAATCCGAAATCTGATGACATGAAATTAAGAGTATCATAATAGACACAGCTGATAAACACATTCCTAAGAAAAAGCACCTTAAAAGAGCACCCTGGTTAAGCCAGAGAGCTCTCGACATAGCTGAAAAGCAGACACATAGAAGCCAAACCTTCAAACAAGACCACATTTAATACTTAAAGACAACAAAGCAGCAAATTCCAGAAGCAAACCGGAAAGAACGAAGAAGCATACTACAACAATGCATACGAAGAAATGTAAAAAGACACTGTAAAGGGCAAATCTAGGGACTTTTTCAAGAAGATAAGGAATATTACAAGTAAACTCTCTCCAGAAACTGGGATCATCAAAAACGGAGCCATTCTCATAGAAAAAGACGAGATCTTGAAAAGGTGAAAGAATACACTGAGGAACTATACAAGAAGGATGACAATTTCTCTACACACACCGTAGAACTAGACCACCTGGAACCTGACATCCTAAAATCTGGTGTTCAACAAGCTTTACGTAAGATTGCAAACAACATATCACATACCACCTACGTACTCCTAAAAATCCGTCAGAAAAGGGTCGAAGTCTTCATGAATGGTCAACTCTCCATTAAGCAAGGTGGCTTTAAAAAACAGAGAGTTACCAGGGACCATATAGAAAATTTACGACGGTTGATGGAGACGGCACGCGAACGAAACAAAGATACTTGAGGGAATGACTGAAGGAAAGAGGACGACCCAGAACCAGGTGGGTAGACGATAATTAAAAACGATGTAGCGAAAAATCCTGCAGCTGAAAAATACTGCAGAATCGACTCTTAATGCACATGTCCGGAAGTACAGTTTTTCGCGGGGAGACATCAGTGCTTGGAATTGACAGAAATGAAATAACCGGTGATTCACTTAGATTGGATCAAATACATTTTTATTTGCGGAACGGATGTTGCCACACATCTGTCCAGGGAAAACATAACATCAATGGCATTCAACGAGCTGCCAAGAAGTTTCGCCTAGAAGGTGTGTATGTTAATCGGTTCATATTCATGTGACAAGCGTACGTTGCAACAGCTGCTCTAACTTAGACTAAGTCTAAGTCTAAGACTAAATAATTATCGTGTACTAATAATCCAAATATCTTTAACTAATACTTCAACTTACAACACGAATTAAACAAGATACTGTTTATAGTGCAAGAAGATACATACATTCTATCCTCTAGGATCGCCAATCAGGGGCGTAGCTAGGCATAAATACACGTGGAAGCACAATTCTAAATATAGAGTGTATAGGCGTCGGGACAGAGGAGCAGCCACCCGGTCCCGACGCACCCTAAGCTCCGAGCTTGAGGGCTGAATCCCCATAGTGTTGGTGGGGGTGGAGATAGTTTTACCGCCAATATTTTGGTAAAATGGTGCAGTTGAAGGTTTTGGTGAACTCAATAATGGGGGGGTGCACTCAAAGGGTTTTGGTGAGCCGTTGTAAATTGTATAATTTATTATAGAAATTCAGACACAGCTTAATCTATTTCAACCGTAAAACCTATTTTTGAGGTGCTCCCACACCTGTATAAGATAAGTTTGTCAACACTGTTACCCCATTATAACAGTGACAACTTAGAAATAGTTGCTCTACTGTGAGTAATCATCCCCCAAATTTGCAAATATATATTATTTTGTTGACATATATAGTTGGCAAAGAAAGACACAAACAAATAAACAAGCAGACAGACGTAAGCACAACCTTCTTGGTGGAGGTAATTAGCCTATTATACATTATGTATATAATGTTATATATAAAAGTGCTTATATCCACGTTACTAAGAAATTACGAGAAAAGTGTATTTTTAATATATCACATATTTGTTACATGTATACTAGCATTAACTGAAAGAATGAGAATAAACATGTGTAATTCCTTTCATTGCAGCGCGTCATACAAGAGGCTTGTCATCGAGCCATTCCTGTTAGGACAAGCTTTGAAAAGACTTGGACTTGATGAAACAAAAGTTAATGAACTGTAGTTGACAGTATCATGCACACATACTATGTTGAACATATGTTGTACTGGTGGGGAGCATTGGGGCAATCTGTTAGTTTTGGATCCTATACACCAAGAGGAGGAAAGAGACTTGTCTTCTTCTCTATGTATCAACTATGTATTACCATTATACATGTTTAAAATATATGTGTGTTTATGCACACAGATTATATGCTGTATAATGCAAGTATGCATCATTTCATATTTAATGCACAGCATTGTTGGATGTCTTCTTGATCTTGATTGTATTTTTGTATAATTTACGACGATGAGAAAAGACTCCTTGGTCTGAAAATCATCACGTCTAATGCCACTATTCTGATTCTTAACGTATATTTACCGTATCAGAGTGATGACAATTCCAATGAATATCAGGCTCATTTAGACAAGATACAGGCTATAAGCGATTCATTTGAATCAGCTAACATATTCATAATTGGGGATTTTAATGCGGAAATTAACAAGCCCAGTCTGTTCTATCCACTTCTCAGTGCTTTTAGTAATGAATGTCACCTTATTCTAAGTGACATTAAGTGTCTCCCTTCTGATGCTTTTACTTATGTCAGTGATGCTCAAGGCTCAATGAGCTGGCTGGACCATGTGCTCAGCACTCACTCCAGTCACTCATCAATCTCTGATATGGTAGTTAATTATGATTGTGTCTCTTCGGACCACCTACCCTTATGCTTTACCATATCTGTCAACTTATTACCTACTTCTGAAGCATCCACTCAGAAGCAAATTTGACAGCCTTGTCCTATGTGGAGGGCTGCCACTCACCAAGACCTTCACAACTATTACACTCAAACCAGTGTGCTTTTATCTGCCATAGATGTACCTCATGATGTTTTACGCTGTACCGACCCGAATTGTAATGATGAAGCCCATCAGTTACTGCTATGCAAATTTTATGAAGACATTATTAATACACTCAGGGATGCCTCTGAAGTAATACCTACTAAGACGCATAACATGTCTTCAAAGCACGCCGTACTTGGTTGGAATGATATGGTCAGAGACTCCCACCAGGTTGCTAGAGAGTCTTTTCTCATATGGCGGTCTTCAGGGAGTCCCCGACATGGTCCTTTGTATGACATAATGAAAATCAAATGTGCTCAATTTAAACATAATAAAAGACTGTGAAAAAATGCTGAAGCCCTTAAAGCCGAACGACTTGCTTCAAAACTAAGTTGTAATGACTTTAACACTTCTGGAAAGATATCAAACAAATGAACAATGCCAAGTTGCCAAATCCTAGCAATGTTGGCGGTGCATGTGGTACTGAAAATGTAAAGAATATGTGGCTTCATCACTACCAGTCTCTACTTAATTCTGTACCTGGCTCTCCATCACATACTAAAAAGATTTACATGTATTGCAGCAATATGCAATTTAATGACCAAATGATGGTTGATGCAAACAAATACAAGAAATAATTCAGGCGATGCCTACAGGAAAAGTTCCTGGTTATGACTGTATAAGTAATGAACATTTTAAGTATGCTAATGAAAAACTGCATGTTTATATGACACTACTACTTGTTAATTCATGGGTTTTTACCTGATGCTATGATGGTCACAATAATAGCTCCAATAATTAAAAAACAAAGCTGGTGATTTGTCTGATAACAATAACTAGACCTATTGCTCTTGCAACAATTGCTAGTAAATTAACAATTGCTAGTAAATTAACTGAGATGCTCATATTTCTATTAAAAGAACTTTTTCGACACTACATAGTGAATGGCTCTTCTATGTATGTCACTATGCTGGATGCCTCCAAGGCCTTCGACAAAGTGAACCATAGCAAGCTATTCACTAAACTAATTGACCGTGGCTGTCCTGCTTACCTTGTGCGCATTCTGTATCACTGGTACAGGTCAGTTGTCAGGTCAGGTGTTGACTTGCTACTGGTACCATGTAATCCAGTACTACCTCTTCCATGGTCGGGTCGTCGGCGACTAAACCGGCTCCCCCACTAGGCTTACCTGGTGAGGAGGGTATGTGGACACCCAGCTGGACTAAAAATAAAACCTGTCAAAGGGCGGAGGAGCTCCCAGTGAGCCAACGGCCATCCACAATCTGTGTGACCACGGATCAGAATTTAGTCTCCGCACCCCACACCGAGTCGTAGAAGGCGACTGTGTGGTTAGCGTCAGGAAGGGCATCCGGCTGTAAAACTTGCTCCAATATTTCTTCCAATATGGCAAGCAAATCGCAAAGGCAGGGTACAGCCTTAAGTACTCCGTGGGCGTCCTCACCAGCCTACGTCAAGTCGAATGGTGGAGGAGGAGGTCGAGCCGCAGCACTGAATGACGGTTGCAGACCCGATGCACTGTGGGGAGGCCGGTCTGAAAGGAGAATATCTCAGGATGTCTGTATGAGAGTGGCTACGTGGAACATTGGGAGTATGTCAAGGAGGTCTGGAGAAGTGGTGGACGTGATGGTGAGGAGGAGAGTGGATGTTGCTTGTGTTCAGGAGACCCGGTGGAGAGGAGGCAGTGTGAAGTGGTTGGGCAGGAGTGGTGAGCGGTACAAGTTCGTCTGGCAGGGATGTGCTGATGGGAATGGTGGCGTTGGAGTGCTGGTCGCGGAGAAGTGGGTAGACCAGGTGGTGAATGTCAAGAGGGTGAGCGAGCGGATCCTGGTTGTGAAATTGCTGGTAGGGAAGCGGCTGGTGAATGTCATCTCAACCTATGCCCCACAGGTCGGCAGGACACAAGATGAGAAGGATGCTTTCTGGGATATGTTGATTGAAATTGTGTCCAGGATACCAACAGGAGAAGCAGTTATCCTGGGCGGGGACCTTAATGGCCATGTGGGGTCAGCTGCGGATGGATGGGCTTTGGGGCGAGGAATGCGGAGGGAGAAAGGATCCTAGAGTTTGGAGACGCGATGGAGATGGTGGTGTGCAACACGTTTTTCAAGAAGGAAGAGAGGCACCTAGTGTCGTACGAGTCCGGTGGTCGCAGAAGTCAGATCGACTTTCTGATGGTGAGGAAAGTGGACCGTAGACTGGTGAGGAACGTGAAGGTGATTGCTGGTGAGGAGTGTGTTTCGCAGCACCGTCTCGTTGTCGGAGACATGACCCTTGGCAGCGGTAGGCGCTTTAAGAAGAAACAAGTGCCAAGGCTCAGAGTGTGGAATGAGTTCCGGGAGAAGGTAGCCCACTTGGCTGAGGAAGCAGCTGAAATGAAGGGCGTGGATGGGAGATGGAAAACGATGAAGAAGATATGGCTCAAGGCCACCGAGGAGATCTGCGGGTGGACAAAAGGTGCGCCTAGGCCCAGGGAGACATGGTGGTGGAACGACGAGGTGAAAAGGGTGGTCGATGAGAAAAGGAGCTGCTTCAGAAGGTGGAAAAGGACGAAGGCGGAGGAGGACAGTTTGGCGTACCTCGACGCGAAACGCGCGGCTCGGAGATCGGTGTGGCTGGCACAAGATGCCAAAAGGCAGGAGTTTGTTGAGGAACTGGCAAGCGAGGAGGGAAAACGGCAGTTCTTCAGGATCGCGAAACAGATGGTGAAAGAAAGGCGGGACGTGACCGGCACAAGCTGTGTGAAGGATGAGCTCGGAAACATCGTGACAGATAGTAAAGGAATGAAGGAGGTGTGGAAAAAGTACATGGAGAAGCTGCTGAATGTCGAGAACGCCTGGGATGGCGAGGTGGAATGTGACGTGGTGGAGGGGCCGAGCTGCCGCATCACAGAGGAGGAAATATCGAAGGCGTTGATGCACACTAAGATGGGGAAGGCAGCGGGTCCATCTGGTGTTGTTTCAGAAATGATGAAGGCAGCAGGCAACATGGGCGTGGAATGGTTGACTAACCTATGCAACAACATCATGGCAGAGGGCCGCATTCCCGCCGACTGGAAAAACAGCATCCTAGTCCCTCTATTCAAAGGGAAGGGCGATCCCTTAGAGTGTGGTTCTTTCAGGGCCATCAAGCTCCTGGAGCAGGCCATGAAGGTCATGGAGAGGGTGCTAGAAGTGAGAATGAGAGAGCAGGTGCAGATCAACGAGATGCAGTTTGGCTTTATGCCAGGGAAAGGGACGACAGATGCCATCTTCATCGTGCGACAAATGCAGGAGAAACACCTGGCCAAGAAGAAGAAGAAGCTCTACCTAGCCTTTGTCGACCTGGAAAAGGCGTTTGACAGGGTACCAAGGAAGGTGATGAGATGGGCCATGAGAAAATCGGGTGTGGAGGAGTGGCTGGTGAAGGCAGTGATGACGTTGTACAGTGAGGCGAGCACCGTGGTGAGGACAGGGCATGGAGACAGCAGCAGCTTTGAGGTGAAGGTGGGGGTGCACCAGAGCTCAGTATTGAGCCCACTGCTGTTTGCCATTGTGATGGACGTGGTGACGAAGGAGGCGAGAGGAGGACTGCTCTGGGAGCTGCTTTATGCAGATGATCTCGTCCTTATGGCAACGACCAGGGAAGAACTAAGAAGGAAGCTGATGGAGTGGCGCACGAGATTGGTGGCCAAAGGACTGAAGGTGAACGCCGGGAAGTCGAAGGTGATGGTCAGCATAGGTGACAGAGGAGTGATGTCAGAGTCTGGTACATGGCCATGTGGAGTCTGTAGCAAGGGTGTAGCCACAAACTCGCTTCAGTGTACATCGTGCACGAAGTGGGTCCACAGGAGATGCAGTGGTGTGAAGGGTAGCCTGCAGGCAGTGAGCGCAACGTTTGTGTGCAAGAGGTGCCGGGGAGAGGTACCACCTGCAGAAGCGACGGAAGAAGGCTTGGAGGTGGATGGAGAGACATACAACAGAGTAGACAACTTCTGCTACCTGGGCGACATGCTTAGTGCGAAAGGTGGGGTGGATGCAGCGGTAACAGCGAGAGTGAGGTGTGCCTGGCAGAAGTTCAGGGAGTTAACACCCTTCTTGACTTCCAAAGCGCCCCCCTGAAGATGAAGGGCCAGGTGTACACAGCTTGTGTCAGAAGTTGCCTGTTGTATGGGTGCGAGACGTGGGCCATGAGGACCGATCATGACACGAGGATGGAAAGGGTTGAGATGAGGATAGTGAGATGGATGTGTGGCGCATCACTCAGCGACAGACAGCCCAGTGCAGAGCTTAGAAGAAGAGTAGGAGTGGAGGCGATTGGGGATGTGATCAGAAGAAGCAGGCTGAGGTGGTACGGGCATGTAGAGCGAAAGGACGACGAGGACTGGGTGAAGGGCTGTACAAAGTTAGTGGTGGAGGGGACAGCTCCCGTCGGCAGACCAAGGAAGACCGGGCAGAACTCCGTGTCTGCAGACTTGAATCTGATGGGTATCGACCATCGGGATGCACGGGACCGTGTCAAGTGGAAGAGGGCAATTGGAAGAAAGGCGAACCCAGCAGAGCCTGGAAACACCGCCTCTAAACGACGATGATGAGTACCCAGAAATTCACTGTCAGATGGTGTCAGAGCTTTTCTAGATTTGTTACTGTCTCAAATGGTGTTAAATAAGGTGGAATCCTTTCTCCCCACCTTTTTAATGTGTACATGGATAACTTAAGTGTAAAACTTAACAAATTGGATGTCTTTATGCAGGCACCATAATGAACCATTTGATGTACGCAGATGATCTCTGTATTTTTTCACCTAGTGTTTCTGGATTGAGAAAACCAACAGATGTGCCAAGTATGGCGAAATGTTTAACATAACATATAATGCCAACAAATCATATTGTATGGTTATTGACAACAAACCTCAGGACATGAAAAATAGTCATTCTGTCACTCTCAATAATCGTCCCTTACCTCACATTATTAAATGTAAATATCTGGGTCATATAATTAACAATAATCTTACTGACGATGACGACATTGCCAGACAGAAAAGATCCCTATATGCTCAGGCCAACATCTTAGCACGGAAATTTCGCCTTTGCAGCTCTACCATTAAAACTGACCTATTTCTCTCTTACTGTGGTGCTATATACACCTCAAATCTTTGGTGTAAATTTAAAAACAGAGTATGAAAGATATTACTGTTGCCTATAACAACAGTTTTATAATTTTACACAATTTGTTATCACACTGCAGTGCAAATTTTATGTTTGTTACAAACTGTGTTTAATCTTTTAATGAACGTATGCGTTCATCCATATATAGCTTATGTCGTCTTGAACGGTCTGAAAATCCACCTTTTGTGAATTTTGTTATACTTATATACATTTTAGAAGTCCTATATTTAAATATTGGACTACCCAATTGTATACTTAAAGTTGAATGCACATTTTACATATCTTATTAACCATCTATTTTAATTTAATGTGCATCTATATCTTTGTATTTTTGTTATTTATTACTTATTTATTTTTTATTTACATGTATTGTATGTACATATGGACTTTTGTCTGAAATAAAACATTATTATATATTATTATTATTATTGGCCAACACTCCTGTGGAGTCAAACGGTTGGGGTTAGGTGTGCATGCTAATTTAGTTGTGTATAAAGTATTGATATGGTAAGGCGTCTGTTTGTTCGTCTGACTGTTAGTTGTTCTGGGTTTTAACATGTCTGGCAAGCATCCCGTTTCTTAATGTGTAATCATTGAGGCAAAAGCGAGCTGTCCATCTTTGAACAATATTAATTTTATTGATGAAGACCTGAGTATGAGTGTCCCACACTGATGATGAGTATTCTAAAAATGGTTGTAGGATTCTGGCAGGCACCTGGTCGGGTCCTGTTGATTTGTTTGTTTTTAAGTCGTGAAGTAAACTGGCTACTCCTTCTGTTGTTATGCTGATGTGTTTTACACCAGTAACCTAATGATATGTTTGTGTATACATGGATGAGTGTTGCATGTGCATTGTGCACCACACAATTTTGTATACTTTTGTTTTCAAATAATTTAAATTCTAGTAATTATATAATGCATGTGTACTGTGATCATGTGATATAATTGGGGTATGTTTAATACACATTGTACACACATTTTCAAATGTTTTATTAAATAAATCGGCATTGCCATTATGCACCATTACTGAGACTCTTATACTTCACGAAATAAGCAAAGTGCAGCCCAATTACCATATGATATTTATATATTTAATTACAGCTAAGTATGCATGTGTACATTTCTGAATGTCTGCATGGGCACACGGATGTAAACTAAAGCTCATTGGAGTCGAGCTCGGCAGTAAACATGTCAAATGGATACGTGAGTGGCATGAACGAATATATCATAATTCATGCAGGATTATATTCATTATACATTAAAGTACAAGACAAGAACACATTTATTATTTGTTACTAAAATAATTTTAACTAACTTTAAACAAATCTCAATTATTTTAGCACCAAATGTTTTGGCAGTTTGTACATTATTTGTGCTGAATACAACTTACAACACATTAGTTGGCTAGCATTTATAAATATTTCCATATATATCCTTCTTCCAAATAAACAACATTCTAATAATTTTACACCCATCCCATCGCAAATATTCATAATAAAGCTTGAAGACTGCAATTACATTAATATATTTACAATAATCTTCCATAATACGCTAGCCCAATTAAAGTTAAATTAATGAGTTATTAGTTTTGCGCATGTTCTAGAATGTTATTATATAAATGCAACGGTAATTGTTGTTCCACAATGCACTTATTTGCTTCGTGTTTACAACGTGTTAAGATAACAGTATGACAACATTTACAATTAATGGATTTCGCGACTGTCCTAATCAGTTTAATTCTAAATTTAACGTTAACTAATATAATCTGGATGAACGTACGTATACGTAGGAATTTTGTCGCCCTTCCTAACATAACAAGCCCTAGGTGAATCACCGGTTAGATTCGTTTCTGTCAATTCCAAGCTCTGATGTCTCCCCGCGAAAAACTGTCCTTCCGGACATGCGCATTAATGGTCGATTCTGCAGTATTTTTAAGCTGCAGGATTTTTCGCTACAACGAAACGGCAACATCAGACAGGCGAGAACGGAGGAGGGTGTGCTGGAGAGTCGCCAAAAATCGGACCCGACTTGGCGGCACAAGGTGATAGCATTCGGAGAAAAGCTATTGCGCAAACTATCAATATTCTAAATTATTTTATTTCACCAATGTTGCACAAACATTTTTTTAATAGAAAAGTTGTTTTAGTGAATTACTTACAGTTTGTTCAAAGAGGATACTAGTCTCGCTTAACCGAATCTCGCCCAGCTGCGTGACTTCGTCAGGAAGAGAGTCTGGTTTCACCTACGTATTTTTATTGCTCACTGTCATCAAATGGCATCACTAACTCACAAGTCTGCTTCATCGGTAACGGAATTAAGTTACAACATAGCTATATACTAAATAAAAAGAAGAACATGAACACATTTTCATTGAACGATGCGCCGCCTAGTGACTAAGCGGGTAATAATTATGGCAAACAAATCAACAAAGAAAAATTTTCATTTTCATTTATTTTATTGTGCGATTTGTTCCAATATAAATTAAATGTTGAATAATATATAAAGCATAGTATTACCTGATAAAAGGTTGTTCGCATTTACTTTTTGTTTCATAGTTGGCCTCCGAGCCAATCGTGGTCGTGATCTCTACCCAGATTTAGGGTTAAGCCGCCTAGCGGATAACATAGCAAAACCATTAATATTCCAGCAAAGCATATATATACCAAGCATAGTCACTGTACGCAGTAACAATGGGGTGGCCATTGATTATTACGTGCGTGGCGCCGTCTGGCGTCGTTGAGCTAATCGCGTTGTGGCGCCCATGTAAAACAGATAGGAAAACGGTTAATACTTTACGTATTTGAGGCAACAGTCACCATTGGCGCCGGGACATTGCCAATGAATCAAATCAGATGGCTGTTGACTTGTCAGCGACAGTGTTGTTGACACCGTCAGTCGATGTTGTTCTGGTGAGCACATCGTAAGTACGCGTATTTAAGTAATGTTTGCAGTTCCACCGTGTATATATATATTGATTTGTATGTAATTTGGTCTAATCTTCGCTATTATACCACCTTTTTCTATTACATGTTATATTTGGGTAGGTACATGTAGTAAACAAAATAGGTACTTCAACAAAAAAATTAATATCATGCTAGAACATTGGGAATGGGCTGAGATTAAAGGTAATAGCATAAAGGTCACGTAACTGTTTATTTTATTAAGATATATTTAATAGATCAACAGTTATTGTGATTTTAAGACGGCAAAACAGCATAATTGTTGTATCTCTTACAATGCCAAAATGGACTAATTTTTGTGTTTTCTGTGGATAAATATTTGCTTTAAAATGTCTTATTTATATATATTTAAATAAAAAAGGGTTTCAGGGTTTTCAAACACATTGATTGACTAAAGTAATAAATTTACAACATTTAATATTTTAGTACTAATTATAACCAAATTAATACAATTAATTAGTTAATTTCAGTAATGTAGCAAGCAAACTCAACAGACCAACACGTTCCAATTAAAGGCCATAATGTCCATGATTATGAAGATATATATGTTATGCAATGTGTATAACCACATTAATAATGGTAATAAATATATATTAACAAATAATTTAATAATTTAATTGATTAGTCAATATTGGCTAATTAGTGCGCAACCTCGACAGACCGACGCATTTCAGTAAAAGGCCATAATGTCCATGATTATGAAGATATTTGTATAATTTATGAAAGCAGTAAACTACATTAATTATGGCAATAAATATACATTAACCAGTCATTTCACAGTAACAGTAACTTAATTAATAAGTTAATAGTGGCCAATATTAGCACGCTAACAACTGACCGCTACATTTCGATAAAAGGCTGGAATGTCCATAATTATGAAGACAGTTATATAATTTATGCAATGTTTACAACCACATTAAACATTATAATAAATATACATTAACCATTCTTATAGCATTAACAATAACTTTATTAATGAGTAAATATTGGCTACATAGAATACAAACTCAACAGATCAATACATGACAATGAAAACAATATTCATACTCCCAGTTCACTGTGTCTATGTGCGATTGTGTCATAACAGATTGGATGAATACTGCAGGCTCTGTACAGACAAGTAATCAATGATCATTGCTTCATAACGCAATGTTCTGCATATTAACATGAACTTGATGAAGTAATGTTTATAAATTGTTCACAGTATTCCGTCGCTGAATCCAAATGCACCAAATGCAAGACTGCTTTCTGCGTTACTCCCCATGGCCCATGGGAGTCAAGCCATGAAGAAGTCTGCTCTAGACATAATAGTCTTTTGAAATATTGGAAGTTGATTGTCTCATAATTTGATGCCAGTAGGCTGCAACATCTGTGCAGCAAGGTTCATATTCCAGTATCTTGTAAAATAACGTTGTATGCTTCAACATGATGTCTATAAGTAATGTTCGTGTCATGTTGAGTGGACACTGTTCAATGTAGACATCAGGTATATAATCAACCACATTAAATGTGTACGTATGCAGGCAAGTGATGAGTGTCATATTCAGACGACTCTGTGGCGTGGTATACCTTCACAGTTAACTGCCGGACACAAATCAGTGTAAGATCAGTGTCACTGCATGTAATTGCGAACAATATCTGAAATAAAAAGGCCATCGTGTATCATATAATGATAACTGTTTTGATTATACATGCAAATCTTGTGAAATTATTTTCATATCAAGAGAGCAGTGTGACATTCTATAATGCATTAAATTCATAATAATTGTGATAATTGAGAGGTATAACTGTGGTGTTTAATGTATTGCGTGTTGTCACACAATAAAACGAATGATGCTACAATTGATCAAGGTATTTATGGTTTATATTATTACCTTTACAACATGCTATATATATATATTAAATATGCTATAACTTCAATAGAACATGATACATGTCAGACAACGACTACTGTTTTACTATTTATAAACAAATAGCCTCACAGACATCTCATAAATGGTTTATTAACTAATATGATAGGTGACGGCAGAATGCACCACATCGATGTAAACAAACGCACAAATGTATTATTTTTTGGAATAAATTATACATAACTATATCGTTGTAATCGCCACAGGAAAGTTATTTAACTGTCTGATGATATTTATACATGCAGTGTGTTCCATATAGTATTCTAACCGCATAGTGAAGATGTTTGAACATACAGGACCACTCGGTTTCTACCCTATCTGAGTTTCTGCCTCATTACGATTATATAGCTGGATCTCATATTAAATACATATTTAGTCAGATATATCGGACACAATGAGCAAAGGATTTCTACAAACTTGCAAAAAAGTTATTTGTCTCAAATTAAAACGAGGCAAACAGTTTTTTTTTGCAGATATCTTGATAGCGAACGCAGACCTACACTACTACTACAGTGCACTATATCGGTGACATTTTAACAAATAAAAATATATCAATTGAAGTGAGAAAACGTGTACTGCAATGTTACATAGAGCCCATATTGCTATATGGGTGTGAATCCTGGACAATAACCAAAAGATCACAAAAAAACATAGAAGCCACTGAAATGTGGTTCTTAAGAAGAATGCTGCGAGTGCCATGGACTGCAAAGCAAAGCAATGAAGTCATCCTTAGGACAGCCAAATCAAAAAGAAAGATCATCAACAAAGTTAGAACACGACAAGCACGATTTATAGGCCATGTCACGAGAAAGAAAAAGTTAGAACAAATAGTAACAACAGGAAAGATAGATGGAAAAAGATCCAGAGGACGCCAGAGAATAAAAATAATAGATAGTCTCTCAACATGGTGTGGAAGGAGCACAACAGAACTGCTACAAACTACACACGACCGTGCGGTATGGAGGGCCATGATCGCCAACGCCTGTGACAGACATGGCACATAGAAGAAGACTCAGTCCAGTAGATGGCGCCACCATCCAATTTTAAATGGTGACAGCGTATCGTCAAGTGACTATGCTTGGTGGGGTCAGCACACTGTTGGTTTTCCCATAGGCGACCATGTTAACGTTTTGTCTGATTATAAGAAAACGTGACCTATAAAATGTCTTAAACTTCTCACCAGCTATTATCATCATCTCATTGACATGCTGATAGATTTAAAAAAAAAATTGCATACTTACAGCTCTCGTAAAATGCCTGTATGTGTGATACCCGTCAATATTTACAAATGCCGACAAGAATTACTCCGCAAACAGGTCACACAGGCAAATTGCTGCCAAAAATCCTTCCGCTTATTCAAATCATCTAGAAATCCACCATTTTATAGTCAACACCTTCTACAATCACACATGACAATCTCCCTACTCAAATGCACTTATGTCACAGCATGTGAATTTTGTAAAAAAAATCATTTCTAAAAAATACACTGCACTTTTCTTCGCAATGAACAGGAAGTCTAACTAGAACATGACCCCTGGTATATATATATATATATATATATGCTTTGATTCCAGGCTGTATGGAGGAGCGAGTGCTGCCACCTCACGGCCATATATATATATGGTCGATTCTCACAGAAGCGCAGCATTTTGTAAAATAATGTACTTGCTTGCATTTTCCCCAGCTTTTGCTGCCATAAAATAGACATGTTGGGGAACCCTACCAAGAAATTGGCCACCAAAAATCTATGTATATGATTATATTCGCAATTATATTCGCAATTGCTGGTCCACATGTAGATGACATTTTTTATTATTTCTTTGAACAATACGTATATATATCTGTATATATTTGATGTTGGTTCATTATTAATGCATTGAATTTTTTTTTTTTCAACTATAGCACAAATTAATAAGACAACACTATGATGCATCACATATTTTATTACACAATAAATGCACTTACAATCCAAATTTGTAATAATTTTAAAACCAAACTTATAGTAGTACACTTTGAATACGTACAGTTCAAATTGAAGATTGTTACAATTTTAATCTACACCATAACAAAACTAACGATACAAAGTAAGTAAAATATACTCTTACCGTGCTGTTGTACACGGCGTACGTGCTGTGGTTGCCAAGGCGTTTGTGCAATCGATGAGGAAAAACTTAAAAAAGTTATATTCTCCAACCCAGGGCTAATCTGCATGGATATCAAGACGCCTTGGTGAAATTGAGCCTGTTAGTATATAGATAGATGAGGGTAGTGCAGATCTACGTATGGGGTCAGGACACTGTTGGACTTCCTGCTTGGTTACTTTTTTTACGAAAAAAAGTGCAGTATAGTTTTGAGAAATGATTTTTTACAATATTCACTTGCTCTGACATAAGTGCATTTGAGTAGTCAGATTTCTAGATGTGATTGTAGAAGCTGTTGACAGTAAAATTGTGTCTTTTTAGCTGATTTTACTAAGCGGAAGGGTATTTGGCAGCAATTTGGCTAGTTGACACTTTAGCCGGATTACTGCCTGCATCCATTTGTAAATATTGACGGGTGTCATACATACAGGCATTTTGCAAGAGCTAGAAATATTAGATTTTGATTAAACTCGACCAGTATGTCAACGAGATGATGATAACGGGAGATGAGAAGTTTAATACATTTTCTAGGTCACGTTTTCTTATAGTCAGATAAAACGTTAACATGGTCGCCAATGAGAAAACTAACAATGTGCTGACCTCGTATGTCGACTGAATTATTTGTTTATATTTGGTGCACCTACCGGAAGTAAGAATTTGGCGGGAAAAAACAAATCGCTACTCTACAATTTAAAAATGCGATCTACTCTAATCAACTAGTAATATAAACATAAGATAGTTCAGATAATTGCTCGTTGTGACTGAAATACTCTTTCTTAGATGAAGAGAAACAAGAATAAATAGGAGATGGTGTCTCGGACCTAAAAATACCTTATGTAGCCGTAGCGAAGCACCTTAGTACCAGCTAGATGGAACCATGATGAGTCGACACAACAACACCAGGGTTCAAGTCCCTGTTCAAACATTGTGTCCTTCTCGAAGATCGACTAACCCGAATGAAGATGGCGTCTCAAACCCGCAAGGACGGATTCCATCCGATGTGAGACCATCGAAAGGACTGTGGCGTCCTAGGAAAACATCTTATTTGAGCAGCTAAATTGTCACAGTGTATCTTCCAAGAGTGCCAAGGAAGAGCATGACAAACACATGACTGATTTTGACATTTCCATGACTTTGTATTCAAGAACACAGCCAAGTTCACCAACCAGAGGACCCATATATCAATGCCACGAGGATAGGTTTCTCCGCGCTATTCACAGCATCCGCTACACGGAATCAACAAGGTGCAGCAACTGGTGGTGCCAGAGTAGTAATCACATCTTCTCTGCTCGAGAATGTTATATCCATCATCAAGATAACAGACCGCATCACACTAATTGTGTTTAATGGGAATCCTAAAACACGTGTCCTATCGTGTTATTCTCCAACAAATGTTAGTGAGGAAACAAGAGTCGACGAGGTCTACGAAAGCCTTAGCCAGACCGTAATACGTATCCATCCTAGTAGTTGGAGGTGATTTTAATGCTCGAGTCTCATCTGTTTTTTGATACAACAGCTCTACTAACAGATTCGGTCAGTTGCCTCTAGAATCCATCTATCTGCTATTGCAGAAAAAATCTGGCAATGCGACTCAGTTTTAGTCTCGCGAATTTGCGCTTTTCTGCAAAGACTACCAGATTGAACATTGCACATCATCGCCTGCCTTTCCACAGTCGACCGGTGAAGCAGAAAGAGCAGTACAAATTGTGAAACGCCTTTGGCAACAGTGTAAAGACAAACACGTGACCTTGCTAGACTACCGCACAACGCCGCTGGAAAGCTGTAATAAGTATCCAGCCCAGATATGCATGAGTCACAGGGCTAGAAATAATTATACACAACCGATGGCGAGAGAGCTTCTATAAAGCCAACTGCCTATGACGCGACCAAAGTGAGACGCAACTGGGACCGGGAGAAGGAGAGACAAGCAAGTCAATGTGGATCTCTCTATACTTCTGCCAGGAGATCTAGTGAGGATGGCTCCATTCCGGGCTCAAAGAAATAGTTACATATTACAGTTGTAAGCCGACACCAAACGCCAATATCATATGTGGTCGAGCACAATGGGAAAAAAGTACCGACGTAATAGAAGAGACCTTCAACTGGCAACGATCGGCGCCATAATCCCCACTAGTAGTCGCCGCGTTACCGGTTCGCTCGAAAAAAGCTGTGATCTCGCGCTAGAGGCGGCACTTGCCTGGGATTACATAAGTTATATTTGTGTAAAAAACGAAAAAAGAATGCGTTTCGTTGAAATGAACTCAAACCTCAGGTCGGTAAAATACATGTGGCGAAAGGAACATTCTATGATTAGGTATAAACCAACTTTGCATATTTATCGGATATTATTGTCAGTGTTTTGCTGCACATAATGGCGATAGCGTACTTTCGCGGCAACGCAGTTTCCACGTTTTAAAATTGTAAGTACTTCACTCAAAGTAACCATTCAAACAATTTGTTTTTGCACAAACTTTATTAAATAAATGGTAGAGATTTTACTACATCTATACGGATATCCTATAGCGCGCATGCACTCTCTATCTCAAACTTACATGCTTACACACATCTACATACATACACACTCACGCACAGGCATACTCGCGCGTGAATACACACACACACACACACACACACACACACACACACACACACACACACACACACACACACACACACACACACACACACACACACACACACACACACAGCACACGATTGACAACGTGTTATTGTCTAAAGGTTGTCCTTTATCTACACATCTACTCTCCTCTCTTACTTCATTAATCTACCTCAACACTTCTGTGTGTCTTCTGGTGATGAGTATATATACACAAGGATGTCCGAGTGTCGCTACGAACGTCTAAAGATGCGCGCGAGAGAGCACTCTCTATCTACCTCATCCCCCTGTCTATCATTCTCCTTCTCCCTCACCTGGTCTCCCCCCTCTCTCTCTCTCCCTCCCTCTCTCTATATGCATACGTATACGTGTACAGTTCATACACATGTATGCACTTATAAGCGTACACATTTAAACATAAAACATTCGCATATATATATATATATCTACGGCCATATATATATATAATATCCGACTAATGGCGTATTTTATGTAAAATCCAGCGCGATCTCAAAGCCTATGCTAAGGGTGACCAATTTGCGAGAGTGACGACCATGTCTTGCACGGCAAGTAGAACGTATTTTATTAGCTCTGATACTATCAACGTAGATTAATTGAAACAAAATTTAATAATTTCCCGCTCCTGAAATCTGTTTTGCATTGTGACGTCACAATGTTTTGAGTGACGTAGCCTTTGCGCTGGTGAAGATCATGGCAGAAGAGAAGAAAGTGTTCGTGCATCGCACAGTGCACAGTTGCAAAACGTCTGAAAGAACACAGCTGACATGCAATGGTACGTTGAAACTTATTTATTACATTTCAGTTTGTTGTTGCAGTCACGTTTGGAATTGTTAAATTATACAACTAAACAATGTTGTGCCTTTACTCAAGCAAGTTATCAAATGTAGAAGCATTAATTATTAAAGCAATATTTATTTGTACCTGTCGATACAGTTTCTGCTCCACTTAATATAATATGCCTTTTTATCAAGCAAGTGTAAAGAAACCGTTGGCGTTGTGGGTGGGATCGATCTTATAAATCAATGCCGGTTATTTCATCGAATGAGTGTAAACAAATTGTTAAAAAAGTAGTTTTACTGAGATGTTTACGCCTTATCGTAACACAAAAACTGAGTTCATGCCACAAAACACCAATCAAAGGGTCAAGGCCAAGCCTCAAGGCCAAGGGGACCGCCGTATGTTGCCTGGACATATTAAAAATGTATCTCTGTCTGTATGACAAGAAATAATGCACTACGTGCATAAACATCACGTAACTGTTCAACAACTGTATATGTGTGGTTATCACGAACAGTTACGTACTGTTCACACGATGAAGTGAACTATTATACATTTTTACATCACCATCAGCAGTGTTTCTATGGTGCTGCCACCTTGAGATCAATGCTGTATTATGAACGAGTTTTGTTTTCTTCTGTTGTGCCTTTTCGCGATGGTTCGTTAGGGGTCATACATACATATTACGTCACGATTAAGGGGGTGGCGATTTCCTGGTCAGCATGACGCATCGTAGGAGCGGATCTTGAGAGGATAGTCTAGGGGGGCACAAAAACCTTCACCGGCGGCCGAACGAAATGGTGTAGAAAATGTCTCGCTGCCGCGCCGCCGTAACTTCAGATTCTCCACTCTCTCGACTGGTGTCGTCGGATGAAGCTGTTGAAAAATGTTCGGCGCCGTGTCGGCGTAACTTCCCCTTATTGTAACCTGAACGGGGGCACATTTCCAATGGGGCACGGTCATGTGGGCCCATTCAAACAGGTCTACGGCCACGCCAAATTCTGAAGGTCTAGGGGGCACCTGCCATCCAGGCCCCCTGGATCCGCCTATGAATTGCTACATGTAGGTGGGGGGACTCTGGTCAAGCGTTACGTAACGATTAAAAATGAGAGCCTAATAATTATGACGTGCTGTCTTATAGTGCGATGGTACCGTCTACATAACGTACGCTTAATTACACGAACGCACGCACACAAAGTGCTACCATTTACCGGAACCATGTTGAAACGATGTCACACAATTACACCGGTTTTATTGGTACCTTTAAATGTATTTTACTATGATAGAAACGTGATCAAACGTGCGTTCCACTTAAATTCACGCGAGTCGTACACACAACATACTCGCCGTGGACACAAGACAGCTTGTTGAAATATCCGCCAGGGGCGACGTCGAGCTATAAAACCTGAAACGGCGTCATGCGGACAAGTCAGTGAACCAAAATAATCCATGAGCCAGACAAGATTTGATTCTCAAAATGAGGGACTATTTCCCAATATGCTTTTCAGCTACATCAATATCTGAGGTGTTCCAAAATGGGTGATGGACATTTCAGAAACGTAGCTTATTACCTTTTTGGACGCAATCTTTAAGTGGCTGCCATTTTCATGCGGAAATCACATAGGTGTCAACATCAGCTCACGAAAAAGTGGGGAAATGCGCGAACACCAATTCTAAAGGAAACGACATTTGCGCAACAAAAATAGCACTAATAATCACACAATAAAAGTGTCAATGTGAAATCGTTCCAGCCATGCAACAACAAAAAAACAAATAAGAAAGACAGTGATTCAATTTAGCCAATTCTTGGCCTTATATTGCGATACACTAACTATCAAACAGCTATCACAGGTGCAGTCACTTGCTGCAGTGTCCCTGATTGTATCTGTAGGTCGCCGACTTGGCACAGCGTAGAAGTTTCGCAGTGCACTGGAAGTCGGCTGCGCAGTCATCACTGTTCCACTTTATAACTGAGCAGCGTAAACGCCCGCACCCATTCTTGATTACACACGCAGCCTCCACCGGGTTTAAAGGGAGGTTGACATGTGGGTTTAAAGGGAGGTTGTCATGCGGGTTCAAAGGGAGGTTGTCACGTGGGTTTAAAGGGAGGTTGTCGTGAGGGTTTAAAGGGAGGTTGTCATGCGTGTTCAAAGGGAGGTTGTCGTGCGGGTTTAAAGGAAGGTTGTCATGCGGGTTCAAAGGGAGGTTGTCACGCGGGTTCAAAGGGAGGTTGTCACGCGGGTTTAAAGGGAGGTTGTCATGCGTGTTTAAAAGGAGGTTATCCTTCGTTTATATATATATATATATATATATATACAGGGTGCACGGTGGATTTAGTTGACAGGTAGTCCGTCGGACTAGCTGACTCAGAAACAACTAGTCCTCATATTGTTTTACTAGTCCTTAAAAATCAATAATACTGTTGTATTATATATGTGTGACAGTTATGGCACATATTAAAAGTGGTTTTATTTCATAAAGAAAACAAGCCGTTTCCCATTTCAAATAAATGTTCAACTAAATGTGTCATTAATAGAAACAAATACATGTGATTTCGTAGATCCACCTGCAAAGTTATCAGAAGAAATGACTAGTTTAATCAGGGGCAGCAAACAGGAGTCGTGGACAAGGCGATGCCAGCAGAATTTGAAGCCTGACGGCGACAAAGGACCGACATTGTCGGACTAAATTGCATCATTTGCCCTATACTTTTCATTAGCGTTTTCTTTCCCGAAGCCGACTAAACAATCAGTAACATTGCTGGCGTTTGGTAACTTGCTAAAATAATCACCCAATGCAGGAGTAACGCTGTAGCGAAACATTTCGTCGTTGAAATATCTGGTCGGCGCAGAAGTCGTATGCGCACGAGCGGAAATAGATAACCGAATATTTCATTACTTAAGCGAAACATTTGGTCGCTGAAATATTTGGTAGATTTTGACCTATGACCTTTACGTATTGTGTAGTGTTAAAAAGCACGAGAGGAAACAAATAGACCAAATATTTCATTAGGCTACATACACGAAACGTTTGGTCTGAAATATTTGACTGTTACGTTGCCAGTTGTCGCTGTGAATGCAAGCTTGCCTTTGATAATATCATCATACATGAACTGTGTTGTTAATGAATAAATACTTAATCGGGGCCAATGTCACTGCAATTACTGAATTAGCCTACATTTAAGAATATGGGAACGACTGTTTTTTGCTGTTATATAGTTCGTGTTCATTGTAAGTTGATAACCGTAATTATGCACATGATTGTGCATAGTTATGTTCAATTAAAAGTTGTAGGCTGCATGCATTAAATAATTTTGATAATAAAAACAAATAATGAATTTACTAAGGATATTATTAGGATATATATATATTATTACTATACCGGACAAAATATATAGACTCATCGTCTGATGGTGTTTGTTTTGTACTGACAATTGAATTGGGAGAGAATATGTGTGTATGTATTAGTCATGAATGAATGTGTACAACTTATAAAAATGGCTTTCATAAATCTAATCTACTTGTAATCATAATAATTTTATTATTATGCCCAATGATACACATTTAGCTTTGATCATATTTAGCCTAGATTGTGAGTGCATTAATTGAGTAGATGTAAACGTCAAATCAATTGTCACACAGTTTATTCATGCACACCATCTTAATTATAATAGTATAACTGGTTTGCTAAACAAATATGACTCAGTGTCCTTATAGTGTTATAATTCAATGTCCCTGGAGTTCTCTAAAGCAATGTTCGTGGAGTTCTAGTACTCAACAAGAATAATGATTAACTAAAAGCATATCTATACCAAACGTTCAGTTCTAACTAAAGTTATTCAACATGCCACTACCAACGTTCACAATTTCTTTTCCAATCACTTTCCTAGTGATCGTGAATGTCACTTCATAAGTTAAGTTTCTCACGTGCTCTATAGTTTCTCCCTGATCTACGAAGATATGTACTGGTTGTACAGTTCTGTTCACATGTGTGGGGAGATTCCATCTCTGGCTGAGTTACGTCATGCGGTACGTCACGTGGTACGTCACGTGGTACGTCATGTGGTATGTCAGGCGGTGCGTCACGTGGTACGACAAGCGGTACGTCAGGCAGTTCTGCATGAACAGGTTCCTCCGGAGGCAGTTTGGGAGACAATTCAAAAGACAGTTCAGAAGATGGTGTCTTCTCCGGCACCGAGCTATCATCAATCACACAACGACTCCTCATATGGTCAATGTGTATACGCACTACTCTCCCATCCTCGAGGCGAACGTGGACTGAATGACACGGGACCAGTCCGTTCCACGATAACGTCACTGAGCCATTTTGTTTTGCCATTGAAGTTTATAACTTGTTCTACAACAACACCGGGCGCAACCTGCTGGAGATCGGTACTTCCAGCGAGGCCGGACCCCAATGTCTTATGGGCCAACACCACGTTGAAGATTCCTTGACGGTGTCACACCTACCTAACCTACACTTGCATTGGCTTGTTCTTCGTTCAGGCCGAGGGCTTCAAGGGTTCGCCCAAACAGAAACGGCTCTATAACAAGCCTCTTGTACGATGCACTGCAATGGAATGACTAACATATCTAAAAAGAAATCATGTACAACCTGATAAAGAAGATATATACAATTAACACATAAAATAACTGCACTATTTCCCATTTGCATTATTTAAATCGAACAAGTAGTATCCAAGGAATCAGTGTTAGAATAACACATCCCTTACAAATGTGTTGCTTAATGAATTTGTTACTTGAAGTTAGTGATGTGTCAATGAAATGCAGATGTTTGCATCCGCTCGTGCACCTTCATTATTCTGACTATGACATTCAAATAGGCTATTCAAATAGTACAGAGTTCGGCGCAAAAGAACGTTAGATTTGACGAGCCATTGCATAGAGACAGCACTTTTAAAAGATTGTAGCGATATGACATCTAGTAAGCATATATCGTTAGATTATACCTACTTTCACCTTAAAAGCTTCACAATCCAGGTGCCAGTAAGACGTAATGTACTGAATTAAACAAAGTAACGACTGCCATAACTTGGACATACATATTTCCATGTATAATTAGATTAATTATCCTTATTCTTGTAACTTACAGAGATGACAATTTTCTCAAATTGTCTGGCACCAGATATCGCGTTTCGGTGGAATATATCGCTGTTTGTGTTGTGGTCTTGCATGCCTGCTTTGCCTGCATAAGCAGTGTTGCCGCAACCTAAAACATGTGAAATGTGTCTGCAATAAATAAATAAATAAATACTCTTGTCTATGAGCAATGCATCAAAACCGAAAGGTTATTAAAAAAGAAAGGAAGGTATAGAACAAATAGAGCACAATGAATATGTGTTAACGAAACATTTCGTCGTTGAAATATCTAGTCGGCGCAGAAGTCATATGCGCACGAGCGTAAATAGATAACCGAATGTTTCAGTACTTAGACGAAACATTCAATCGTGATTTAAATCAGCTTGATTTAAATCGCCAACCGTACACATGGGTATGCCATGTCATGGGCAACATGGCAAATAGTAATTACTACAAGCTATAATATACTATTACCATATTCCGGCTCAATAGTTGTGTGTACAGTACAGTAACTTATAGCATTTTAGTTTTTGGACCGACTATTCACACTGTCACGGTCAATGTTAAATTGGCGGACTAGTTAACCATTATTGGTCACCAAAAAAGCATGAGGCATAGCTGTTCCATATACCAGAGGGAAAGTGTAGGGTTAGGTTTAGCCTTTCTAAAGGTTATTTGGAAATAATTAAAGAAGCACTATGTTTGTATATACATTTGCATTCTATATATAGCTATCTGTTCGTGCTGATCGTCAGGTGTAAATAGCCTAGACTGCCTATGGGTATGCCTATAGAATAACCATGTCCATGTCTATGCACATGCCTTGGGCTTGGCTATGGCAGCTATGACTATGTCTATGTAGGGCGCAGTGGCTCAGGAGTAGAGTCCTGGGCTGCCGTGTCGATCAGTTCACTCAGATGTATGAATGAGTACCTGGCTATAGACAGTGGTGGATATTTGTGTACGATTAGTCTTCGCACATCAATTGCAACGTGGCTGGATGCTTCCCACAGAAGTTGAGATGGTGTTCAATTGAACAGGTCTGCCAGGGGAGTAAAGTGTACAGCGCCTTGAGCAGTCCTGAGGACTGGTCCGGACACTGCACTATATAAGAACTTACCTTTACTTTGATGTCGTGTATGCTAAACTTTATAGGCTTAGACCTTAATTGCATAATTATGGCTATGTCCCTATGCCCACGACATAGGTCATAGCCATGGCATAGGCATAGCATAGCCATGCCCATAGGCCATAGGCATAGCTGTAGCCATGACATAGCCATAGGTTATAGGCATTGTGGGCATAACAGGCAGTCTTAGTATCAGATTAAGACTAGTCTCAAACTCAGCCTAATCCTAAGGCTAAACCTAAACAAAGTGGAAGAAGTGTTGCAGCTGGGGGGGGGGGGCATGGATGTCATGCAAGTGTCAGTCAGTGACACTGACAGTGTCAGTGAACACGCTAGAGCCTAGCCCTAGGCTATCCGTGTGTAAGACACAGAACGACAGATTAGATGGGTACAGCGACCACGTCCAACCATAGCTCTAACCCTGCAGGTGGACATGTAAAAATACATTAGTCCAATGCAAATGGTAATTCCAATATCATTCGGAACTTACCGTCACCTGGGCACGCTGCAACATCCAACGACCGAATATTTCAGTAAGCTTGCCGGGAAATGTGCACGTGACTCAATATGACCCATATAGGGCACCGCGCATGCGCACAATTGAAAATCTACCATATATTTCAAGACGAAATGTTTCAGTACAACGCAAGCAACTACCATCACGACGGGATAGCACGTAACGATGTCATCACTCATGGTCGCTAGGTGGCACTACCTATCCTACGCTAACCGGATGTAAACAGCCGCCATTTAACAAGCGTATACAGAGCGTAAATCAATTTACATAATAACAGCTAGTCCGATGGGACTGCTCCACTAAACATGGACTAG